>WAAF01003171.1:14037-32884 GCA_013400475.1 Tricholaema leucomelas
CAATCCCCTCATCCAGATCATCAATAAAGATATTGAACAGGACTGGGCCCAGCACTGATCCCTGGGGAACACCACTAGTGACTGGCTGCCAACTGGATGTGGCACCATTTACCACAACTCTCTGGGCTTGGCCTTCCAGCCAGTTCCTGACCCAGCACAGAGTGAATTTGTCCAAGCCACAAGCTGCCAGTTTAGCCAGGAGCTTGTTGTGGCAGACAGTGTCAAAGGCTTTGCCTTTTACAGTTTCATTACATACCATAGGGTAAATAGTATTCCTGAAGATCATTCAATAATCAGTCCTCTAGTAGATCAGATTTTTATGTATCTGCTGAAAGCAGTTTAATATCTAGAAAAAAAAAATAAAAATCAGTAACTGTTGTGAGTACAGAGGTAATAAAGCATTTGTCCAACTAAATTAATGTAGAATCATAGAACGGCTTAGGTTGGAAGTGACCTCAAAGATCATCTGGACATAATGAGTTTATCTGAACATGTAATACTTAATTAGCAATATGGTCCCACCACTTACACTGTGATTGTATCTCACCACCATCCTCAAAAACAAACACTGGAAGGAAATGTAACATAGACCTAACAGGATTTCAGACCAAGATTTTATCATAATTGTCACAACTACAGAACCGCAGAATTAATCAGACTGGAAATGATCTCTGCGATCATGAAGTCCAACCTATTATGCAGCACCATCCAATCAACTGGAACATGGCACTAAGTGCTTCATCCAGTCTCCTTTTAAACACCTCTAGAGATGGTGACTCCACCACCTCCCCAGGTAGCCCATTCCAATGCCAATCACTTTTGCTGGGAAGAACTTCTTCCTAACATCCAGCCTAAACCTGCCCTGCCACAGCTTGAGGCTGTGTTCTCTTGTTCTGTCCCTGGAGAAGAGACCAGCCCCTATCTGGCTACAATTCTCTTTCAGGTAATTGTATGGAGCAATGAGGTCTGCCCTGAGCCTCCTCTTCTCCAGGCTGAACACCCCCAGTTCCCTCAGCCTCTCCTTACAGGGCTGTGCTCCAGCCCCCTCACCAGCCTTGTTGTCCTTCTCTGGACATATTCAAGCACCTCAACATCTTTCTTGAACTGAGGGGCCCAAAGCTGGTCACAGTACTCAAGGTGTGGCCTAACCAGTGCTGAATACAGGGGGAGAGTCCTTACTTGCTACAACACCAGCTCCAAAGAAGAGGATTCTCAGTGCTGAGAGGCATATGCATTTATGTAAAGCTATGAGCACCTGATCTTGTAATTATCTACATAATGAGAATTGGATGAGAGTCCTACCAATTCCATCCATCACATTTGTATTTGTAATTGTGAGGTGACACTTTGCATCCCTTCTGCTTACTTTCTGTTTCTCACATTATTTTTCATATTGACAAGCCATGTTGTGTCAGATTCTGTGAATATTATCTACCCACTGGTTCCACACATTGACAACGTAAAATTATTCATAAATCACGCTTTCTGCTGCTACTCACCTATGCTCTTTTGTTCCTAACTTCTTCCCAGAAGCCATGGCTCAGGTGTTTAAACCTTTGAGACTACCCAAGGCTAAGAAAATGGACATTTATTTGGCATTCAAGAAGGCACAGTACATTCTGTTAACGTATGCTGGGGGGCAGCAGCTCTATGACTTTTTTTTTTAGCCAAAATTAAATGAATTTGTGTATATGCACATATTATTAAAATAACACAGTCAGAATTTATCCAAGATCTAATTGCCTGTACACCAAATGGAGTTTTTATTGCTCTCTGTAATAGGATATCTAGATAATTATTTTTGTTTGTTTGCCTGCCAATATAGACATTGACATAATTCAATCTTTTAGAGTCAGAGCAACTAAGATGATTAAATTACTTGCATATTATTATATTTCGACAGAAACTCTTTCTCCAAAACATCATTGTGAGTTTTCTTGCTTGTTTGTTTTCAAAAATCACAGAGTCACATAATTGTTTGGGTTGGAAAAGATCTCTAAGATTATCCGGTCCAACTACCAACTGAATACCATCACGGCCATTAAACCATGTCCTCAAGAGCCACGGCCACACATTTCTTGACTACCTCCAAGAATGGAGGTATTCAAGAAAGAACACTGAGCTGAAGCAGAAAACAGTTATCATGAATGTGCAGTCTACATTAAGAAAAGTGTGTCCAGCAGATCAAGGAAGTTCTCCTCCGCCTCTACTCTGCCCTGGTAAGACCTCATCTTGAGTACTGCATTCACTTTTGGGCTCCCCATTTAAGAGGAACAGAGATATGCTGGAGGGAGTCTCACAGAGGGCCACAAAGATCATTAGGGAACTGAAACACTGCCTGATGAGGGGAATCTAAGGGACCTGGGGCTGCTTAGACTGGAGAAGAGAAGTCTGAGATGGGATTTGATAAATGTTTATAAATATCTGAGGGCTGGGGGTCAGGAGTGGGGAGAACAGGCTCTGCTCACTTGCTCCCTGTGATAGGACAAGGAGCAATGGATGTAAGCTGCAGCACAGGAAGTTCCAGCTCAACACAAGGCGGAACTTCTTGACTGTAAGGGTCACAGAGCACTGGAACAGGCTCCCCAGAGAGGTTATGGAGTCTCCTTCTCTTGAGACTTTCAAGGCCTGTCTGGATGTGTTCCTGTGTGACCTGAGCTAGACTGTATGGTCCTGTTGTGGCAGGGAGGATGGACTCAATGATCTCTTTGGGTCCTTTCCAACCCCTAACAACCTGTGATCCTGTGAAATCTACAGTGTTTGTAGGACACACGAAAACTGAATGGCAAGTCAGGAAGTGGGATGGGATTTCTGGCTAGTACAGAGGATAAAGGGAAAGAAGTATGTACACATCAGCTTTTTTTTGCAAACACATTTACAACCTTATCAGAAACATCTTAATTTTTAAAATGTTCCATGTTGCTAGTCAATATATGCAGGTTTTTGGGGATTGCTTTAAACTTATTTGAAAGGTTTTTCTGACTATTCTGTATTTTAAGGTATTACATCACAAGGTTAGTCACATCATGAGGCTACTATGTCATGTATTGCTTGTAAACATGTACAGCTAAAACACTTGCATTACTGTCTCTTAAAAAAAAGTCACCGAAAAAGAAGTAAACAAACACACTCTGTACATTAAATGACACACAACGGAAGTGCAAGCATAAGAGAAGTTTCAAGTACTGCAAAGTAGGTCTGTGTTTACCTACCAGGATTGCACCAGAATATCTTGAAAGCAACACAAGCACCTGAGTTTATGGAAGGACATGGACATATCTGTGCTGCTGTGATAAGGAAGTGGAATAACTTTAGAGACATACCTTTGTATTGCCTTTGAATATTAAACACTTTTAACCCCTTATTACAGTTATTCTCTCTAAACCTCCTGAAAAAACACAGTAAGTCTCAACCAAGCATGATTGGTAATTCTAGTCTCTCAAGACTGTTCTAGAATCTAGTGTGAAAAGATGTAAAATCTATTTACCAGTTAACCAAAGGAGATCTATTGCATGCTCTTCACCAGTTAAGGACTTTGGTCTCCTGAGACCCCACCTGGAGTACAGTGTGCAGTTCTGGAGCCCACAACACAAGAAGGACATGGAACTATTTGAGCTAGTGTTGAGTAGGCCATGAGGATGCCTTCATGGCAGACAATCTCTGACCTTGTCTGCTGGCTTCTTCTGGATGATCTGTGTATATGTCCAGGAATTCTAAGCAGGACCTTCAGGTGCAGAGGCAGATGTTGTGTAGTCTCAGCCCGATCTCACGCTGGCCACACAGGCCGATCGCGTGCAGGCATCCAGGGTCTGCTCCTGGTAACTCACAGCAGTGGAGTTTACCAGGCAAGCAATAAGGCAGTGTGCAATGGCAGCGTGCAATGGCAGCACAGCTGGGCATAGCAGACAGAGCATGGCAAAGAGCAGGGAAGCAAAAGCAAGGAAGCAAAATCAGGTTGTTCACCTGTGTATCTCCTTTTATCTATGTGGGCTGCAATTAATTGCCCTTTGGACACAGAACAGCCAATCAGGATGGCAGTTAGCCAAACCATACCATATTAGGCAAAGCCACAGGCTCTCTTTTGCCTAAGTTGGGAAAAGCACAGGCCTTGCACTAGGCAGGCACAAGCTAAGTGTCTGTACCTTACACCACAGGACCCTGGGCAGGCCAAACTCAGTGGCTCCAGGTTCTTTTGTGTCCATTTCCCACGGTTGCCTCTCTGGTGGAACAGAAAACCATGCCTAGGCAATGCAGGACATGTGTAAGCCTATTTTGGGCCTATCAGGCCTACCACAACAGGTGGGTACTCAGGCAGGTATTTGGGACATGTCCTGAGTATTTATTCTAGATATAATTTGTACCTTCAACTACACTAAAATAGAATCACTCACTCTCCTTGTGGCTTCAGGACACTCAGTTAGCAAGTTCCTGAACCTCACTCACTTTTCACATAACTTTAAAGAAGATTCTACCTCTGGTAGGGGTCAGTAGTACAATGTCAAGTTAGTGAGTTGCAGGCAGTGAACCTTCTTACTCTTTATACAATCTGTTTAACACAACAATCTGTTCATCTTAGCCTCGCTTAGAATTATAGAATCAACCAGGTTGGAGGAGACCTCCAAGATCATCCAGTCCAACCTATCACCCAGCCCTATCCAATCAACTAGACCATGGCACTAAGTGCCACATCCAGTCTTTTCTTGAACACCTCCAAGGATAGTGACTCCACCACCTCCTCAGGCAGCCCATTCCAATGCCAATCACTCTTGCTGTGAAGAACTTCCTAAAATCCAGCCAGAATCTGCCCTGGCACAGCTTGAGGCTGTGTCCTCTTGTTCTGTCCCTGGTTGCTTGGGAGAAGAGACCAACCCCACCTGGCTAGAATTTCCCTTCACGTAGTTGTAGACAACAATGAGGCCACGCCTCATATATAAATATATGCTTATACATCTATTCTTTTTATAAAGCACATATTCGTAAGATGTTCTTATTTCACAATCTCATTTTATTTCTATGTTCTTTGCAGAGAAAATGTTTAAAGAATCTAATGTTTTAGGCAGATTTTTTGAGGGTATAAATAGTTTTAGCTCCAAATGCATACCCATGAAGAATACCCTGAAATTTCTCAGAGAACTCCAAACCTTGGGCTAACTTTGTAAATAATTGGATAAACCAAACCCAAACCCTTTTACAGGCACAAATCCAATGGCCAGTAAATTAAACTCACAGAACTGTCTTTCCTGGGAGATTAGTGCTTTCGCTCAGTGTCACAGTCACTTTAGCGATAATCCCTTTACATAGGCAGGCAGATTCATTTTTACTGATAACAAATCCTTCAAGAGCCTTGAGAATCCAAAGGTCAGTATTTCAGATTTCCTTAACAAAAGCAAGACTAACAGCTGACAGTGATTAGCAACTATCTTCATTTATACAGTTGCTGAGAAATGTGTGCATTAGCTGCAATAATCATTACTGTATCATGTGCCTTAGATTCATTCACTGATGTTTTCCCTTTTCTTCAGACTGGCTGCAGTCTGACTGCCTTTTCTTTTTTATTCCTTACCTCTTCCATCTGTTGCCTTTTATCTCCATCTATCTAATGAAGATTTCCCTCTTCACTTCAAAAGCTTCAGCTATGACAGTTGCACATGATTATTTCAATCACTTTCAATTTGTATGCTTTCTGACTTAGCTTTGCTGTGTGAGGACTTGGGACTAGAACTTGTCAGGAATTTATTTGTTTCATAAATCAGTGGTCTTCTAAAAATTATTTCCATCAGGTCAGAATAATTAATGGATTAAGATGAGGTTAAATTTAAGTGAATTTTCAGATAGAAGCTGTAACTGTGTAGTGGCATATCTGTCAGTTTCATAATAACACCAGGCTACTCAGGATGTTGGGATTTATTACATCAGAACTACGTTTGCAACACACAAGCTGCTCACATTTGATGCATATCACTTGCCCTGAAGGTCAGCCCATGTTGGTTTCCTCGTGTACTAGTTTAAACATAGACATCAGCTCTGCTACAGAATCACAGAATCACAGAATGTCAGAGGCTGGAAGGGACCTCAAAAGCTCATTCAGTCCATCGTCCCTGCTAGAGCAGGATCACCTATACCAAATCACACAGGACGGTGTCCAGGTGAGTTTTGAATATCTCTAGAGAGGAAGACTCCACAATCCCCGTGGGCAGCCTGTTCCAGGGTTCTGTCACCCTCACAGTGAAAAATTCCTCCTCATGTTTACATGAAACTTCCTATGCCTCAGCTTCAACCCATTGCCCCTTGTCCTGTCATTGGGCATCAAGCAGCAGAGCCTGGTTCCAGCCTCCTGGCACTCACCCTGCACATATTTACAAACATTGATGATAGTAGGGCCAGTTTGAGCAAGCCTATGCAAAAGGTCTAGCTCAAACATACACAAACATAAAGAACTTGAAAAAATTTACTCTGCCCTGGTGAGGCCACATCTGGAGTACTGTGTCCAGTTCTGATGCCTCCAGTTAAAGAATGACACAGAACCACTGAAGAGATTCCAGCACAAAGCCACAAAGATGATGAAGGGAATGGAACATGTCTGTTACAAGGAGAGCCTCAGGGAATTGAGGCTGTGCTGCTTAGAGAAGAGGAGACTGAGTCCTGCTCTCATAGATGTTTATAACTATGTAAAGAGTGAGTGCCAGGAGGATGGAGCCAGGCTCTGCTCGGTGATGCCCAATGACAAGGAGTGATGGGTAGAAGTTAAGGCACAGGAAGTTCCATGGAAACATGTGGAGGAATTTTGTCACAGCAAGGGTGACAGAACCCTGAAACAGGCTGCCCAGGGGTTGCAAAGTCTCCCTCTCTGGAGATATTCAAGACCTGCCTGGATGTGCTCCTGTGTGATCTGGTATAGGAGATCCTGTTCTGCAGGGGGGTTGGACTGGTTGAGCTTTTGAGGTCTCTTCCAACCCCTGACATTCTGTGAAAATATATTTAGGAAATAATAATATTATGCTGCTTCTGTTATGGGGGAACTAAATCCACATTTGCATTTGAAAACTGAGCTAAGTATTCTCTACATAAATCATTAAGGCAACACCAAATTTAGGTAGACTAATCACAGGCTTATTTGGTTGTTTACTTTATACAGTTCCTCCTTTCTTTAACAAGAGTACTTTCTATGTGTAAAGAACTAAATGCAGAGTAAAAATAGAGTCTATTGTAATTTATTCTCATATTCAGTATGTTTTGATCATAACATCAGAATACCTATTTTTTTTCATAAAGGTCCTTCACATTTTATGGCTACCTTCTCTTTTTATTTCAGTATATCAAATCTCAGAGATGGGTTACTTTGTTCTCAGTCCCACTGGGCCTGTTATCTGTAATTAAATATAAGCCTCCTTGATATTAGTAGCACACTGATGGATTGTTGCTTACCTACCAGGCAGCACTTAGAGAAATGGAGGTCCTTGAAAGCAAACAGCATCAGAGCATAAATCAGCCAGAATGAAGACAGGAGTGAATATAGATTTTGTGGTAAGAATGCTCAGGAGATTGTTCTTCGAAGTCCCCAGATTGGAGATTACATCCGTATTGATTTATTGTCAGACGTTTATTGATCATTGGCTAAATGACCGCACAGATAAACACATGTATCTCTCCACATCTGCCACTAGAACTCACCTTAATGACTATGCAAAACTGCAAGCATCACCCTTTCAAGCCTAAAACCTTGATTAAATACTGCACGAAGGTTTGTGCAGTATGAGGGATCTGAAACAGAACACAAAAAAAAAAGAAAAAAAAAATCCACCCTATGTATCACTACCATAAGAACAAAAACCAAAGTGATGGTTTGGGTGCCCCCCACCCCCCACACTTTAGAAATTACCCAGACTAGACTCAGCCAGCTCTGGAAATTTTGAATGAAGCTTATATTTACAGCTGGCACAATGTACAAGCAGATATTTACAGTACATACAGATATAGACAGAAATATACAAGGTAAAAAGGTAATACAGAAACACAACTCCCCTCCCAGAAACCTGAGTCCCCAGGAGGGGCTCTCAACCACCCCCTCACCTTCCCCCTACCCCTCTCAACCTTACCCCAATCCCAAGGAAGAATGGAGGTAGGCCAGGGGGATTAAGAAGCAAAGGTGAATCAGTCAAGAAGCAAATGGAGGGTGAGGTTAGAAAGCAAGATGGAGTTCAGCCAGCAGTCTCAGCTGCCCAGCAGGCAAAGAGCTGAGAGCAAAGCCCAGAGCGAAGTGCCCAAGTGAAGTGACTTTATCTAATGTTTTGCTTTTCCTTTCTACACATCTCAGCAAGACTGTGAGGGAAGTAGACCTCACCATTGTTTTCATTTCTCAGCCTATGATCTAGTTCTTCTCACCAAAACATTCTCGCTAGGCTCAAACTAGCACACCCAATCAATAAATATTCCACATATATTTTCATCCTTTTAAGTAAACACCCCTGCGACTGCCCTTGTGATTCTGAAACCCCTTTTCTTGTAACATCAGACACACACTGAAAAAAAAAAAAAGGGGGAGAAAAAACAACGCACAAATCCACAGCCACTGACAATTTTCAAACTGCAGGGCATTGCTATGAAGAATAGATATCACAGACAACAGACAGATTGCCTGATGAGTAGGAGCTGTCAGCAAATTCCTACAATTATTTTCAGAGAGTCTTATCAATTCATGCTCTGTAGTATCATAAAAAAGTTCCTGCATTCCAGGGAGCTGGCAGGTCAGATTTTTTTTTTTCTTTTGATAGAAACACTGATTTCCATTTGCAAGTCAAGTGGCAGAGAGAAGTATGAAATACAGATGGGATCGGATCTCAGATCTACCTCCATAGCACATTTCAATCCAATCTTTTGGAGAGAAAAGTCTCCAGCTTAGTGAAACTTAGCTGCTGTGTAGACTGCCATTTGCAACACAATGATTGAATGGAATCCTGGTGAAGTTACACACAGTTCTTGTACTTACTCAAAAGTAACCAATACGACTGAGGTGCATTAAGAAGACTGCATCCAGCACATCGAGGGAGGTTGTCCTCTGCCTCTACTCTGCCCTGTTGAGAGCCCGTCTTGAGCACTGTGTTCAGTTTTGGGCTTCCCAGTTTAAAAGGGACAGAGATCTGCTGGAGAGAGTCCAACAGAAGGCTGCAAGGATGATTAGGGGACTGGAGCACTGCCTGTTGAGGAGAGACTGAGGGACCTGGGGCTACTTAGTCTGGAGAAGAGAAGTCTGAGATAGGATTTGATAAATGTTTATAAATATCTGAGGGCTGGGGGTCAGGAGTGGGGGTACATTCTCTGCTCACTTGCTCCCAGAGATAGGATAAGGAGCAGTGGTTGGAAGCTGCAGCACAGAAGGTTCCAGCTCAACACAAGGGAGAGCTTCTTTCCTATGAGGATCACAGAGCACTGGAATAGGCTCTCCAGAGAGGTAATGGAGTCTCCTTCTCTTGAGACTCTCAAGGCTTGTCTGGATGTGCTCCTGTGTGACCTGAACTAGAATTGTATGGTCCTGCTGTGACAAGGGGGTTGGACTCCATGATCTCTTTGGGTCCCTTCCAACTCCTAACATCCCGTGATCCTGTGACAGCAAAATTAACAGCAATTGTCTGACTATAAGCTTGCATAAGACAAAATGAAGCAGAGAAGGAACGGGTGAAAAGAAATAACCAGTGAAACACAAAGGTGGCTAACAAGCATGCAATGAACTAGCAGACTCGTTTTAATGAGCTTCTTTGCTGTGGGCATCAATAAACAGGCTAATAAACAGAGAAGTTCATCTCAGCTCAACCTTTGCTGATCAACAGTCTTTCACATCCAGAACAGATGATGATATGCAGATACTTGGCACACCACCAATTAACAATGCTCCAGATGAAGACTTCCTATCAGCCTCCTTCCCAGCAGCAAAAACATTTCATCAGGAGAGAGATTAGAAGCCTCTGCAACTTCAAGCTACTTCTCTCACTCCATCCCCTCCCAAAGCTGGTCAACAGGAGTGCCTGAATATAATCATGCCTACTTTAGAGAAACAGGAAAAAAAACCCCACTCTGATAGTTTAAGTCTTATTGGAATATTCTAATATGAGAAATTAACTCATCAGTTGTACAAGAATAATTGTGATAAACTCTATGTCATTCATTGGTTTACTAAGAAGGATAAAAAGCCAAAGTATAAACAATTATTTCTTGTTTGCTTTTGGGCACTGATGTGTTTGCTTCTCCTTTGCTCCACTCTAACCTCTTCCACTAACCTTGGCTGCCCAGATAACAGGTGAGCCTTGATGGTTGTTTCTGCCTGGGGAGAGAGAGAAGGTCGCATGGGTCCCTTCTGGACTTTCCTTGTCTGCAGGGGGGAGGTCTGGATTTCTGTGTTATTTCTAAGTTGTATACAATTGCAAATACCTCTAAATATATTGTGTATATGTACTTGTACATTTAGCTTTGTCTTACTTCCAGTCTTCTGAGTTGGTCTGGTAAATTTCAGTTGGGAGGTGGTAAGTTCTCAACCCATCACAAATTGTTAATTAATTTAATGGCATGAAAAGCACAGGAAGAACATGAAAGATGGTGGGACCGAGTCTGTCCTTTCCTCATGAGAAAACAGAGAACAGAAATTACCTTTATTTTTAAAAACTCCAGCATCCTCTCACTTGCACTCTCAAGCCCCCATGCTGAACAAAGCACACTGAAAACTGAGAATTAGGCCATGCACTACATATGCTACATATTAGTGCATGAATATACACACAGTAGACTATTTAATTCTAAAGGAAACAAAATAGAGGTCTCCATGAAACCCTTCCCTGTGATCACAAGGTCTAGATAGAGATACCAAGAAGGAGAATAAGATTCATGTTTTCAGACTCATTACTGTAATCAATTCAGACAATGCATACATGAAAGACAATGCACACTAATCTATTACTAGACTTAGAACTGCATTATTAATAAGGATTTTCTTTGTGTTAGATAACACACCTCCATCTGTGACACGTGGCCACCTAGCTACTACCAGAGCTTTATCTTACTTCCAATCTGTCTTAGCTGGTCTGATAAATTCTAATTGGGGTGGAAAGGAAGGTTCCCAACCCACCACACCCATTAGAAATGCTTTCCACTTTATATGCAGTCTCTTTGTTCTTACAAAGAGCTTTTCTTTATCACACCCCATGGTATTTTTGCCTAGATCACTGGGAAAGTCCTTCAAAACCTGTTGCTGGAAGAAAATCTCCTGCAGTTCTGCCAGCCATCTGGCCTCCTGATCTTTCTCTCTCTAGCTACTGCAGCTTGTAATTAGTCCTAGCTGAGCAGGTAGTTAATCTCCCTTAGCAATTAGAATCTCATGGGGCATATACATTTCATTGTAGGGTATGGATCAGTATTTACAGATTAAAAGGAATCTTCTGTTATCTCCCTTTCCTTGTACTCAGAATCCATATGAAGAAGATTGGACTAGAAGTTCAGAGACAGAAAGAGTATTCACCACCTTTTATGATACAGTAGAAATGAGAAGAACACCTATGTTTATTATTAATTCAAATCAGCATACGCCAGAGCTTTTCCACTGGAGAAACAAATCATTAACTACGAAGCTAAAATGAAGACTTATTTGCAAATGGCAAATATTGGTTTTGTAGAAGATTATGTCAGAAGTCAAAGGTTAGAATTTATTGCCAGAAAGAAGACTTTAAATTAGGAGGTTTTAAGGGAAATTGTGCTGAGTGGAAACTCTGAAAATGAACCAAGTGATATTTAAGGTTAACCTTGTGTATAATACACCAGCAGAATGAAAATACCCAGATTAACTACATCATCAGGAGCACTTGGAGAGAACTGCAGAAAATGAAATTCTGAAAAATAATGATTACTTCAGAAGAGAAAAGTCTATTGCTTATATTTTATTTTATGAAGTAAAAGGGAAAAAAAAGGAATGAAAAAAGAAAAAGGCAAACTAATGAGACTGTATAAAACTGTATTTTCATTTCATGGTTATAGCTCCGGTGAAATGCCTAAACCAAAACAAATTTTGTTCATTATTGTTCATTATTTATGTTTTTATGAGAAACCAACAACAAAGTTGACAAAGTGTTAATGCAAATTGCTCTCACCACATCCATATACCCATACTATTAGAAGTGTGGACAATTCATAATGAATAATGTGTTTTTATTTTTCTTTTTCATACTTACTTCACCACCACCCTGGGGCTCTGACATGTAGCAATTTCAGTGGAAAAAGAAGGAAAAGAATAAAAGGAGAGTTGCAGTTTGGAGGCAGGGAACAGAAATGTAGGTGTCAGTCATTCCCTGACTAATAGTCACCCATATCTCTCATAATTTCTATTCCTGTTGTCTATAACATCACAGTGTCAACAAAGCAGAGGCAAAAGAAGCTTTCATCGCATACACTTCAGAATAACATAATGAGGAATATTTGCAGACAAGTACCTTCACAAGGGAAACCTTATCTCTGGGTCGCAGGCAGGGGAATTACCTGTGCTCAGGGGTCGGATGCAGACACCTTTCTCTGCTCTGTCCTGTGTTTAGCCTTGACTGAGTCATTGCCAATCGTTAATCTGGAGATGTGGTCTGCTTCCCTGATTCTAAGCATGGATATCATTTTATGGCACATACAGATTTTGGATGCTTTGAGTTGAATTTCACATTATTTGCATCTAGTGCAATTTCAGAAATCTATGGCAGGGACTTAAGGACTCTTAAATGCCCCACTGGGAACCCAGCAGCAGCTAATGCCCAGCAATTCTCAGACCAGCAATAACCACTGTCTGCAGAAACAGAAAGAGTAAAACACATCAAGTGCCTTGGAAAGTAATGCTCTGCCAATGTTTAGGACAGCTGAGCCCTGTTTTTTTGTTGGCTGGCACACAGCATTCACTGAGAACTTCAAATACCACCATCATTCAAAGATATCTGAATTAATATCTCTAGATTGAGGCTGAATCCTCAGGGATCACTTGGGCTGAGATGGCAGAACACTTGTCTCAGCATGTCTTTACACTCCATGGTGTACTGAGACTCGCATGCCCATAATTATATCTAAAAAAAAAACCAACCAAAATTTCACTGCTTTTTAAAATGTTTCTAGCAAGACCTATGAAGAATACTATTTACAAGATCTTGTGATGACAGGGCAAGGGGTAAGGGGTTTAAACTGGCAGAGGGGATATTTGAACTGGGTGTTAGGAAGAAGTTCTTTCCAGTGAGGCTAGTGAGACACTGGCACAGGTTGCCCCAGGAGGTTGTGGCTGCTCCCTCCCTGGAAGTGTTCAAGGCCAAGTTGGATGAGGCCTTGAGCAACCTGTGGTAGTGGAAGGTGTCCCTGCCTATGGTCAGGGGTTGGCACTGGATGATCTTTTGTGGTCCCTTCCAACCTAAACTATTCTATGATTCTATAATACCCTAGACACAGCACAGAAAGGTGTTTGATGAAAATTCTGATTGGCAGCCACATGTCCCTAGTTCAGCTGACCTGTAACATGAGAGTAAATGCATCAGGTTTTATCACTTAGTGTCTTTGTCTGCCTATTTAATAGATAACATCACTAAAACTTGCTTTTCCTTTGAAAGCATTTGGAGACAGATAGTAGAACAGTAAAATATACACACTGAGAGCAAAAAAAGCTCCAGCATCAAGCAGGGTACAAAAGGCCACAGTCTGATGAATGCCTTCCTGAATAAGATCTTCATATCATTTCTTCATCCCTCTAAATAACTATAATAAACATAATGTATTTCTTCTACAGAACATTACATTTGATGATACCATTTGGTACTGTAATTTCTCTGAAGATCTGAATAGAATCATGTCAAAGTTGGCTTTGATAAAATGAGACTAATAACAACCAATCAATCAATTCTGGTCAGATATTCTATTAAAAAATGTACCACAGACATATGTTACAAATAGGCACAAATATTAGTCAGAGGGTTATAGTAAGCTGAAAAGATTTTAATGTGAAGGCTTTGTAAGCTTGATATAAAAAAAAGCTCTATCACAAAATGTGTTTCTTACTGGGGAAAATGTTTAAGTTGTAAGCAATGCTCTGCTCTTTTACAGTCAAGTTCATACCCTGTGTGCTGCCATGTGGATAAGTAGTTTTCTCCGTGCTAATTTCTCAGTCTTCCTTCTTATTTGAATGATAACAGCTGGGAATGCTAGCATATTATAAACTGCCAATCTCTTAGGAAGCTGCAGTTGCAACCATTAAGTAAACATCAGTTATTAAAATTGTCTTCAACATGCTGAGAGGCCTCTGTTTCCACTTCAATTACAAGGAAATGTGCTAAAAAGGAGGAGGGTGTGCTCCTTTCCTGCTTACTCCTTCTGCTGATTGTAAAATGTACTGTTTAGAGTAGTTCAAGCTATGCATCCCATTACAACAATCAGAACAGTTTGTCATTACAAAGAAATACACCCAGACAAAAGATGCTGCTTTGTAACATTGCTTTGCTATGCTACTCATGTTCTATATGGTTTACATTGCAGTACTGTGTTACAGAAACACCTGTGTTCCTTTTAATGATTAAATAATCTGGAGTTAGCAGAGAGAGGTACATCTAGATAGCTCTTAAGAGGAAAAAGGCCTTATTAATTGTGGAAAGTATATTTAAGACCTCGATAAAGGTAACAAGTAAGAAAATACTGGCTTGCCCAGGCATGATCCCACAGTTCACTTCCTTCTGTTGGGGGATGGGGGGGAAGGGAGGGGGGCAGAAGCAGAGTGCAGGGAGAAGACAAAAGGCTTGAGGACACCCACCTTGAAGGTCCAAGACTTGACCAGACTTGTTCCTCCCAAATAAGGGAAAGCAAGCTCCTGACTTCACCTAATATGGTCAGGATTGGCAAAGTGCCATTCTGATTGGTGACTCTCTGTGGACAAAGGAGCCATTGCAGTCAGGCAAAACAGTAAATATTGATTATTAATTTTGCATAATTCATAACAAATACACAAAGGAGAAACAGGGTCTAGATGTGACTGAAACATTGTAAAGATGATGTAAGGAAAAAAAAACATGTTGAGGTGGATGCCTACAGAAGAACATAGCTGAATTTGGTGAAGGAAAATGTGAGTGGGATATGACTTTCTACCATATCCTGGGATTAGAGAGTTTCACAGGATGACAGGATGTCAGGAGTTGGAAGGAACCCAAAGAGATCATCGAGTCCTACTCCCCTGCCAGAGCAGGACTGTAATCTAGTTCAGGTCACAGAGGAACACATCCAGACAGGCCTTGAAACTCTCCAGAGAAAGAGACTCCCCAGCCTCTCTAGGGAGCCTGTTCCAGTGCTCTGTGACCCTTACAGTAAAGAAGTTCCCTCTTGTGTTGAGCTGGAACCTCCTGCACTGCAGTTTGGCCAAAATTAAAGAAGAACATGCTGATAATCTAGCCACAATTAGTCAAGTGGGATTAAGTGAAGAGACTGCCAATCTCATCTGTTCATTGACGATTCATCTTTGAGTAAATCACAGCTGCAAGCAAATTATTAGCAAGAAGAATGAGATTTCAGCTCCTACCCTCCAATATCACAGGAGATCCCTTCCTTTTGTCTGGGTTCCCACATCTTACCCCATACATTGAATGGCTGGGTCAAGGATCATACTACACCACAGAAAATAATCCTGAGGACAGCTTCTCTCCTATCTCCTTGTAGTGTTGTGTATGTATATAAAGTATTATCAAGTTTATAGCTAACATTATAAACATTATTATCTACAGAGAGACAATATTTGGTGGTAAAGTTAAGACACATTTACAGCCTAATTTAGCCACAGTCCTATTTTCTTAACATTATGTGGTGGGTTTCAAAACTGCCAAACCTTCCTTACCTTGAATCTGTGCTTCGAAACAATGCACAAAATAACTATGAAACAGGCAGCGTGCTGTAGGTTTGACTCAACACAAACTGATTTAAGCATTTACTCCTCCTTCTGTATTTTTTTCCTTTGGTTTAGTTTGTTTTTTTTTTTCCTGCTTGATTGGTTGGTTTGTATTTTGTTGTTTTTTTTAATGTGTATGAAGTGATTCAGATGCCTGGTATATGTGGTACAGCTGAAAGTCCTGTTGTGCTTCAAGAAACCTTGTTGATCAATATCAATTCCATGTAACTTACTGTGCATTCTTTGATCCCTCTCAACTGGTTATTAAAAAGCCATGTCCTTGTTTTAGTTATCTGCACTCAGTATTGCTGGGTTTCAATTCTGCAGTAGTGATATGGGTACAGATAACACAGAAAGGAAAACATAATTCCATCTGGGCAAATAACTCTGACTGACAGAGTTATTTTTAAAAACATTTATCACTTAGGTTTTTATGTGTAAAATGAGATAACAGATCTTTTCATATCTTTTTTTTTTAACTGAGAAACGCTCTCCAAGTCCAAAGAGAATATGTTTCAAGAAGTAACTCTAGACTGATGTATCTGCACTGCGATTATCCACAATAACTTATAGTTTTGTCAGCTATGCATTACAGGGTATATATGAAATAGAACCAGATGATGGACTATCAGCAGAAGTATAAATACTGTATTTATTTTGAGAGCTTCCACTACATCTTTTTTGCTAACACATTCAGACTGGAAGCAGAAAACATTAAGGATTAACTAGAAGCTCTCTTCAGATACTACCTAACGCAGAGTGAATGAGAATCTGGCCCTGCAAGTGCTTCGTAGAGCTTACGTAAAGGACTATTAAGACCAATCACAATTCTACATAACACATCAGGTGCTGTCAATTCCAGTTTGTTGCAAATTTCCTAAAGAAAGAGAGTACATAATTTCAATTTTCTTTTAATTTTCCCCCTACTTCCTTCAAATAGAAAATTATTCTCAGGTGGGCATGTGAATTTTCATGTTCCACCTCACACAAATGTCTTTACCTGCATCTAAAAAAGTCAGGACAACAGGTCTTGTTATGATCTGAACATTTATTTGAATAATGGTATGGTTTGACTAGATCAGCTTGGTAACCAGTTCTTCTAAGGCCTACAATTATAGGAACTTAGTATTTGTTCACAGGCCTATGGAGGAATGTGGTAGTCTGGGGTAAGGTACTGTAAAAACAACCAGAAAACAACCAACTAAGCAAATCCTCCCAAAATTGAAAGAAACAAATAAAAATCCTTTATTCTAAAAAGCTTCCATAGAGAGTGAGAAAAGCACCAGAAATGAACCACAGTTGAACTAGTATGAAGGAGTTTCCTAATTGGATAGTAAGTATTCACCTCCCTGGGGAGGGACTATTGACAAGGTCTTGTAATGACAAGATGAGGAGGAACACGTTTAAACTGGCAGAGGGGAATTTGAAACTGGGTGTTAGGAAGAAGCTCTTTCCAGTGAGGCTGGTGAGACACTGGCACAGGTTGCCCCAGGAAGTTGTGGCTGCTTCCTCCCTGGAGGTTTTTAAGGCCAGGCTGGATGAGGCCTTGAGCAACCTGTTGTAGTGTGAGCTGTCCCTGCCTATGGCGGAGGATTGTAACTGGAAGATCTTTGAGGTCCCTTCCAACCTAAACCATTCTATGATTCCAAGTAAGCAAAATCTTATGCCTCCTTCTTATCCACTGATCATTGCTACCTTCCATTGAATGTGCTGACAAATATATTTATTCCTATACCTAATATGCCTGTTGAACTGGAAAGTCTACCAAAAATCAGTAGTTCCAGGAGAGAGATTTGAGGAGAACATGAATAACTGTGTCACATTGAAGCATTAAGTGCAGAATATATCTATCTGATATATGTTGGTTTGTGATATATACTATGAACCACTTACAAAAGAGACCTTCACGTTGCTGCTAGGCTGTTTTCTACTATACATACTTTTGTCAACTCTGTCTGACACACTTTTTGGAAATGCTTCTAATTTACAGGAAGGATACGAAATCACTGCATATATTGTTGTTTATTTTTAATTTTCTCTGAGTTAGAAAACGTGCCCTGAGAACCAAACACAAATCGTTTCCTCCTCAGTGTTGCTGAACAAGATATCAGATTCTCAATGAGGAAAAACCAGAACATCAGTTTGTTATGTGTCACATTCATGAGTACATCCAGAAAGGATGAATAGATGACTGACTGTAATAAAGAATAGCTAATGATACAGAGCACAGCAGACATTTTCATTATACATCACTTCTCTTCAGTTACCCAAACTATAGATTAGCAACGATGCTGGGAAAAGGAGCACACCTGACAGTTTGGTGCTTGATTCAGATCATACAAATGAGCTAATTTTCAATAGAATCCTGCAACCTCAACAGAATTTTCTGAATTTTCAAATTAGACATACAGAGGGAGTAAACCCATTCATCTCCCTTCCATTTGCAAAAGGGGGGAGGAGAAAGGTAAAAAAAACCCTACGTACATGTATCACTCAAATGAGTGAAATATGATGAGCTATAGAGGAAAAAAAAAAGCAATAACAAGGAGCAACATAGAATCATAGAATGGTTCAGGTTGGAAGGGACCTCAAAGATCATCCAGTTCCAACCCCCAAACATAGGCAGGGACACCTCCCACTAGAACAGGCCACTCAAGGCCTCATCCAACCTGGCCTTGAACACTTCCAGGGAGGGAGCAGCCACAACCTCCATATCATTACCAGTAATTAATATCCAGGTACTTATGCAAGCATGTCAACATCTTATGATATGGACTGTACACATGAAGGAGATCTTAAAATAGAATGAAGTATGACTTCTTGTTTATACTCTCATGTTTGGCTTTTTGTATTTTATTTTGTTCTCTTTTCTATCAGTATCTTTTATTTGGCTTTTTAGTGGAAGGCTAAATACTTTATGGTGATCTC
>WAAF01003172.1:0-58101 GCA_013400475.1 Tricholaema leucomelas
AGGTCCTGAACTAATTCCTTATGGATTTCCAGGGCAACACACCGCTACCTGACCCCATCCACCAGTTCAAGAAGCCACTTGCCCTGAACTCCTCCCTCCTTACTGTTGAAAATTGAGGCAAAGAAGGTATTCAGGACCTCAGCCTTTTCCTCGTCGTCAGTTATGGTGTTCCCCTCCTGGTCCAGTAAGGAGTGGAGGCTCTTCTTGCCCTTCTTTTTAGCATTGATAAATTTATAAAAATGCCTTTTATTATCTTTGACAGAGTTGGCCAGCCTAAGTTCTAACTGGGCCTTTGCCTCTCTAATTTTCCTCTTACATAATCTAGCTAAACTGAGTCAGCAGTCAGCTGAGCTTATTTTTATTTTTTTGTTGCTTTTCCTTTTTTGTTCCCTTAGAAATAATGTTCTTGAATCAAAGAATCTGTCAGGGTTGGACGGGACTACAAGGATCATCTAGTTCCAACACCCCTGCCATGGGCAGGGATCCCCTACCCTAGTTCAGGCTGCCAGAGCCTCATCCAGCCTGGCCTTAAAACACCTCCAGGGATGGGGCCTCAACCACCTCCCTGGGCAACCCATTCCAGACTCTCACCACTCTCATGGTGAAGAACTTCGTCATGTCCAGTCTGAATCTACCCATCTCCAGCTTTGCTCCATTCCCCCTGTCACTACCTGATAGCCTAAAATGTCTCTCCTCAGCTTTTTTGTAGGCCCCCTTCAGATACTGGAAGGCCACAATAAGGTCACCTGGTAGCCTCCTCTTGTTCAGACTGAACAGCTCCAACTCTTTCAGTCTCTCCTCATAGGAGAGGTGCTTCAGCCCTCTGATCATCCCACTGGCTCTTCTCTGGACACACTCCAACATCTCCACATCACTCTTGTAATAGGAACTCCAGAACTGGATGCAGTACTCCAGGTGAAGGTCTCAGCAGAGCGGAGAGGGAGAATCACCTCACTCGACCTGCTGGCCACACTTCTGATGCAGCCTAGGATCTGATCGGCCCTCCAGGCTGCAAGTGCACACTGCTGGCTTATGTTGAGCTTCTTATCCACTGGCACGCCCAAGTCTCTCTCCTCAGGGCTGCTCTCCAGCCAGTCACTGCCCAGTCTGTATTTTTGCTTGGGATTGCCTTGACCCAGATGCAGGACACTGTACTTGGTCTTGTTGAACCTCATGAGGTTGGCTTGTGCCCACCTCTCCAGGCTGCCCAGGTCCCTCTGGATGGCATCCAGTGTGTCTGTTGCACCACACAGCTTGGTGTCATCAGCAAACTTGCTGAGGGTGCAGTCAATGCCACCATCCATGTCATCGACAAAGATGCTGAACAAGACTGTTCCCAGAACTGATCCCTGAGGGACTCTGCTTGTCACTAGCCTCCACTTGGACGTGGACCCATTGACAGCCACTCCGGGTGCAGCCATCAAGCCAATTCTTTATCCATTCAGTGGTCCACCCATCAAACTCATGTTTCACCAACTTGGAGACCAGGTTGTGGTGCGGGACAGTGCTAGAGGCCTTGCTTAGGTTCAGGTGAATTATATCAGTTGCTCGCCCTACATCTATTAATGTTGTGAACTGTTCATAGAAGGCCACCAGGTTTGTCGGCAGGATTTGCCCTTGGTGAAGCCATGCTGATTGTACCCAATCACCTCTTCACTATTCTTCTCTCTCAGCAGTGCCTCTAGGAGGATCAATTCTTCAGTTGTGGACTAGTTTGCCTCCAGCAGGTTCTCTCTCTTGTAAGTAAAGTGTCCTGTTCCTTGTCTGTCCCTTGTTCTTTGACTGTAAAACAGTCAAGAGATGAAGTGTCCAAGTGTTCACATGAGGATCTCTGCTTTCTGCTGCTGGCGTATCACCCTGACGATGGGAGTAAAAACTCTCAAGTATTTCACTAAACTTTCTTTTAATTTTCCAAATAGAATGTTATGTTTATAGCTTTCAGCTTAGTTTTATTTCTAATATGACTTTCAATATATGTTGAAGGTTTCCAGCAGTTTTCACAAATGTACTGCTGCCCCATCACACCCATACTAGGTACCATTCAGCATTGCTCTGTCAGTCAAGGGGATCTTTGTTGCAAAATTCCTGCACAGTCCAAGAAGCTATGGATGTCTCTTTTCAGAAGAAGACTCATTACTGTTAGAAGACATTTTAAAGAAACACTGTTGTTTCAGCATGTGGCATCTGTGGATTACTCTGAGCAGTCTTCTAGGCTCTCCTAAGATTAAAATCAACAGTTCACCATTGGAAAGATGCCTTGATTTTTAAGCTGAAAACCTGCTATCTTCACAATTCAACACAGTATTGAAAACTTTTTTGTTAATGCTATAAACCTAATCATAAGCTTGAAGATAAGTAATTTCTATGCACTGAGGTCAGTACAAACCTGGTAAAACCTTCACTGATAGAAAGAACAACTAAGTATCCGTTTTCTTCGCCGGGCAGACGTCTCTGTGCAGAAAGAGATGCAAGCAGCAGCACTGGCGGCGGGTGAGGCGGTGCGGTGCTCTCCTCCTTTCCGCGGAACCCGCTGCGTCGGCTTTCCCAAGCAAAGGCAAGAGGCGTCCTTCTGCGTGCCCCAGGCTAGTTATTTCTACACCTTGTTGCTTCTTATTTCGCTATTCTCCTTCCCCCCTCTCCCACCCATGCGAAGCGGCGGAAGCGACACACCGACAGAGGCAGACAATGCGGACCCACCCGTGGCCCCTCTATGCGCGACCGGACAGCAGGATCCCGGCGTGCCGCCCCTGGACCGGAACGAGGCGGCCGGGTGCGGCCGGGGTACGCTCTGCCCCCCAGTGCCTTGCCGCAGCGCCTCTTGACGGCCCGAATGCGGTGGCGAGGTGCACCCACGGCTCAGACGCCGCCTACAGAGGCCGGCACGGCCATTCTAACAGCCGCGGAGCAGCGACATTGCTGGAAGAGTGGTGCGGCGTTGTCCTCCGCTGCACTGCGAGGTCGCCGAGTAGCCAGCGAGTCTGAGCGGCAGGAAGCCGGCAGGCCAGGAACGATCACTTCAAATCCACCCCTACCACGGCCGCCACAGGTGGCGTACTGCCGTCCACCCCAGTAGCTCCCCCTGCTCGCCGCCCGGGTTTCCCCGCCTCAGCAGCGACAGGAAGAACAGCGGCCCGCCCCGCCCCGCCCCGCCGGGCGGCGCCGCAGAGGGCGGAGCGGGCGACAGGGGCGGGCCAGTAGTCTCCTGGCGCGGGCTGACTCCCGGCGGGCGGCGCTGCTGCAGCGTTGCTCGGGAGGCGACGTGGGGCTGGGCGCGGAGCTGCTGGCTTGGGGTGAGCGGCCGGGCAGAGCGCCCCCAGGATGCTGCGGTTCCTGCGGAGGACCTTTGGCCGGCAGTCGATGCAGCGCTACGGGAGAGGTGCCGGGCGAGGTGGGCTTGGCGGCGAGGGGGACGAGCGGGACGGGGGCTTGCGAGGTGCCTCCCCCGCCGCCGTCAGCTCGGGAGGCTTCCCTTCCTCGCCGCATCCCGGAGGCGTCGTGCACAGTGGCGGAGCCCCCGTTCACATCCCGGCGGCCGGCGGCAGTAAACCGGTGCTGCAGTGCCGCGTCCTCTTGCTGGACGGGACCGAAGTCAACGTGGAGCTACCGGTGAGTAACGTGTGCTTGCCTCCCTTGCCTGCGCTTGCATCTGCCCTCTCCCCTCCTCCACATCACCTCCCCCATCCTGGTGACAGGCACTAATTAAGTGTATATTGTTTCCCCTGCGGCTGCACAGTATGCGCCGTTCTCTGGTCAAGCTTCTATAGCTTCTTCCTTTCCTTCGCGGGCGTCTTTGTTGCCGTCCCTGCCCGCATGCACCTGCTGCCAGGTGCACGTCGTACCTCCCTGACATACCTGCCTCTCTGCTCGCCCCCCGCTGCTCGCCTTCGTGCTGGCTGCGTGCATCTTCTGCCCAGCGAGCGCAGAGGTTGGCATTTACTCGCCTCCCCGCCGTTGCCGATAAACGGCCCCTTCGTAGCACTTCAGTGGCCCCTCTCCCAGGAGGGGTCGTTCCTGCGATGCGAGGCGCTACTTATGTTTCTTCCCGGATGGGTCGCCATTCAGCACTCCTGGCCTTCAGGGGCACCACGGGCTTGGTAAGATGTCAGAGCCTCTGCGAGGAGCAGTGCGTTTGGTCTCAGCACCCTCCGGTTTGTAGCCGGCGGGGGTGGTGTTACAGCACCTGTGGCGCCGGCGGGGAGAACAGCGCGGGGCCGGCCATGAGCCGAGGCCGCGCTGTGTTCCCGGCGCGGCGAGGAGCTGCGGGAACGTTGCCTCTTTATTCATTGCTGTCTGATGTCCTCACCGTCCCTCAGCTGGTGTTGCACTACGCCCCAGAGGCTACCCTCGTCCCGGGTGAGCGCCCTTCTCGTTGGGGGACGCGGTCTCGGCTAATCTTCAGGGCCTCAGGAGTACGCTCGCGCTGCCACTGGGCTCTGGGCTACCTTGGTCTGCCCGCCAGCCGCTTGCAGCGCAGTGCCAGCGCCTCAGGCGGCGGCGGCGGCGGCTGGGGACCGAGGCCGCTACTTGGGCTGGTATGTGGGCACGGGGCGTTGAACTTTTACCCATGCCGCTGTGCCGGAGGAATGAA
This sequence comes from Tricholaema leucomelas, assembly GCA_013400475.1. NCBI lineage: Eukaryota > Metazoa > Chordata > Aves > Piciformes > Lybiidae > Tricholaema lacrymosa > Tricholaema leucomelas. Next base: position 4,589 of record WAAF01003172.1, read on the forward strand.
GAGGGGCCTGCGGAGCTTTGTGTTTGGCTGCGGATGAAGTTGGACCGCGTTTGTAGGTGTTTTGCTATTCTCAGAGCCCGCTGTGTGCCCTTTTATTTCTTAAAGGAAGCTTCACGCTGTATATTAGTTTACAGTCAGTCCTCACAGCTGCTAAATACTTGACACCCGGCCTTTATTGCTGACGTTTTCATTCTCTCTTGAAAACCAAATATCCCATTAAATAGTATGAACGGTATTTTAAAAAACAGGTATTTAAAAAAAAGATATTAAAAGAAAAAAACATTTAAGCGTATTTCCACATTAATTATCAGCCATTAAGCTTGGTCCTTGAAATCATGTAAGGGAAGTTGCTAGTAATGTGTGTAATTACCTTACAAATTACACGTTATTGTAATCTCCAGTTGTGTAGAACAGAAGAGTGTTCTGCCCTTTGCATGTGTATTGACATCCTTTCACTAAAACGTGGAATTTGGTAGCCCTATGGTTTTTGCTTTAAAAGAAGCTGAAGAGCAAGACTCTTGCAAGTGAATATAGAAGCATGTGGATGGAGCCATCTAGAGATGCCTTCTGCAGACTTACCAGGCCTCCCTTGTCGTACCAGCCGGATCACACATTCCCAGATACTGAAAATGCTAATTTATTTCCTCTTCTCACATCTTCACAACTCGCTGCAGTCCTCCTAACATCTCACCACAGATCATTTTTGAAGACTTGATCAATGTTATCAGCGTGCTGATAATTTAGTTATAGGGGTCTGCATAGATAACCTTAATAAACACTTTGCTTGAGGTTATATTCCCTCTGATTTATCAGAATGCTGCTTTTGCCTGTTTAAGACAGTCTGTGGTTTTGGAGCGTCAAAAAATGAAGTAATGGTACTCTTCTTAATCCTTTAGTATTGAAAGTATATGGAAGTAGCTGCTTGGTCCAGTAAAGATGCAGAGCATTCTTGCTTGAATTTGGCTTTCAAATGAAGCTTTAGGCTGCCAGTATTTTCAGAATGAGAGTTGCTCATGTGGTAGTTGCAGCTCATTTGTCCCAAGACAGAATAAGAAGTTGGAGGTTTTTTCAGTGAAATGCTTAGACTGCTGGAGAACTCTTGATCATGTAATAGCTGTCAGTGTCTGGAGGATTAAAAACTGTTCTGTTGAATTACATATCTGTTCCTCATGCTGCTTTTTTCTTTCTGTCATGATAAGCAACACCCACACTATGTTAGAAAAACTGAAAGAGGCGTTGCACCGTTTATAGAACTAGAAAAAAAAAAACAACCCTCAGTTTCTCTGAGTTTTGCAGCTCTAGATTTTATGGGATTAAGGCCTTAAACAGAACATGCTTTAATCCTCAGAAGCTGTGGTGCAGGGCTAGTTAAGATGAAGAAAGTAAGTAAATCTTTTCCATTAAGAAAATAAATAGTTGCTTTCAATTTCAGCTCAAATTTAATGGAAAAAGAGGAGTTGTGGGCTTCATAACCAGTGAGCATCTTACCCATGGAAATATGTAGATAATTACAAAGGACTTTACTGTGCTGCTGGTTGTGTTTACAAGAGATACTGGCACCTGTAAAATGTGTTCTTTTACTGCCTGCTAACTTTACATCCTAGTTATCTTCCCAGTGGAAAAAGAAACTTGTTGACAAGCTACTCTTGCAGCTACAATTTTTTAGGCTTCTATCTAAGGCTTCACTTAGAAGAAATCGGAGGGTTTATTAGATTTTTAAAGACTAGAGGGACTGCTTGTGTAGAGGAATGACAGAAAATTCATTATTGATAGAAGTTTTCTTATGCATGTAAAAAAAATAGTTGCAGAGTTTCTCATTGACTTACTTTTTTTAAAAAAAATTTATTTTTTTTATAAATATTCAAATCAAGCTAACCACTCAAAATTTTGTTCAGGTTAGATGTTTCAAGTTCCACCACAGTACTTGCTCACATGTGGGTACTGATAAAGGTATTGAAAAAGTAAATCCTGTATCACTAGGTTGATCACTTGTCTTTGAAGTTAACATTACTGTTTACCTGATATCTGTATTAGAGACCACACATCTGGTAAGCTCGATTTATCTACTGATCATGTTAACAGAAGTAAAAGATTTACCCTTGTTCTCCAAGTCATTGACTTACTCTTCTCTACGCTGCACAGCAGTATTGTGGCCAGAGTTAGCTTTCTTCTTCATCTGTATTTCCATGCCTACTTCCTTCTGGAGTATTTGTGCTTTAATGCTTTTTATTGCATGTCCTCTACCCTCGGGCTACCCCATCTGCTGGCCTGCCCTCTGACTATGTTGTGTACTCTCACTCCAAGATATTTTCTGGCTTTCCTGAATTTGTTTCCTACCCATCTGTTCCCATAAAAATGTAAACATTATTTTGTGTGCTGTAGATACCCCTGGATAGTAGTTTCTGCATGCAGCTTCTCGCATGAAATTTCAAGGGTTGCTTAATAATGCTGTCTTTTTTGTTAAGGCAAGAATCGTGTACTTTGAAAGTATTCTTTCTAAACAGAAATGTATGGGGTTTTGAGTCCACGAGCTCCTCAGGGCCCTGTATTGAATGTGAGATGCCATTAAGGTTGATTGTATTGGAGTGAGTGACAGTTGCTGTGGCATGATTTCCCGAGGGAAAGGGAGCATAAATGGTGTTGTTACTGCCTCTTGACCTGCCACCACATGTCTGCAAATTGGAAATGTACTTACAAGAACTGATGCAAGGATAAAAACATGTATATTAGAAACCATCTTTTCCTCTCTCTCATATAGATACCAGTGTTTTTAGTTTTAGTGTTGAGAACCTGTTTAGTATCTTCTATGTTTGATTGTCCCTTGCACAGGAGGCTGTTACTTGATTTTGTAACTCAGCTGTAGGCAGATACAGAGCCACTTGCTCTCTGCCATCAAAACTATATTGCCTCTTTTTCTGAAGGACTCATGACTTTAATAAATGAAAAACTAATTATGGATGATGCTGTGAAAGAAGATTGACTTTTACACAGTGGTAATGATGCCTGCTAGTTAATATGTAAATGAAATGATGTAGAGATGCCTCTCAGATGAGGCCTAAAAGCCAAATTTTTGTTGACTTCTAAGACATGATTCCTGGCATTTCTAAAAACAGTCTCCAATTTTTAATTACATGTATCTTATGAGAGCTTAAAGAAGGTATATTAAATATGGTGTGCTAGTTTGAGCCTAGCTAGAATGTTTTGGTGAGAAAAATTAGATTACAGGCTGTGAAAGGGAAACAGTGGTGATGTCTCCTTCACTCATAGGCTTGCTGAGATGTATAAGAACAAGAATATAAATATAGATAACACAGACACTCTCTGTCTGGGCTTTGGGTTGCATCTCTCTTGCTAACCTAACCTGCCGTCTGTGTGACTAATTCACCTGCTTCCTAACCCTCCTGGTCGACCCTCCAGTCTTCCTTGGGTATAAGGCAAGAGCTTGGGTAAGGTAGAGAGGGGTGGGAGAAGGTGCAAAGGTGGTTGAGAGCCCCTCCTGGGGACTAAGGTTTCTAGGAGGGGTGTTGTGTTTCTGTATTACCTTTATAACGTGCATATTTCTGCATATAACTGTATATGTTGTAAATACCTGCTTGTATATTGTGCTAAGCTGTAAATATAAAGCTTCATTCAATTTCCAGAGCTGCTAAGTCTAGTCTGGGTGATTTCCAAAGTATGGGGGGGGGGCAGGTAACACCTAAACCATCACATACGGCTATTCAGTGAGACTGTCCAGAGCATTAGGAATTGATGTCCCTTAATGTCACTGAAAACAGTATTCTGTGACAAGTTGGAGAAGGGCAGAGGTGGGTTAAGCCCTTGCAGGGTGTTATTGGGTTTGTGTAATCTAAGAAGGAAAAATAAAAGAAAGAACAAATGGTAAGCTTACTCTGATATAAAAATCTTCACCCTGCAAAGCAGTTACTGGATAGGATACCTTACATTTTCTGTGACATGATGTCATAGCAGTTAACAAGTTGTCTGCCATAAATACTCCTTTCTGAAAATCACCGTGTGCTGATAAATGTCTTTGCAGTTCTGAATGTCATTACAAAGACCTATGCGATATATTAGAAAGTAGTTGACAATTATTAAGTTAATGAACAAGTCAAATATAGCTCTTCAAATCTGTGAACTGATTTCAGATGGATAGCTTTTTGTTTTATTTCTTTGCCTTTCTTTTGGTTTATCCATTCTAATAATTGTTTCAGCTGCTATGGAAACACTTCAGGATAGGAATAGTAACTGTTCTTCAGTACTGTCTTCTAACCTGTACTCTTTTATATATTGTATCATTTTGTTGTTGGAGTAACACAAACAAAACAAAATTTGCTGTCTGCCATATATGCTCACATCAGGTGTAACTGTTAACTATTGAGTAGTCATCTTTGTCTTACAATTATTGGTTAGTGTATTTGACTTTATAAAATCAAAAATATCATGAGAGAAATACAATTTTTTTTCTTTTACATGACATATGATGGCATTCCAGGAATATTAACTCTCAAGAAATACACTAACATGTGCATTTAGATTCAGTTAATTCTCTGGAGTCTCCTAACTGAGGAATTAGACCTCCACACTCGAATAGGTATAGTGCATAACATGAGGAACAGGATTTTTTGTTAGTTCTTTAAAGCTTTTGTCTCCTTTATGCAGAAATTACCTTTCAACAATGTAAAATTAGAGTACATGCTGAAAAATATTACAAGCATATTTGCAGCACTGAAAAGGCCTCTCATGTTCATGAACTCCTGTGGGCAGCACCTGTAGGCCTCCTCAGAAACTGATCAAGCTCCATTTTGATTTTGCAGGTCACATCGAAATGTCTTTTCATTACCTTACAGCTTTAATCAGGTAACTGTAGTTAGTACTCAATGTGTTGCCTTCTGGCTTTAGCCTTTAATTATGTTGCCTATGCACTGTATACCTTGATGCATTGCTGAGTATACTGAAGGTGTGTGAAAAACATTCATAGTAGAGTCATGTACAGAATGGAGGAGAAAGAGGAATGTGATAGAGTACGCACGTGTGATTGCAGCTGTGCTACTGAAATGCACAGTGTTAGATTCTTGAGAGGGGAGGGATGTGCCTACCAAACATCCTCAATAAATCCGCAGCAGGTAAAAGACATTTCAATAATACATAGTGAAAGACTGGGAAAACTAACGGCAGTTTGTTTTGGCATATGTTAGATAATTTCTGCTTGTGAATTGCATTAGTAATTCATCAAAACAAATACCATTTTTCAATGTAGTACAGATAGAAAAGATAACAGGTCTGCTGCTGCATGGAGTTGACAGCCAGTGAGGGAGAGAAAGGCAGTGATGAGAGTAGTATACTGCAAAGACAGAAGTATGAGCACTTGATACTCATTCTCTGTTGGATAACTTCTCATCTCTTCAAACACATAAGCTAAGGTTGTTATATCATTCTTTCAGAAGCAATGAATTAGAACACAGATATACATAGGAAGATAACTATGTGAAATGTAAATGTTGCTGAGCCTCTTGTTAGTATAAAAATGTGTTTCAGTAGCAACACTTCACTGAGTTTAACTGCATGTTGATGAATGCTGCAGAAACCCTGAAGACTGTGATGGATTTTGGTGGAGATGGTCAATAAGAAGGAAACTTTCAGAACAGTTATGAAATGGTGTTTTGGTGTGTTGTTTTTTTTTTTCTTCTTGGTGGGTGTGGTGTTGGGGTTTTGTTGTTGCTTTTTTGGTTTTGTAAACAGTGTACATTTAATATATTTTTCTTTTTTCCCCAGTGGTTATGTTCTAGACTAGATTGCTGCGTAACAAACCTGTAGCTTCAGGATCTTAGTAGTGGTCTTGAAGAAGAAAAACAATGTCTGGGCACGTAAAATTTCCTATGAGGTAGGAAATGGGAACAAAGACCAAAGAGGCTTTGGAAATGTAGCCTGTACAGAAGAGAAAGCAGAGGACTAGTTAGGGGTGAAGAAGGTAGTACTGGAAGAAACAGGATGACATGTTGAAGAACATAGAAAGGATGTATAAGGTATGGGCTGTATTGTCTATCCAGTTCTGTTTAGAAACAGGAGAGATCTCTACTGCTTCTCTGTGCTTGTTTTTCTTCATGTCCTTTGTGCTGTTTCTTGCAACATTTCTCTTTTCCTGTAACTTTCTCTGAGAGACTGGCTTCGTAGAGTCTCTCTCTCTTTCTCTAAGCCCAAGTCTGTTTTCTGATTCAGGACTTCTATCTTAAATTCTCATCCATTTCTATCCACCCTTCTCCTTTGTGTTTTCCTCCCTGGACAATTGTCTGTACTTCTGTGTGGATATCATCTGTGTTACTAGCATGATACTTAAATAATTTTCATCTTAATAATGGAGTTTTTTACCCCACTGTGCTTTCCCAATCTGTAAAAGTGTTGGGTGTGTGGTCTTTTTTTGTTTTGTTTTGGTTTTCCTTCATATCTCACACAGCTACACAAGCTGTGAAACGTCTCCATGGAAGGATCTCTTTAAGGAAACACTTCGAAGAGCACTACAAATTGGCTTCCTTCTGGTGTGGACCTTGGACCTGGAGTTCTTTGTCTTATTCCCTCTTACCAGTTTAATTTTGGTGGTTCTCTGCAGTTGTCAGAAATTTGAAATGCTCTTCAGTCCTGTTCCTTCCCCACAGAAATAAGATTTTCCAGCTCTGGCCAGATACAGGGATCAGTCATTGGTTTAGCAGTTCATTCGTCTGACTAGCAGAGTGCCCTCTCAGGGCACAAATGTTGCAGATAAACACTCGTCCTGAGTGTACCCAATTGTAGAGCAGGTATCAGGGGAACAATGATAGCAATTGGTGAAACAGGTAATTCGGAAGTTAAATTGTTTCACTCAAAAAACGAATGGTTTCATATGAGACAACAAAAATGTAGCAGGTAGAATGTCCGGTAAATTCAGGTAGTATAGGGAGGAGGTTGAGAGAGGAAGAGACTATGTACATATTAAATTTGTAGGCCCTTTGCAAAATGAAATATAACAGTAAGTATAAATCATCTTTTACAGAAAGGGTGAAGCTGACAGCTGTTACTTGTACATGCAGGGTTAGTATTTTAAAGTAGTTGGGAAACACATGGACTTCTCTACTATTCATTTTCCAATTCAGACTGTGCTAGATGTTCTTTTATTCTTTTCCACATTAGAAATAAAAGGGATGTAGGGTAATGAAGTGACTATCTGCTCTTCATTTGACTTGTAATTGTTACACATGGATGTAAATATTTTCTGGTTTACTAGTTACATTGTGATGAGATTATTTTGCAATATTTGTTCAAGATCCAGAGTCCAGCTATGAAGCGTGAAAGATGTTCAGAATTAATTTATAATGGCTGTTTATATTTTTGAGCTGTACAGATTCAGATTATTTCCTCTCCTTGTTGTTATGGAACAACACATTCAGATTATTTCCTCTCCTTGTTGTTATGGAACAACACATAGTTTATCCAAACAAAAAACAGATGTCAGTCATCATCTTTCTTTGTAAGTATGTTCTGGAGTACTCCAAATTCCTTTTTTCTCCCCCCTACACTGAGGGTTTGAGTGGGAAGAGGGTGTGAAAACTGCTTTCCCCCCCAGCCCTGCATGTTTGAGGGAACAGCAGGAGGCACCTTTCTGCATGTGTATTGAGCTTCCTGGCTGCCTTCCAGACTGAGGGACCCTAGCAGTCTGGCTTTCACCTGCCACTGCTGAGACAGTGTTGCTTCCATGAAGAAGCTGTGGCAGCTGTGACTCAAGGCATTTCTGAGTTTGGCAGCTTTGCCACTTGCCTTGGGCTTCTGCCACGTGGATCCAAACTATTGGATATTGCTTGCAGTGTCAGGAGGGAGCTGAGAGCAGAGAAATTCAGCAAGGGTTCACTGCCAAATACTTATCTCACCTCTGTGAGTAAAGCCTGCTGTTCCCTTAATTCTCTGCTCAGCCTGACTGATAGTGGGGTCAAGCTGTGTTTATAGCTTAGCCTTTTCCATTTCCTAACTTCCTAAATCTCTAAATTTGTCCATGACATCCTTTTGAAGAATTCCTGATCAAGATAGAATCTGTAGATAAACCTAAACTAGTTTTGTATATAGTTTAGGGGCAGGGGTTTCAGGAAAATAAAATAATTCTATTTTATAGTACCTGACTCGGCCACATTAATTCCCTGCCTCCATGACTGTGGCTGTTTGAGCTAGATTTCTAGCTCAGACATGAAAAAATTCAGAACAGAAACTTAGAAGTGGAAGTTCTAAGTGAAGAGGTGAACGTTCTAGGGATAGGCCATATAATGGCATCAATGGATGTTAATATAATTTCATTGGAGCTTTATGTCTGGAAGCACAGCTTGTACCTACCCTTTGCTGCTTCTGCTGCACCTGCTGCTATCTTCCCTTGCTACTGTTTTGGCTACTGCTGCTTTTGCTTCTTCGCTGCTGCTTGACCCGTTCCCCATCTTCCTTAAGGTTATTATATTTCTGTAATAGTTTATTCTCCTTGTACTGTTATATTTAAACTGTAAGAAATATAATTTCATTTTTTCTGACTTTTCCAAAAAATCCATGTTGTAGTGAGTTTATTCTGCTGGGAGAGGGATCTGCCCTAACCCAGGACAACTACAAAGTATACAGACAAATACATTGCATTGAGAAGTATTATAATAATGATACACAGTAGCATATGGTACAGGTGATAAATAGAGACTGGAAATACTAATGGTGTATACAATTTAATGCTTGTGAAATACAACAAATAGCTAGACAGATAAGTGCAGAATGTAGATCCTTTCTTATAAAGAACTTGGATAATTGTAAATTTACCAGCATTAAGTATGTAGATAGACAAGACAATGTTATTACTTAGGGATTGTAATTAAACTACACGATTATTTCAAAGAATAACTTATCCAAGGGTTAATTTGTTTGCAACTATTGGAAAACAATACTTTTCACAGTAGTTCTTCATAGTACTAGTAATTGTATGTTATTTTTGTTGATGTTTTATATACATAAATAAATATAGGCTTATGTGAGAAAACATCAAATTCCTTTCAGCCTAAACTGAGACTTAAACAAGGAAATCACTTTACATTTTTAGATTTAAAGTTTCTTACTGTGTGTGTTCACTATGTGAGGCCTTTTAGGTTATGTATAAGATGATGATCAATTTTGGTTGGCTGTTAAGCTTTAACATTATGTTAACCTATGAACAAACTCTCATGTTAGTATTGATGGATAAAATAAGCATGCTAACTGTATCATATTTTTTTTGTTAATATTGTCTAAACAGAATTACTTGATATTCAAATGTTACTTGGTTTAACTGTGTAAGTGGATGTTTTTCACATTTTCTGAGAAAAGAGGATCAGTCTGTTCAGTTTTTCTTTTGTCTCCCTTGTTCCCATACAAAATTGGTTAAGACTATTTTCTGTCATTTAAATAACTCTCATACCTTGTTAGTGGTTCCTGGAGCTGTGGTATGGTATGATCATAAATTTTGGGCTTGTGTTAATGTAAAAAAGTCAAAAGCCAAGAATTTCCATTTCTATAAGTGAATCTGAAAAAAACAGTATTCTGTACAGTGTTGTGTTGCAACAAAGATTACTATACAGTAGAAATGCAAATCCTCAGTACGTATGTAAGTTTTATTTTTGCTGCTTAAGGCGTAGAAACAAAAAAAGCTTCCACAAGTGCTTTGCTTTGAAAGATGATGAATGATGAATCTGTTACCTCTCTGAGTTAAGCATGTAAGTGAAGAATGGTGATATTCTTCAAAATAGATTATATCACTAGAATAGGTGGTACCCTGAAAGTGTAAAGTTTAGTGGTCAGTAACCATTTGTCTTTTCTCATGTTGTGATCATTACATGTCAATGTATACATCTGTGAATTAAGACATCCTGCTGTAGGTCTATGGGGGCAAGAGCTGGTATAATAGAGCAGCAATATAACTTACATGTTGTGCAGAAGACTTTGTTCCTTTTCCTCCCTCATCCTGTTATTTCAATTATCTGGCCTTGACCTTGAAAGATCATCTGGTCCAGCCTTCCTGCCCAAGCAGGGACACCTAGAGCAGATCACACTGGAATGCATCCAGACAGTTCTTGAATATCTCCTAAGAGGGAGACTCCGTAACCTCCCTGGGCAGCCTGTTCCAGTGCTCTGTCACCCTCAAAGTGAAAAAATTCCTTCTCAGGTTCATATGGAACCTCCTATGCCTCAACTTCCACCCATTGCTCCTTGTCCTGTCACTGGACGTCTCCAAGAAGAGGTTGCCTCCGTCCTCCTGGCACTCACCCCTTACATATTTATAAACATTGATGAGGTCACCCCTAAGTCTCCTCCTCTCCAAGATAAAGAGTCCCAGCTCCCTCAGTCTCTTCTCACAAGAAAGATGTTCAACTTCTGTAATCATTTTTGTGGCTCTGTGCTGGACTGTCTCAAGCAGCTCCCTGTCCTTCTTGAGCTGGGGGCCCCAGAACTGGACACAGTACTCCAGGTGAGGCCTCACCAGGGCAGAGTAGAGGGGAAGGAGAACCTTCCTTGACCTACTAGCCACACCCCTTCTGATACACCCCAGAATGGCATTGGCCCTCCTGACCAGAAGAGCACACTGCTGGCTCATGGCCATCCTTCCATCTACCAAGTCCTCCTCCCCTTCACTGCTCTCCAGCAGGTCAGTCCCCAACCTATACTGATACATGGGATAGTTCTTTCCCAGGTGCAAGACTCTACACTTGCCCCTGTTGAACTTCATTAAATTTCTCCTTACCCAGCTCTCCAGCCTAAGTCTCTCTGAATGGCAGCACCACCAGCTGGTGTCATCTGTAGCTGCCACCAGCTTGGTGTCATCAGCAAACTTGCTGACAGTGCACTCCATGCCCTCATCAAGGTCATTAATGAATATATTGAATAATCTTTCCATTCTGTTCAGCAATGAAGAGAGGGTGGCAGAATATTTTCTGACATTCCTTTCTCTGAGGAGGTGCATTCCCAACACTGTTACATGACCGACCCTGAGTCTGTTCTCCTCCAAGTTTTGAACTTCATCTTGAAACACTGAACTGCAGCATGGCTTTGTGTGCTTAGTGTCTGCCTGGCACATTTAATTCTACATGCAGCTCTCAGCAACACCTTGGAGTTATGTTCTTGACTTCAGTTAATTCGGAGGTGTTAGTTTTGATGGGTTTTCCCCTTAATGGGGGGAATTAACCTGCTTACTAAGCAGAGATTGTGAATTTCTTTCACTTATCCAGGGAAGCTGTTAAATGCTGACTAGCACTCTTCCCTTTCTCCTTGGAGCTGGTTGCTTAAGCTGTCGTCTGCCTGTATGACTACTCGGTCTTCCTTCACGTCCATCCTCTTTTACAATGATATTTCACGGGTGGACTTTCTCTCTTGGATGAACTACTGCAAAACTTGTAAAATAGGGACTGAAACCCTAGGTTTTAGGTGTGGAAATGAGGGAGCCTTTGTGACATCAAACATTTGCCACAGTGCTCAAATTGTTGCGAACAGTAGGCACTTTTAGGGGAATTTAGTAGGCACTTTTAGGGGAATTTATTTTTTTTTAAATTGATGGGTTTTAGTGGCTCATAACTAGTGCTTGATATATTTTAGGAGATCAGCCTATGTGGAAATAATCTGTACAACAAATACTTTATAGTATTCTTAAACTTGAAATTGAAGACAAGTTGAAGTTACTTAGCACCTTCATTTATTTTTCCTCTAGAATTCTCTGAGCCATCTCCTCTGTTGGTGTTGCTTACGGTTTTTTTTTTTCCCTGGGTGGCATGCTGACACATGATTTGCATTATGTAGTTTTTCCTTTATAATGCATTGTGTTTGACTTTAAAAAAATAAAGAGGAAAATGAGGAAAGACTTAGAAAATTTGTCTGTATATTAGCAAAATGTAGACTGAAGCTGATGACTACATTTTGATGGGGATTGGGAATAAAAAAAATGATCACTGTGAAACAAAAACAAGTATTTTTTGTTTGCTGATGTTGAAATTTGCTAGCAGAAACTGTCATCTTACAGTTTGTGTACTTGGATTTTGATGCATTTTCATATTAATCACTCAGGATATTTTGATTTATAATTTGATCCCATGGTGGTTTGTTTTTTTTTCAAATGTTCACCTGTTTCAGTAGAGATTTTGCTTTAAGGACATGGTTATGGCCAAGGGAGGAGACCTTGATTTTTTTTTTTTCCATGTTATATTAGATACTGATAGTAGTATTTCTTCTCAAAGAATTTAATCTTACTTTGTCAGACAGATCATCTGATAACATGATCATAATCTGAAAAATTGTCACACAAACAAAAAATGTGGTCTTTGGTAAATAGAAAATATTATTAACTGGAAGTTTGTTTCAGCTGTCAGTTTCTCAGCATTTGTGTAATGCCGTGAGTGGAGAATTTTTCCCAGCAGTTCAAGTAAACTGAGTGCTGAAGGGTTTCTAAGAAGATAAATTAATCTGAAGAACTTCTGTGGCTTCACTGTGACTTTCAGGAGATGATGAAATTGGACAAGCTGAAGTGCAGGTACTATTTTGAAAGATAGCCCTCAAATTGAACTTTGTGTAGTGGAGGCTCACATAGGCCAAATTGGCTTACATAGGCCTTGCCTGAACATATTTTCCTGCTCAAACGTTTTTCTGCCCAGACCAGAGGCAAACACGTTAAACGGACATTAGGGGCACAGTAGGCCTGGCGCCCCAAAGTCTGGCCTGCCTAGGGTGGTTGTAAACAGGTTGCATAAGCCCATGCACTTAGCGTGTGGTTCACTCATGCTCTTCCCATATTTGGGGGTACTGGACCTGTGAACCCTTCCTAATTTGGTGTGCTTTGGCCTGCTGCCAGAAGCCTGTTGGACAGTATTGTGGCCAAAAGACCATCAATCTTGACTCATATCTGATAAATAGTGCAATCCGGGTAAGCAAGAGGCCTTTTGCCACCCTCTCCATTCACCTCCCTGTCTGCCTGCTGCCCGATGCTGCTACCTTTGTTTGCTCGACGTGACCCGTTTGTTCCACTACACCCTGCACCAATCCAGTGGATGATCGAACGAGACGTTCCCGGCCGGCCACCGCTCCAGCCTGCTGCATCAGCCCGATTGTGCCCGTGGAATTCACTCAGACAGCGTGCCCCAAATTCGAATCGAACTGTTAGCTCCACGAGAATCAACTGCGTGGCTTTCACTATATATATATGTTTTGGGACCACAGATACTGAACCTTCTAATTAGTGAGTATTCAGTCTCCCTTGATTCAAGTTGCTTAGGAACTTTATTAGCTTTATCAGTGGCACTTTATGCCGGCAGACTCTCTGACCAGAACGTTTCTAAAACCTCTACCAAGTTGCTTAATTCGGCTGTAAATAGGCATTCTGTAAAGTAGTTTCATCAACTATGTACAAAGAATTTGAGTGGGTTAACTGTACATAAGTTTGGGTAAATTCTCTTTGTATAAATTAATAAATTATTTAATAACCTTCAAATCGGCCTCAGATCTCACTCAAACTCAAATTCAGACCCCTCCAAAACACTTTGTTGTTTTACTTTTGGGATTTCAGCTGGTGAAACAGCGCATTCTGGATGTTATCTCCAAGCATGTGGAGGAAAGCAGTAGTCAACATGGATTCACAAAGGGGAAGTCATGCTTGACAAATCTGATAGCCTTCTGTGTTGTGACTAGTTGGGTAGAGCAGTGAATATTGTATACCTGGACTTTGGCAAGGATTTTGACAATCTCTGTTAGAAGATTATTATAGATAAGCTTAGGAAGTATGGATTAGATAAATGGACAGTGAGGTGGATTGAGAACTGTCTGAATGACAGAGCTCAGAGGGTAGCTATTGATGTTCCCTGTGGATCATCTTGTTCAGCATCTTCATTAATGATCCGGATGAAGGGAAGGAAAATACTCTTAGCCAGTTTTGTGATTATGTAAAACTGGGAAGAGTGGCTGACACATGAGAAGGCAGTTCTGCCATTCGTCAAGAGCTGGATAGGCAGGAGAGTTGGGGAGTGGGGAGTCTAATGGTGTTCAGTAGAGGCAAAAGTAGAGTCCTGAGCCTGGGGAGGAGCTAAATGATTTCAGAGGTCCCTTCCCTTCCAACTCCTACCATTCTATGGTTTCCAAGGCATCTTACTGTTTATTGAAATAAAAAGTTATTTCTTAATTTACAGCAGACAAGTAATGGCAACATCTTCAGCAGGACTCTCAGAAAAGCTGGTTTTCATATGCTACAGGGCAAATGATTGGTTAGGTTGTAAGGAAGATAGGGCAACATTTAAAGAGTATGAATTCCTCTTAATTGCATAGGGACTAACCTCAATAACAGGATAAGGCTGTCAAGACTGGGGCAGCACAAAAAGACTTGTGGGAGCTACCAAATATAGAGTCGGTGAACAGTTAAAGGCCTGCGGGGCAAACCCTGCAGAGAGCAGCTTTTGGAACTGGGATGCCTGGTTTCCTACAGAATTTTGGGTCAGCTCCAGTTTTTGGTGTGTATCTCAGAAGAAAGCATTTCTCCCTCCTTTCCTTCTTTATTTCTTGAAAACCAGCAAACGTTTTCTACTCGTTTATAAAATGGTGCAATAGTCTGACTGCATTGCAGAGCTGATGCAGGAGAGATGGCTTGGACAGGATTGTTGTGAATACTTAATCCATTCCTGACCATTCCTTCTTCCAAGAACTTACTTTAAGTCTGACTTTTTAGCATCATCTGTCTCCTTGCATATCATTAATTTTTCTGCCTTTAAGAGTGTATGAGAAGCAATTACTGATTTGGGTTGTACATGGACTCTTCAGAATAATAACAGGTCTTTTTTTTTTTATGTTGGATGTTTTTATGGTCCCTGTTATTCCCTATCTTGGTTGGTATCTGAGCAGATGTCTGACAAAAGGTCTTGGGACTAGAGGAAAAATATTCTCTGCAGGAAGGTATGTGAAATTCACCACTTAGTTTTGTATTTCATAGTCTTAAGAAATTTTAAAAATATATTCACAGATTTTTCAGACTAAAAATTATTCTCTGTAGGTTTTTTTCTGACTTTGTGCATAATGACACTTGACCTGCGCACAGTGATGTTGTTATAATAATTTCCTGAATGTTACATGCAATGGCATTACTCCTTACTTAAGGTTGCCTTCTTATGCATTCATAGCTCATGTTTACTTGACTGTAGCATTACACTGGGAACTCATGGTCAGTTGTTTTCTGTTACATCAGAGTTCTTACTGTGATGCTGAAATTCAAGGCACTGTCTTTGATCTAGTGAGAAAGAGTGATACTTTAACTCCTCTGTGTGTGACATGATTTCACTGAATTGAGCTACATGTAGTGGTAATGCAGTAATGCATCCCAAGAGGTGCAAATCAGCACATACAACCAGCAAGACCCATCATTTCCTATTACTGTGCCAGTTTTGAGAAGCTCAGCAGGAATGATTTTATTACCTCTCTGTCAGTGAAAGCTGGTGAGTAACTGCCAGTAGAACACTTCAGGATTGCATGACAGATGCTTGAACGTGTCCAGAGAAGGGCAGCGAGGCTGGTGAGAGGCCTCAAGCACAAGCGCTACGAGGAGAGGCTGAGGGAGCTGGGATTGTTTAGTCTGGAGAAGAGGAGGCTCAGGGGAGACCTTATTGCTGTCTACAACTACCTGAAGGGTGGTTGTAGCCAGGAGGAGGTTGCTCTCTTCTCTCAGTCAGCCAGCACCAGAACAAGAGGACACAGCCTCAAGCTATGCCAGGGGAAATTTAGGCTTGAGGTGAGGAGAAATTTCTTCACTGAGAGAGTCATTGGCTACTGAATGGGCTGCCCAGGGAGGTGGTGGAGTCGCCATCCCTGGAGCTGTTCAAGGCAGGATTGGACATGGCACTTGGTGCCATGTTCTAGCCTTGAGCTCTGTGGTAACAGGTTGGACTTGATGATCTATGAGGTCTCTTCCAACCTTGGTAATACTGTGATACTGTGACTGTGCTGCTGGCTGACTTTTTCCTCCTTTCCATTAATATTTTTTTAAACCTAACCATTGTGGTCTGTACAAATTTATTCTTGGCATGCTGATGCTTACTTTATCAGACTGTCCTGTAGGCTGTGTTTTGAGACCATAGGTATTTCATTGTCAACACTAGTTCAGAGTTCTTGGCTTCTTGTTACCATACTGGTACTGCAGGCATATAACTTACATTCTCAGCTGTTTATAGGGCTGCGCTGAAAGCCATATCAGAGATAAAATCCAGGGATATTTCACTGTAAAAAAGTACTTGTACATCATTGAATTAAAAAAATTCTTAAAGATATGGCTTAAGTATGGCTGAGCAGTAGGGAAAAACTATACAAGGGGAATGGGAGCGCTTTAAGGCAAAAGTGTTGTAAAAGCATATGTTGTTGAGATGGAATTAAGGGTCTAAATAATCATTTTAGGAGTGTCTTGATTCATGTACTGAGTGCTCTCACAGTTTGATCATGTGAGTATTCCTTGCCTGCTGTATTAAAGTCAGGTAGATTAGAAAGAAATGGGGAAGAAACAGTTGTTGCAACAGTGTGGTTCAATGACAGAAAAATTGTGGCAAGTAGCTCAAGCTAGATCCTCAATAACGCATCTGTACTAAAAAGGTATCTTGTAGAAATATATTCTAAGATCCTTAATGTTGCAATCCAATAAAAGTTTAATTTTATGGGGGAACAAGTTAAGACTTTTTAAATGAGACTTAATTTTCTTGATATAATTGTGTGGTATGAATTATGCTGCTGCTGTTTATTATGACTGGACCCAGGCATCTCTAGTTTTTATTTTCAGAATCTAGCAAGAAGCCAGACTGAGAAGATTCTGATCTTGTTTCACAGCTGATACTGAAATTAGAAAAATTCTAGGAATTTTAGAGAAAATCGCCTTTTTCTAGGTTTCACCTGTGGAGTTTCAAGTAGAACAAGGGCTGGTAAGATCTTACAGTCATTACTTGTACTCCACCACAGAGTATCTGCATCATATCCTACATTACTCAGCCCTTTGAGGCAGGCTGCTAGTGAGGTGAAAGATGCTGTTAAGGAAAAAGGATGTTGCATTGAGCAGTCTGGATTCCTGACCTGCCAGGGCTAAAATTCCAGTGATTTGAGCTTAATCGTAAATATTTGTAGATAGTAGAGAAATTAGTCTTGCTGCTAGTACAAATTCAGTAACTTTTTTGTGAGTAGAATGAAAAAATAAGAAATTTGAATTGATGTTTCTAATCGCTTAGTTGTTTTTTTATTTTGTACTTCCACATGGAAACTAAATTGTGGACGGATTTTGACTTCATATTGCATTATCCAGATTAACTTGACATGGTTAATAATTATAGTATTTATGAAAATTTTAAGAACATGATCAAAACTAATACTAAATCAGGTGGAAGAATATTTATCTTGAAATGTCACCAATGAACAGTTCTGGATCATGCTGAAAACATGTTTTTAGCACCAAATCCCTGAGTTTCATTAATAATAGTCGTCATTCCAGTTGAAACTTCAATTTTAAGCATTCTAATAAACATGTCTGGTTTGGTGGTGTGGTGGTTTGGGTGTCTCCCACCCCCCCGCACTTTAGAAATCACCCAGACTAGACTCAGCCAGCTCTGGAAATATGAATGAAGCTTATATTTACAGCTAGCACAATATACAAGCAGATATTCACAGTATATACAGTTATAGACAGAAATATACAAGGTAAAAAGGTAATACAGAAACACAACTCTCCTCCCAGAAACCTGAGTCCCCAGGAGGGGCTCTCAGCCACCCCCTCACCTTCCCCCTACCCCTCTCAACCTTACCCCAGTCCCAAGGAAGAATGGAGGTTCGGACAGGGGGATTAAGAAGCAAGGTGAAGCAGCCAAAGCAAATGGAGGGTGAGGTTAGAGAGTAAGATGGAGTTCAGCCAGCAGCCCCGAGCTCCCCAGCAGGTGAAGAGCCGAGAGTGAAGTGACTTTATGTTTTGCTTTCCCTTTTTTACACATCTCAGCAAGGCTATGAGGGAAGTAGACATCACCATTGTTTTCATTTTACAGTGTATGATCTAGCCCTTCTCACCAAAACATTCTAGCTAGCTTCAAACTAGCACAGGTGGGTTGGTTTGTTTGTGGTTTTTTTGGTGTTTGTTTTGTTGGTGGTGGTGGTTTGTGTTGGGGTTTTCTGGTGTATTTTTGTTTGGTGGAGTTTTTTTTGGTTGGTTTGGTTCTTTTGTTACATGAAAACCAGGGCAACAATGTTTTTCTTCAGACTTTTCTTCCTTATGAAAAGTTGTGTTCTTTTGAGAGTTTGTGGAATAACCCCAATTTTCAAAATCCTTGAGAAAACAAGAGTTCTCTAAACATCTGCTGCTGCTTTGTGAACATGTATGCTAGCACCACATACAGTCAGGTGTTTTGTGCTGCAGCTGCAGAGTGAGGGAAATCAATTTATTTCTCGTCCTGGAAAGCTAAATAGTGTATGTATGCTGTCCAGAATGCTGAGATGCTGGTTTTAGTATTTGTGGATAAAGGTTTCTAATTTAAGATTTGATTGATTTTTTTTTTATTTTTTTTTTA
The DNA here is from genome assembly GCA_013400475.1 of Tricholaema leucomelas. Classification (NCBI taxonomy): domain Eukaryota; kingdom Metazoa; phylum Chordata; class Aves; order Piciformes; family Lybiidae; genus Tricholaema lacrymosa; species Tricholaema leucomelas. Next base: position 23,155 of record WAAF01003172.1, read on the forward strand.
ATGACTGTTTATTTTTAAGATGCAGGCATTTTCTACTCCTTGTGTGATGCTCCTAAAGTGTCTTTGGAGGGGTTATACTGTCTGGGTAATAAGATGAAAATGTCTCTAATCCCCCTCTGGACAGAAAGGCTTGAGGCTTTGATAAACTGCTACAAAAAGATTACTGGAGATTGCCTAAGAGGTTATTACCTCTAGCTATCTTTCTTTATGACTAAACTGATAGAAGGATGCACACACATGTATTTTAGCATTGAATGACCAGATAGTTTTGGCAATGAGATTCTGCACTGCAGCAGCTGAGGTGAAAGTGTGGGGTTTGTTGTGGAGGAAGTTATGTTCTCTAGCAGAGTTCTGGGATCATGTGCTTTGTATAGAGTAGTAATCTGTTTAACAGCTGCAACAGTTTTGTCAGTTTGGACCTCCATCTCAGTAAGGAAAAGTCTGCTCTTCTAAGTATGCTTCACCAGCAAAGAGACAGCAAGTGCTTTGCTATTGTGTTTGAGCTCAGTGGTTTAAGTTTAGCAGCTCTGCAGAAGTCACAGGACTAGAGCGCTCTTGTGGCAATCTGAGGTGCTGGGAACAGTTGTTGCTTGCCCTTTCAGGCTTCAGGATTCTGGACTGCTTTTCTGCACCCACTGTCTTCCTCTGTATTTTGGTGGGGTTTTTTTCCTGGAAGGGCTTTACAATCTGCTACAAATGTACTTCAGGAACAAATTCTGAGTTTTATCCTGGAGAAAATGGAATCTGAAACACCATCTGCAAGAGAAATTAAATTGATAAACTGTAGAAATGTAAGACATATCTTATAGATGGAAGGCCTCTTGACTGCGTGAGACTGTTTAGCTGTAGCGCCTTTTTATCTGAACTTTGTTCTGAAAGTAGAATTTCACCTTACACAAATACTGCAAGTTGACTAAAGGTATTGCAATATTGCAGTACAAAGTTCCTTTTGCTTTGGTTGAATTGAGGTGACTGTCTTCTGATAATCTTGCAGGGTGGCAAAGACAAGTTTTCCTTGTGCAACACCCAATAAGCCTAAATAAAAACCTTGAAGCTTTTTACATGAAATTTGTCATGAAGAATTCTGTTTAGAACAGTGCCAAATCAGACAAAACTAGTAATTTACTAAAATACAGTTCTATCTGTGCTACAACTAACTTAGACATTATAAGTTTTCTAAGTGTATGTTAGTGACTTGTGACACACTTCTAATCACAGAAAACCAAGTATTTGTCATAAACTTCTCAAATTGGTAGATAAAATTCAGTTTGATATTTCCACAACCCAGGTGCTTTAGGTTAACAGAGTGGAAGAGTGGGGCTGGGGAGACAAATCGAAATTAATGAAGTTAATCACTCTGATTGCTTTGGACATTTCTGCTGAGTCCAAGAAGAGGAAGAAACAAAAGTCCTCTTGTGGGATCATCTAGGTTTATGGCTTGTCCAAACACAAAAATTAGTAGTTCATTCTGTTAGAGTGAAATAAGTCAAAATAGGCAGGTTAAACTGCACGGAAGGGAAAAAGCCGCTTGCAAGACCTCCTGATAAAAACATTGTACCTTGTAACTTTGTAACTATTTTACTGTATTGAAATTGCTGGAGAAAAGGAGTGTAGCTAATCAGGCAATGTTAAGAATTATGTTTTGTTTTGTTAAAGAGAAACTCTAGTTTCTCCCTGAGTGTGTGAAGAAGCCTAAACTAAGTCTTAATTGTCCTAACTAAATCATTAAGATCTCGACATAAGTAGGAGAACTATGGAATACTGTGGTAATATTTAAACGGAGAAGTTTAATAAGGTGTAGAAGAATTAGCCATTGAATATTTAAGTTTAAGTTGTAAGTGTTCTGGAGTCCGTGCCAACCAACTACCACACATAAATACTGTAGAGAGAAAATCAGTCATATAGTAGTTACCATATCTCATCACTAGAAGCATACTTTTTTTCTCCTGATGTTTTGTGTTGAACTTTGTCTTTTGTTAGAAATGCTTCAAGGCTAATATTTGTGAGTTTATGATCCAAAGCATGTTTTTGATACTTGATGACAGTATGTTGAAAAAGTGTTTACTCCTTGTGTCTTAACTTGACCTGGCATCATGTTTTTGAAGAATCTGGCTCTTACAAAAGCTAAATCTGTGGAAGGAATGTCGTTTCTGTGAAGGGCATATTGTACGGTTGTCTGTTAAGAACAAAGGAGAATCATGCTGGCATCCACAGTCCACTCATGTAATTTTAGACAATACTTTTAAGCAAAATAGGATTCTTGTACTCAAACTGTTTTCTGTGGAGACTTGACAGGTAAAGTGTTACTTGGACAGTTAAGTAGTAGAGACCTTTATGATGCTCTAGAGCTTGGTACTTTGATGTACAGTTTATTTGACCTGGGAAAAAGATTTTACAAGTTGTTTTGCTCAGGTCTTCTAGTAAATAAAACTGTGTCTTGAAGCTCATTTAAAAATAACAATCCCAAAGTGGGATAAACTGGTTTTAATAACCTTAGTGATATTGAGATTTAGTTAAATGGAATGTTAAGCATTAACACATGAGAAGATCAACGGCAAAGTACCGCAGTTAGAAATCAAGTCTGAAGTGCATTTTTCTAAACAAAGATGAACTCTATTTTTTTTGTATTAAAGGCAGACATAGCGTGAACTTATGTAATTGATCATAATTTGTTTATAATAAGAAAGCATGCAACTCAACATAGGCATTCTTCTTTAAACGCTGAATTTGCATGCTCATGCAGCAGTCTTGGGGAAAGAAAAAAAAAAAAAGAACTTTGATGGATGCTTTAAGAAAACAAAATCAGCCTGGATGTTGAGGTGTAGGGTTTCCCTACCCTTAAGAATTTGAAAGTGTTTGCTAACTTGCAGATAAATAGGTGCAAATGTGAGATGATGGAAATTGGGAAAGGTTTTGTTTGTTCTTACATACATAAACATTACATAAACATGCATAAAATATATTCCATTCATTGGTGATCTTATGCTCACACCGGGTGCTAACTTGATGCATTTGCTCTAATAATGCTGAAGTGGCCCTGTTGTTCAATAAAAATTCATTATGTATGCATTGCTACTATCTACTGATCTGGGCTTTGAGTTACTGTGACTCATTTGGGGATGGGCTGTGATGACAAACCAAACTTACGACACTTTACAATATTTGTTTTTCCATTCTCTTCCTGAATCTGTTGTGTTCTTCATGTGATTTTTTAATGACTGTTTTCTGACTTAGTATCTTAGTTGTATGTTGGTGTATTCTGTACTTGCTTTGTGCAAAGGAGACTGCAGATATAGCTGTGGGACATAAAGATCCACAGAGATAAAAACTTGCTTCTAAATATGTGGGTAAATAAACTGGTACCAGTGCTTAGCACAACGTTTGGAAAACTGCCTTTATTGTAAAAGCAAACTTTAATTTGGGAAGATAATTTGTTTATGGGGGAAAAAAAAAGTTTTCATTGTTCCTCCAGTTCAGAGAATATATGTGTTCATTTTGAGGGAAGAAATGAAAGAAAAGGTTTGTGGTCAAAAGCCAGACTTGCATTCCTGGTTTTGGTAGGAGAAAACTTGACTGCTGTCATGAGGATAATCATCTCCAATGCTCAAATAGTAGTCAACTTCTGTTTGCCTTTATTACAGAGATTGTGTTATAACCAGCCAGAGGATATCTTCCTTACATAAAGTCAGATTGGATTGGCATGGTTGCATTTTCTAGTGCTGGCTTTTAGTGTGGTATTTTGTTTGCCCCTTTTTCTAACATTTTTTGCTAACATTAAGTTTTAAAATCAGGGTTGACGTAAGGTTTCTGAAAGCTAAGGAGACTCTGCTGTGGAAGGTGTGGTGTAAAAGTAAAGAACTTTGTATTAATTTACAATGTCACATGAATAAAAGAGCACTAAAAGGGAGAGGAAGGGCAAAGGCATTAAGAACGTGACTGGTGGCTGGCAGCCTGTACACACCTTTTAACTACTCCAGAGCACTCCAGTTGGCTTTGTTGATAGTCATCACTTCAGTGTGCTTCTACTTTGCTAATAATAAATACAGGCAAGGTACACACCTGTAACATACCCCAATCCTAATTCTTCCTATGCCCTCCCTCTTGCAATAATTATGATATCTAGTAATAAAGGCTTTCACAAGCACTTTGTACAATTTAAAAGTCCAGCAAAGATGAAGCAGTTTATGATATGATTTTGTTGAGAAACTGTGATGGCCATGACACCTTCCTTCTGAAAAGAGCAGCACTGGCAGCCCAAAATGAGTAAGAAGGAAAGCATTTAGTAGAATGCAATATCTAAATAAGGTAATTACTTCAACAAATAGGGTTCTCCTAGAGCGATTTTTTTGAAAAGCAAAGGCAGCTTACTCAGAAAACAAGAATCATGAAATGCTGTTATTGTCCATTTAACATGAGTGCAAATTTTCAGAAAAAAGAAGCTGATAGGAACACGGATTAAGGTCAACAGAGTTGTTTTAATTCCTGATATTTAAGAGACTATGTCCTTGTAGTTCATTATGTTAGGAGCTTCTTGCCAGGAAAATGCATCAAAAATGAAAAACAAAAATCAACAATATGAATTCTGTTCAATAGCTAAGGCATCCATATTTGACTGCAGTATTTATGTATTAAAATTGAATGTTCATCTACTTTGCATAGGTCTTCCAAAGTAATTACTATATAGCACTATATACGTGTTAATTTTAAAAGCCCTATTAAAGCTAATTTCATAGCTAAATGTTTCTGTGTGGAGGGACAAATCAATCACAGCACTGTCCACACAAAACTGATGTATTGGTTGCAGGTGGTTTTACAACTTTGCTGGGCCATCACAAATTGCTTTTGGCACAAAATTTTAGAGATTGCACAGATACCATGTGTCCTAGGTTAGTGTGGATTCCTCCCCCGCAATAATAAACTCACCACAACACAGATATTTCTTTTTTTAAAGTCAGGGAAAGATGAAATTGCATTTCTTATAGTGTAACTATAACAGTATAAAGAGAGATAAACTACTAGAGAAGAGAAAAAAAAATATAATAAAGGAGATGGGGGAGGGGTCATGCGGTGGTGAAGCAGCAAAAGCTGCGGCAGCCAAAACAGCAGCCGGGGAAGATAGCAGACAGGTGCAGTTCAAGTAGCAGAAGCCAGCAAGGGGGAAGAACACAAGCTGTGCTTGTAGACATAAAGCTCTTGATGCTCCAGTGAAATTATATTATTTATTGTTGCCATTAAATGGCCTGTCCCTGGAATGTTCACCTCTCCCCAATGTCTGAGACAGAATATCAGTTCAGATGGCCACACCATGCTTGCTTGTGTTAATGAGATGGAATTTCAGAACTTGCATATGTACTGACAGAATGGGTTTTGATATCTTTCAAGCTAAAGCACACCTTTGTGGTTATGTGTATTTCTGTTGTACTCTTGACAAATCTGCGGCATGTTCACTGTGCACTTATGCTATGATCTACTGTAACAGAGTCAGTAGTTAAAAAAAACTTCCATCTCTATTAGCATATAAAATTTTGCTAGAAGCATCCAAATCGATTTTTGAGTCCATGCCTCAATCAGGTATATGTGGCTTGTTGTTCAGTTGCTAAATGAAAAGAAGGAACTAACATTCCCTTAGAAAGATAACCAATTTTCTTTGAATAGGTGCTTAAATAAAAGAGAGTGTCTTACTCCTTCACTCAAGAGAGCCTGAATTAATGGATGCTTTTATACCAGCCCTTGGATATTCTGCATCTTAATTTAAGCTTGAATGAGACTGGAATGTTGTTCAGCTTTGTGTGTGTGTGTGCAATTTGAAAAAGACATTTAGGCTGTAGCTCTTACTAGTGACACCTGTTCTCGTTTTTTCTACTCCTAAATGACACACATGCCAGGAGGGGTTGCTTATGTAACTCATTTTGGTGACTTTCTTTATATTCTTCAAGAAGTTAAGGAGTTACACTCTTAGAATAAAAGACCCTTAATCTCATTCCACGTAAATACTTACACCTTGGTTTAATTTTTCTGAATACAGTAAATCTTCTCCTGAAAGGTGGTAGCAGCATTTAAACAAACAAAGCAAAAACAAAGCCCCAGACCAGTTTAATTTATTTTTTTCCATTGTGTACAAGAACAAATAAACCGAGGTGATTAGAGCCCTAGGAATAATGACATAGCTATCACAGATAAATATGTTTTTCCTCAAAATAAACTGGAGCAGCATGGAATACTTTTCTTTCTGTCAAAGTGGTAAAATCCCAGATAGCAGAGAAGATAGAAATTGCAGTAAATTAGAGCATTTTGAGCATATAGATAATCGTCTGATTGTTTGTAATAAAGCAGCAGTGCTTCAGTGAAAGCTTGAACCCACATTGCAAGATTATCTGATGTGTATTATCAAGAAATATTCCTCATATGTTAGAGAAAATATAAAATTAGTGCTATTAAATAACTTGGAAAAAACAAACTTCCAGTCATAGTTGTAGCAGTGTAATAATACACAGGAGACAGTAATGTAGAAAGAATCACTACATACCTAAATCTCTCCGAGTTTTGAGTGTTGAAACACTGAGAACTTGGAAGCAGACAGACATGAACAGTGAATCAGAGTAAGGAACATTATTACTGGCAACAGAATTTGCAACAAATGCAGCTTTTTATATACTGTGTTTCTAGTGAAATTGTTTGGACAGGCTTAACTGAAAGCAGTATAGACTTCTGCTGGTGCTGCTTTATGCCTCAAAACTTCACAAACAGCCATTTAAGAAATTGGAAAAATAAGGACCTGAAGCAATAGCAAAATGTAGAGTTCAAAATCTGAAGTTTGCTCCTCAGCACTGATTTGTTCCTGTTGATTATTGCCTTTTTTTATTTTTAATTTGTTCTTCATTTGATCCTGAAGTATAGCTGAAGGTTATGTGCCTTGGAGGTTGGTGGGGTGTGCGCAAATTTCACTTCATTTTAATTAAGCTCATGCTCCTTTGAGCTGTCTTGTAAATACAAATCTCTGTTTGTGTGTTTCCTTTTTGCTCTTGGTAGCATTTGTTTTGTTGTATTTGATCTTGTGCTATTTATCAAGTGTAATTTCAGACTTCATTTAAATATTTCCTTTAGCTTGAAGGTGTGTGCAACTTGAAGAGCAGGCTTGACAAGATTTTGAAGTGTAAGTTGTCGCAAGGCAAGCGTGATCTGTAAGGAACTTACAGCTCTGAAGAGCACTATTGAGTTGCTGGAATGATGCAGAGAACAGAAGAAAAAAAGGGTAGAAGATGAAAAATACAGAATAAAATAGAGAACAATTAAAGTACAAAATCAGATAGTAAACAGATTGTTCAAATCTTGAAAATAAGAATGTAAAATGTATTTTAAAATTATGAAATAGAAATTTAAGAGACTAATAAAAAAGATTAAAAGTACTTGTCTTCTATTAAAATATGGCTACATGCTGTGGCATTGTCTGTTCTCAAATACATGGGAATAAGACTAAAGTGGTTTGAAACAATCTGTCAGGATCTTCTTTGCATTTTGACTCCTAATTCTTGCAGTAATGCATGGAAAAGAGTGCTTTTTACCTCTTTCAGGTTGTTCTTAAAGCAATGGTAGGGAAACCATGAACAATGGGCAAAGTGAAATGTGGCAGATGGATTACATCATTCTACCTTGTTCTTGGATAGGAAAGCAGTATGTGCTGACCATGGCAGAAGCAAGCACTGGATGGCTGCAAACCTATCCAGTTTCTCATGCTACTGCACATAACACCATTCTCGGCTTGGAAAGACAAATCGTGTGGCGACATGGCACTCATTTTAAGAATAACCCCGTAAAAACTTGGGCCAAAGAGCATAGCATTGAGTGAATATACCACATCCCCTATTATGCACCTGCCTCAGGCAAAATTGAATATTGCAGTGGTTTGCTGAAAACAACTTTAAAAGAAATGGGCAGAGGAACCTTAAAGAATTGGGAGAAACATCTAGACCAAGCTACCTGGGTAGTGAACAGTAGAAGTTCTGCCAACTGAGCAGGTTCAGCTCATTCAGATGTGTTATGAAAGTGTGATGGTTTGGGTGTTTCCCCCGCCCCCCACACTTTAGAAATCACCCAGACTTGACTCTAATGAAACTTGATAGAACCAATGACAATTTGTAAAATGCCCTTCCCTCTCCCCACCTCCTTCCCCAAAGAAAGGAGTTCAGAAGTAGAGAGGAAAGATAAGCACACCCAATAAAATCAATCTCACTCAGTTTGGAAGTAAAAAAAAGGGAAAAGTTTAACAATAACTTAAAAAGGGTATCAAAGGTAGGGAGGTTACAAAGGTCAGAACTTGGAAAAATAGGAATGCCAGAACAGGAAAAATGTTAACTATGCTTATGGACTCTTAGCATTAACTCTAGCATATGTAGTCATGACACTTTTGGTCCCTGAGTAAGTCTCCTGTACAGAGATGCTTCCAGAACTCACAATAATGATCCCGGGTAAAATACAAAATATTCCAGGCACAAGGAAGGAGAAATGAGATGCTGAGCTACTGGTGCTAGCTGCATACACATGGCTGCCTTGATTCCCAGTTAATGAGCCACAAATGAGGAAAGGCAGATAGGCTCAGTGCAGAAAGGCAAGGTTTCTAAATCACTCCCCATTAAATACTTCATTTTGAAAATCAAATGGCCGATAGGCACTAGCACCATTGTTCTGGCCAGTGAATACAAAGCCTCGTGCCTTGTTTGACCATGCAGGTACACTGAGGGGCAGCACAAGACACCTGACATGTGGTGCTAAGCCCCTAGCCCTCAGGCCTTTGCTGGGGCCAAACCCTTATTGCTTGCTCATCTGACTCAACTTCCCAGACCTGCAAAAGGAGGAGGAGAGCAAGGGTTAAAACAAACTGGCAGGATTTGTGCCCTACCAGAACAATCATTCACCTTATCACTCTCTTATAATTGCTTATGTTCCTCACAATGTATATTTTCTGTATAGTGAGATGAAAAATGGAATCTCTTAATCTACATGCTCTCTGACTGCATCAACAGTCATATGTGCTTGGTTGCTCATCCTCAATAAACTTTATCAAATGCTGTCTGTAAATCCACAGTTCAACAACTGAATTTACTCTTGTTCTTCCTGTGTCATTGGTATGAATGTTGTATCTGGTTGCAGTTAAAGGCTCTGTTGGCTGCATATGTATGACTTTGAAGTCAGCTGAGTTGTTGGTATCATTTAAAAGCCATCAGTAAGCAAAACTGTGCATAACTTTGTTCCAACAGAGGAAAGTTTCTCTTGACTCCTGTCCAAGTCTGTAAGTCTGGAAATGAAAAGCATTGTTTTGTTAATAGTCATCCCGGGGAAGTGGTGAATTCCCCAGTGTTTTCACTTATGATATTTGACTGGACAGAGTGCTGGGCCATTTTGTCTAGACTGTTGTGCTGGTTTAAGGCTCGGTGGAATATCATAATAAGATAAATAAATGATTGTAAAAAGAAATTAGTGATAAAGTCTATATCATTCATTGGTTTGCTAAATGGGTTAAAAAGCCAAAGTATAAACAGTTTGTCCATTTTGGGTTCTGATCTCTTCTCTTTAGGTAAAGATCAGAATGCTGGACTTCTTTTCAATATAATAAACCTAGGCTTGATTTTGGGGGTGTTTTTTCTACTGAGTAGTGGCATCATCTGAGATAGGTGATTCCTTTAAGCTTGAGCTATTGTTTGTTCTAACTTTATTCAAATTACACTAGTGAGTTGTTTGTTTTTAATAAAAACCACATGACTGTTTCTGGTGCATCTTCTCTCTTTCTGAAAAGAAATGTAATTTATAGTGATTGTTCTTAGTTGCATATACTTGGCTAATTACTTTTGTAAGAATTGTCTTCCTGAGTGCCCACTGAAAATATTTTTAGTGGCAAAATTCCCTGACCTTTCTCTGGTTTTTAAACTGCTGATTATAAGCTTGCAGTTTTAAGAGAGTTTACTGACTTTTCTGAAACTCTGGATTTCTAATTCTCTTCAGAGGGAAGCAAATAATTGAAACTGATTCTTTGGAGAGATTGTGTGACAGTGTATGAAAGAACCAAGGGTGGAGGATGCTGAGGTCTATTGGCTGGCTGAATAAATAGGTAACTTCTAAAAGAGTTTGTCTTTGCATTTGAGATCCATAGAGCTTCTGAGTAAGGATCACCTTAGAGCTTTGTCCTCAAGTTCTAAATTCTCTTTGTGGTCTTTGCATCTGTGTTTCACATCTTTGAGCTCTGTTTACTGGCTATAACTGTCAGGGTGATCAATAATTAATGTGATTTATATGGAAGGTTTGGCATTTTATAAGAGTTTGTGCCAGCTAAGGGATTAGGTAATTACTGCTACTGTTAGAATGCACATAGAATTAATTTTCTGCTATGGAAAATGCCACAAATAATATGTAAATTGTGTAAATTTGTTTTTTCTTTCTTTTTAAATAAAATATAGAAATATTTGACTGTGAATTTTGTGAACATAAACAGTATGCAATATTTCGCTTGAGGAGAACATAAATCCTGCACCCTTTTGCTTTCACAGGTCAGCAGGTGGTGGTATGATGGGAGCCTGTTCTACACTCTGAAAAAGATTATCTATAAGGAGTTGTCTAAGATACCAGTTCTTAGAGCAGTCCTACTACATTTAGTCTCCCAGCCATAACACAGCTTTGTGGCCACTTCCTTACCCCTGTACCCAGCACTCCAGAAACAGCTTTTGGCACAACAGGCCCCATACCTAACTGTACACTCTCGCCTGTAAATGAATGTGTTTGTGTGGGAAGGGGACTTAAAAGCTCAAATTTGTGGCAATGCTATGCTGATGAAACTTCTGCCTGCAGGCAGTTTACTAAGCACATAGCTATACAGCTGCACTGATAAACCTCTTAGTTAAGAGCTGGATGCAGAACCTATGACTTACTTCGTTGGGGTAGCAGGGACCCCGAAGACTTAGCTTTATATAAAGTACTTCTGTCTTGTATTGCATATGCATCCGATTGGGCGTTACTACTGGTTTTAGCTGTGTCTGTGCTGGAGGAAGACTGTGAATAGAGCCTTATCAGTAAACTTTTTTTATTGTAGATAGTCCTAAGAGTCCTATTTAAAAACAAGTTAAAAGAAATTGAAAGAGTTGTTGGGCACTGTATAGGGTTAACACTCCAGGGGGAGTAAGCCCTGAACCTGACTCTAGGTGATGGTTAGCCCACTCCCCCTTCCTGTCCCATAAAAGCAGGGGGACTTCGTGGTCCTCTCTCTCTCTGGACCATTCTGCAGCTCTCTGCACCCACTCTGCACATCTCTCTGCTCCATGATTACCACCATTTATCATCTGTTCCTGGTTTCGGTTTTACCACGTGGCCATCACCCACGAGGCAGACAAAGCCACCACCATCACAAACTCAGGTTGTATTTATACCTTTTGTATTTGTTATTTCCCCTTCCCTACACCTTTGTAACCTCCCTACCTCTGATACCCTTTTAAGTTATTGTTAAACTTTTCTTTTTAACTTCCAAATCGAGTGAGATTGATTTATTTGGGTGTGCTTACCTTTCCTTTCTACTTCTCATTCCTTTCTCTGGGGAAGGAGAGGGGAGAGGGAAGGGCACTTTACAAATTCTTATTGGTTCTATCAAATTAATTGGAGCCTCTGGAAATTTAAATTAGAACTGAGACAGGCATGCTTAGAGACAAAGTGTATGGGAAATACATGTGGAAAATACTGTGTGTAGTTTGGGAGTCTCCCCCATACTTGGAAATCATAGAATCATACAATGGTTTAGGTTGGAAGGGGCCTCAAGGATCATCCAGCTCCAACCCCCTGCCATAGGCAGGGACACCTCCCACTAGAGCAGGCTGCTCAAGGCCTCATCCAGTCTGGCCTTAAACGCCTCCAGGGAGAAAGCATCCACAACCTCCCTGGGCAGCCCGTTCCAGTGTCTTACCACCCTCACTGTAAAGAACTTCCTCCTAACATCCAGTCTAAATCTCCCCTCTTCCAGTTTAAACCCATTCCTCCTCGTCCTGACATTACTAGACCTTGTCAATAGTCCCTCCCCAGCCTTCCTGTAGGCTCCCTTCAGATACTGGAAAGCCTCTATAAGGTCTCCTCGAAGCCTTCTCTTCTCCAGGCTGAAGAGCCCCAACTCTCTCAGCCTGTCCTCATAGCAGAGCTGCTGCAGCCCTCTGATCATCTTCGTGGCTCTCCTTTGGACCCGCTCCAGCAGTTCCATGTCCTTCTTGTATTGGGGGCTCCAGAACTGCACACAGTACTCCAGGTGGGGTCTGACGAGAGCAGAGTAAAGGGGGAGAATCACCTCCCTTGCCCTGCTGGCCACACTTCTCTTGATGCAGCCCAGCACTCGGTTGGCTGTCTGGGCTGCATGTGCACACTGCCGGCTCATGTTGAGCTTCTCGTCGACCCAGACCCCCAGGTCCTTCTCCTCAGGGCTGCTCTCCAGCCATTCATCACCCAGCCTGTATCTGTGCCTGGGATTGCACCGACCCAGGTGCAGGACCTTACACTTGGCCTTGTTAAACGTCATGAGGTTGGCCTGGGCCCACCTCTCCAGCCTGTCCAGGTCCCTCTGGATGGCATCCCTGCCCTCCAGCAAGTCAGCTGTGCCACACAGCTTGGTGTCATCTGCAAACTTGCTGAGGGTGCACTCAATTCCTCTGTCCATATCACTGACAAAGATGTTAAAGAGCACAGGTCCCAGCACTGACCCCTGAGGAACACCACTTGTCACCGGTCGCCAGGTGGACATTCTGCCATTGATCACCACCCTCTGCATGTGACCATCCAGCCAATTCCTTATCCAGTGAGTGCTCCACCCATCCAGTTTGTGCTTTTCCAGTTTGGTGACCAGGATGTCATGTGGGACAGTCGAATGCCTTACTCAGGTCCAGGTAGACGACATCAGTTGCCCTTCCCCTGTCCATTGTAGCTGTGACTACATCATAAAAAGCCACCAAATTTGTCAGGCATGATATGCCCTTGGTGAAGCCATGCTGGTTACCACCAGTCACCTCTGCCTGGTTTTCCATTTGCTTTTGCAGAGCCTTCAGGAGGGTCTGCCCCATGATCACTAAACTCAGATGGCTGGGAGTTAAGATGAAGCTATATTTACAGCATGCCAGATATTTACAAGCATATATACGCAATATATACAGATATATTCAATTATATACAGGTTAGAAGTAATATAGAAATTCAAAATCCCTCCCAAGCAATGAGACTGCCCAGGAGGATTTCCTAACTAACCCCTTCCCCTTTTCCCACCCCCTTATCTCTGACAAAATAAACAAAATAAGCCTCACGTGATTTGTTGTAGAGATCAGAAGGTGAGATACCAGAGATGATAAGGGGTTAGAGGAAAATTATTAGATCAGGTGACACAGGTTTCATGCAGAGGAGTAAAGGCAAGATGCAGCCAGGCACACAGACCAAAGAAGTGAGAGATATTTATATTTTGAAAATTTATATTTTGAAATTTTATCCCTCTCAGCAGAACCAGTGAGTGATACAGACATCACTATTATTTTCTTTTCACAGCAAAGGATCTAATTTATCTCATTAAAATATTCCAATTAGCCTCAAAGCATCACAGTATCTATTTAAAACCATTTCTCCTCAAGGAGCATTCACGTGTAGATATATAAAAGGCAGAGATGTCCTTCAAAACTTTGGTACTGCCATTAGCATAAGAAAGCAGAGAGTCTTTGCTGAACTCCCCTGAGGTTCTCTTCTGACAGTATTTGCCTCTTTTTCCTTATTCTCTTCTAGGTCAACTTAGCTCATGCTAGGGTTCTGTGTTACCTCTCAAATGCAATTTAAAGTCATTACCTAGAATTTCTTCTATTGCTACAAAAAATGGCCCCTTTATCTCACTCTCATTTGTGCAGGAGAGCAATGGGCAAGTCATACAAAGGAAGCATAATGTTGTGTTTGACTGGTGTCATCTCTTAAAAGTGACTGCTAGTTCCCCATCCATAGCTTTGCTTTATCACATTGTACCTCTAAGTTTGGGGATGCAGAACTGTAAATTTTATTTCAGGTGAAATCATATAGGTTAAAGTGTCAGCATAGGCTTTGTTCTACTCGTCATAACTGCTTTCTGTTTTCTCAGTTGCGTTCTTTTGAATCTGAGGGGCATACAGTATTTCAGGAAGGTCGGGAGAGGGAGCTGGCAGTCTAGTGGTGACAGAGGTTCACCTTTCCATACAAATAACCATTTTTATTATGACTCTGAAGGTAGAAATCTTATAGGGTAACCTATTTGTATCTGAAATGAGTCTTCAGCCACTTCTAGAACATAAAGGTAAAGATTTTTTTACTACTTTTGTTCTGTGACTTATGGTAGTCTTTATCTGTTCCCTGAGGATCTCATTTAGCAGCACGGACAATGCAAGAGATCTTTGTTGTCAGTAACATGTGTAGTTGATAGGGACAGTAAACAGAAATTCTCACCTTCATCTGAATCAAATAAAACAAAAATGTCAGTGTGGATACTAATGTTGCCAGTAGAAATTGCACTTAGGGCACCTATTGCAGTAGTACCTGTTGGCGCTTCATGTGGCTTTTCAAGAGATGAAAGACTCTTCAAAGACAGCATGCCCTTCAGATGACCCCCGACTTGATCAAAATGTGAAATGACACTGCATAAGGGTTTCCCCACTGCAGTGGGTTAGCAGCCATGTTTGTAATCAGCTCCTCATTCGGTCCTCCCCATCTACATGATGGGAAAAGAAAATAGGGAGGAAAAAAAGGGAACAGAAATGCTTGTGGGTTCTTGTGAGTTTTCTTTACTCCTGAATTCCCGCGACCAGCAGCAACCAGTGCATTGTTGCCGGCGTTGCACCCCAGAGTAACAATTGTGACACCAGTATGGTTAGATAATTGTTCTCCAATAATCCCCTCTATTGCAGTGATACACTACTTATATGCCAACTTGGAAGAGGCGTGCATAGCTATCTTAGTTAAGATTGGTACATGTGGAAGGTACAGATAGGCTAAACTTACATAAACAACTTGTAGGGTCAGCCTCCTGCGGCCAGCACACCCTGCCTCCTGCAGCTGCATGTGAGGGGTTGCTTTCACCATCTTAGTTCCTGCCTCCGGGATGGACTCAAGGACACTTCACAGCACGGGTTGCTCACGGTTATCAATTCATGTCCTCTGTTAGCAAGAAATCTATCCACACATTGTGAGGACGGCTGTAACCCAACTGTGTCCAGCCTCCCTTAAAGAAATTAAACAAACAGTGAAATTCTCCCTTCTAGATTATGTATGTCTCAAGACATAATATTTCATGCTCCTTTTTCTCACCAGCAAGGTGGACTTCTGAGGCTTTAGATACTGTAAATGGCAGCTTAGTGAAAGTGTGTATGTTGAAAAAAATAATGTAAAACCAGCCTTTGGAAAGTTAGCTTTGCAGATCATTTTACAAAGTTGGCCCACCTGCTGTAGTACTTGACAGCTTGAGTAAGAGGTACAATGTATTTTGGAGGTGGGGAAGGAAGTGGCTGGAAGCAGGGATGTGTAGACTGGCAAAAGAAACCCTATACTCACCCTTTAAATTTCATCTTACTCTCTTGAATCTGTTTTAACTGTTGCTGTGTGTCACATCTTTCCAGCAGATTACTTGTCATGGTTTGGGGCTTTTTAGTGATTGTTTTGCATGTAAAATAATATCCTCTCTGCTATGTTTTCTGTATATTCCTGTCACACTCTGCTGCTGTTCCAATATTTGATTATCTCAGTGAGTTTGTGCTTTATGAATATTTTTTAATTTTTGTTTTTATTCTTTATTGCAAAGCTTTAAAATAGCATATTATTCTTCCCTAGCCTTTGTTTTTCGTGTTTTGGAGGCTTTGGGTTTGTTTTTCATTTTGGGTTTTGTATTCTTCGCTCTTATGTATCAGTAGAAAGCTTAGGCTGATGTGAGAGGCTTTGCCATGATAGCATGGCATAGGCCAAGATATCATGATCTGACTAGATGCCCAGTGCCAATAATTGGTGTAGAGATGAGAGTTTGAGTGCTAATGAGAAATGCTGCTGTACAGCAATAGTGAGGTTTATTATACCAGTCTACCAGCAGAGGTAATGTACTTAATTGGTTACCTGTTACACATTATGGAAAACTATTAATCAATATTAATTTTGATATCCAGGTGAAGATTGTTAATAACTATGAAAATTGTTTATTAACATTAAATCTTGCCAGAGAACTTATTTACAATGTTCAAAATGCAGTTTGGATACTTACATGCACAGGCAACAGGCAACTTTAAGAAACAACTAGCAAATACAAACATTAAACTTAAAACTGGAAAGAGGTTCTTAGTTTCAATTATACCACTTGCCCACCAGGGGACTTGAGAGGCTCCTTTCTGCTACTAAAGCAGAAAGGCACAATAAAATCTAGTTACAGAATTTCTTACAAAGAGGCTTTGAATATTTACTCACAAAATAGTATCAGACAGTACTCAAAACGCTTGAAGGAAGTTCTGTCAGTGTCTTGAAAGTCATTGCAGGCAAAGCAGAGCATAATGTGGCAGGCCAGAGCAGGTAAAAACAAAAAACCCATGTGGCAAAAGCCTATCTATCAATTGCCTGAATGTAATGGTCCCTTTGACCACAGAGATTCATCAATCAGTATGGCACTTTGCCAAACTTGAATATGGTAGGTGAAGTCAGGAGCTTGGTTTCCCTTATTTGGAAAGTACAAGTTTGGGCAAGTCTTGTCTTCCCCCTCTGCTCTGCTTCCCCCTCCCAGCAGAGGGAAGAGGATGATGGGAACATGCCTGGGTAAGCCAGGACATGTATTACCCTGGGAGGAAGGTGGGACAAGCACCAAGATAATGCCTAGTTTGTAGAAGGCAGCATATACTCTGCACAGTGTCATCTCTTGGTGGTGGCCTAGAAACTGGAACTTGGAAAAAAATATTGCCATCTTTTGCAATACCTGCCTATGGCAGCATTGCTGGGATGGATAGTGTGGTTTTCATTGCAGCTTTTGCAAGCCCTGCCATGGCTTCAAATAGACACTTTGCTGAAGCCGTTAGGTATCGTAGCAGTAGTGCTGTATACTGTGCAGCATTTTTTAGCTAAGAGATAGCTTTGATGTGCCTACAAGAGTCATAATCCAATGGGTCACTTTGCTGTAGTCACATGCTCTTCTCAATGATCCGTCTTAGGGGGTAATATTTGTTTTACCCTCTAACCAAGGAACTTAATGAAGAGATTTGTAAGAATATAGAAAATTTGCAAGTATGGCTTTCTTTCAGTCCAGGTAAATGTGTTTGAGAATGTGTCCAGAAGAAGGGAAGTTAAAGGACAGATGAATACTAGGAGTAAGGCTAATTAGAAATCCTGATAGATTTATGCATGTTTAGCCTGTCTGAAATGCTAAGAAACTACATTGCCAGTGACTGTTAAAAAGCAAAGGAAATTTGCACTGTTTAGCTATGTGGCCAGCAACTAAAGCCTTAGATCACACATGTAGGTTTGAAAAATTACTAACAGTTCAAGTGTAAGAGGACCAAACCAGAACATTCTGAGCTACCCTGCTCCAGGAATTGCCAAGGAGAGGAAATGCTGATGCCATCACAGCAGAGCAGTATCAGGCCTGTAAAGCAGAGGATTGCTAGCTACAAGTGCTTCTTTATTTAAACTTACTAGAAGCTAAAACCTGGTGTCTGTGACCATGAGATCGTAACAGTCCACTCTGCAAAAATATTTGATGACTTGCTTTCTTAAGAAAAAGAAACTACACCTGCCCTACCTACTCATTTCTGCTGCTACTTAATATTCAGTTTGGGGCATTTTACAGTTAATCGGCTTTGAATTTTGTTCTTGGCAGTAGTTTATTTTCCTTTGTTTTGTCAACTTGCAGGCTATTTCTTCATGTACCTTTTAGGCTGACTGGTTGTTTCCCAAATATGACTTCAGCTGTTTCTGAAATGTGTAATCTGAACTCTCTTGTATGACTGTTTGTTTAGTGATGTATAAATGTGGTAAGAAATTAATCTCCTTGCATTCTGTCTCGTACTTGGAGATTAGAGAGGCTGAGGGAAGCTGCACCTAGCTCTTAAAAAATATGCCAATTATTGTTGTGACTCTAGGCCTGACACCAGATGCACAAACAGCCTATCTGCTGTAGGTCCAGTTGTGTTCAGAAGAAACAATTGAGTGCTTGAATAGTTCAGCTTACTCTCATATGTAATGTATACAGGTTTTCTAAGAATGCTGGTGATAAATGTGCCAAACTACAGACCAGCTATGTAGCTCTAAAATATGACTGCGGTCACAAACTTGATCTCCTGGGAAAGCATAGGCAAGGTCACAAATCTGGTTAAAAGGAGTTCTGTTTGGGCAAAGAGGACAAACCTCCCTCTCTGTCTCAGCTGTTTGATGTTGAACTTTAAATCTCCTATAAATAAGGTACAAATTTGGAGTAATATTTATACCTTGTTATCTGCTGTTATGCAAAACACATGTGGCCAAGCTCTTCTTCATGATAGTCAAACAGTTGTTCTCTTATCAGTTGTACAAAACATTTCCTATTTTTGGTGTAACTCCTCTGGTCAGCAGTATTGCGGATAATAAGTGGAAGAATTGAATGGTGGGGCTTTGCCTTGCTCCATTATTCTCCCTGATGCCATGTCAACATAGACCACCAGGTCTCCACCCAGCCTCCACATCTACCATGTGTTTATCGGCAACATTGAGCTCTGTAAATTTTCCACTGTTTTGTGCTTTCAACAGACCCAGTAACTTCAGCTACTGCAGTTGGATTCAAGTAATGCACTGTGCTTGATTGCTATGTAGTGCCCTTCCCTTTGGGGAAGGCTTTACAGATTTACTGTGTGTGCACTGAGAGTGATCTTGTACTTTATCTGCATTCTTGTACTGTATCTGCACTAAAATGGGAATTTTTCTGGCTTATATGTCCCCTTTTCACACTCTTTGGTAAACCCACTTTGGAATTATGATATCAGGGAGTGACACATCTAGGGGGAATGGAGCGAAGCTGGAGATGGGTAGGTTCAGAATGGATGTGAGGAGGAAGTTCTTCACCATAAGAGTGGTGAGAGCCTGGAATGGGTTGCCCAGCGAGGCGGTTTAGGCCCCATCCCTGGAGGTGTTTAAGGCCAGGCTTAATGAGGCTGTGGGCAGCCTGATCTAGGGTAGGGTGTCCCCGGGCCTGGCAGGGGTGTTGGAACCACATGATCCTTGGGGTTCCTCCCAAAGCTGACTGATTCTATGATGCTGTGATTCTATGATTACTCTGGAATAGCTAAAATCAACACTAATCAGCCTGTTTAGGCAAGCCAGTTGTAAAATGTGCCTGGCTGCTTAATTTGCACTTTGTTTCATTTCCACCAGAAGTGTATTAATACCTCTTGCCTATTCATCTGTCAAGTCTGGAAAAGTGTTGTGGAGGCAGGGAATTAATGTGGCCGAGTCAGGAATATATATATAAAAATAGAGTTATTTTATTTTCTTGAAAACCTGCCCCTAAAACTATATACAGAAATTAATTGAGTTTTAATTAGCAGATTCGGTTAGGTTGAGAAGATCTATAAGGATACCATAGGTAGATTTGACTATTTTGGAAGTCAGAATTTGGAAAAGGCTTAAGCTATTAAATATAGCGTCCCTCACTATCAATATAAGGCTGAGCCAGAGTTACTCACAGGTGAGTCAGGCTGGCTGAAAGGAAGGGCGGTCCAGATGCTTGTCCCTTCGCTGTCTTTCAGAAGCCTCCGAGGATCATTAAGGACTATAAAGCCTGCATAAAGGGTGCTTAAGGTGGAAGCCTCCAAAGCAGAGACAGCCCTGTCCCTCAGGAGCTTGTCTTTCGGAGCGCCAGAGGCTCCTTCTGCAGGAACTATCCAGGCGGGGGAGAACTCTAAGGCGGGAAGTCCCCCCAATATTTATGCCCTTCCTAGACAAAGAGCCGAGTTACCACTTCCTAGGCACGAAGACCACAGCCAATCCCCAGCCTGATTCCAGCGCGGGCACTGCATGGGGCACCCCTCATGCCAGAAGGGCCCTGTGCTTCCCCCCTTCACACCTGCAGGGCAGGGGGGGAAACAGGTCTTTTCATGCCTTCTCCTCTCTCATTCAAACCACAGAGGGGGAGGAATTTTGGGGTATACAGGACTGCAGGACAAAAAGTTTATAATTAGAGAAGTTAATCTTAGCTTTGTCAGGTTTTGCGTGACAAGTATTTCAATAAATTCCTTGGGACTGAACGTTTTTGGCAGTTAAAATTTATCCTACTTGACATTTGGGCCATACAGCTGTCACTGTGGCTCTACAAGGTGCTTTATACCCATGTTGACTTCAGTCCTTGTAAGAGGACTCAGCAATAAATCCTCATTCAATGTAAAAGTGCATGGTCCCACAAAAATATTGTGAGGAGTTACTTGAGAAAGGCTTCCAGGATACAGAGTGGAGAAAGCTGGCATGGCAGTCAAGTGGGAAAGGGATGACTAGCATGAGAAACATATTTTTCTTTTTTTTTTCTTCTAAGTAATCGTTCATCCTTATGGAGCTTCCCAACCTGCCAAATGTAATTCAAGCTTTTTATTTTCTTCAAGGACAAAGAGGCAAAAGGGGACACAGGGGACGCCTTCCTGCTTGTTCAGTGTTAACCTTGCACTGTGACTAGTAAATTGGACATTTGAAACAACCCTCACTCCCACCTTCACAGTGTTGATCTGTGAGGTTGCATGGTGCTTACAGATAAGATATTAATAGTAGCAAGTGAAAATATGAATAAATTTATGAAAAAATATGTACTAATACAAAGTCTTGCCAGAAACTTATTTACAGGGCACAGATGCACGTTTGTGGCTATTGACATAGGGAACAGTTTAAGCAAAAACGGAAAAGCAAACATTAATTTAAACTGGAAAGAACTTCATTACAGTAGTGCTGTTTGCTCACTAGGGCTTTTTATGGCCACTAAGCAAGGCTGCTGACACAAGAACCTTTAGGGAGACTTTTAATGTTAGATTTGCTGGATTTACTCATGGCTAGGCTGCTTGTACAATGGATGCATCCCTTTGGCGCCTGGCAGGCAAGCAGGTGATGTGGTTGGCTGGCAGGCTGCGGCTTGGTGTTTTTTCTGGTGCTCTAAATGGCTGGCCGGTGCACACACTGAGACTCAGGTCTGGAACATCTTTTGTCCCTGCAACTTCTGGCATAGCAGCTATATAGTTGCGTGCTATGAGAGGCTTTTTTCTAGCTAGAACCTTGACAGTGGCTCTTCTTGTTTCTCCAGGCAAAACAAGGCAAGGCTTACCATTTTGGCCAGTATTAATGTAACTTTCCTAAGACAATAATGCCAACAGCAGAAGAAATTTAAAGGGAAAAACTCGGTACTTTGACCTATGGAATTGAGTTGTGGCCAGAGGTACACACATTCCCTATGTGTACCACAATGTCAGACCCATGTGCAACACATGCACTTGGTTTTCCTGGATGTGGGACATACCCAGCCAAGTCTGGGCAATGTCCAGGTCACCTGACTTACAAACACCCAGCCCATTGTCTGTTTCAGGGCATGTCTGGGGCTTGTCCTTCCAGGACACTTAAACAAGTTCTTCTGGGTTCCAAGGAACACTCCACCAGAAACTACTAGTGATTTAGTTGTTGCTTGAAAAATTTAAAAACAAAACAAACAAACCAAACCAAACCAAACAAAAAACCCCACACATAATTCTCTCCCCCCTAGTAAGCAACAAAGACCAAAAAATAACCCTCCAAACAACTGCAAAACCAAGTTAAGATTTTGAAACTTTCTTGGCATCACTTTTCTCAAATACCCAAATATAGTAACTTTCATAACAACAAAGTAGCAACTGTGTATAATAGTATATATATATATTGTTTGTTGCCACAGCATCCCTTTTTTGAGATGTAATTTACATGCCTTTTACACCTGACAGATCTGAACGATCTGTTTAACAAGGTAGGACTATAAAATAATTTAAGGTTGGGATCTTTAAGATCTAGCCTCAAAATAATGCTCAAGTTTAAAGTCTGTAGTGAAAATGTGATTTGTTCAATTCCAACTGTGATTAGATCTACTATAAAAATGTTCTTTATGCAGCACCAGGCTTGGAAAGAGAAAACTGTTTGGGAGGGGTTGCCTGTTTTACTTGTTGTTTCATTTGTTTGTTTGTTAAGCTGCTGTGTTGTCTAGAATGAGGGGAGGAAGAAAAGACCATGAAAACCAGAAGTTTCTCACATGGACAGTTTTTCCATTAGAGACCTCTTTAGTGCCATGGTCTAGTTGAATGGATAGGGCTGGATGATAGGTTGGACTGGACAATCTTGGAGGTCTCTTCCAACCTGGTCAATTCTATGTTTCTATTCTGTGCATAATTCCTGAGGAAAATTCTGTACCACCCATTTCATTGAATGTGCAGGTACTACTTTATCAGTCCACAATCTCACTCCTGAGATAGTCAGGCAGGGAACAGGCAGAGAAAAGGAGTACAGGTCATCCTTCTCTGTTAGTAGAGGAAAGAAGTTAAGTCCATTTTCTCTCCCTCTTTGGTGTGATATCTCAATGTTTTTCATCAGGGATTTGTTGGCTGCAGCAGCTTTACCTAAGTGGTATAATTTGCTGGTGGAGTTCATTTAGTGACAAGTTAAGTGTTGTTATCTCCTGTAAGATGTGCATCACTGTGTTTTATGGTCCGCTGTGCAGAGCTATTCTTTACGTAATATGTATGT
The DNA here is from genome assembly GCA_013400475.1 of Tricholaema leucomelas. NCBI lineage: Eukaryota > Metazoa > Chordata > Aves > Piciformes > Lybiidae > Tricholaema lacrymosa > Tricholaema leucomelas. Next base: position 45,904 of record WAAF01003172.1, read on the forward strand.
TGAATATAAACTACTATTGGGTACAGAAGGTGGAGTGTGCTCTCTCTGCTTTCTATTGGGTGTGTGGTAGTCAAAGCTAAACATACTTGTAGTTGATATCATAAAGCAAGGATCCAAGAATAGACTGATCACAGGACATAAAATAAGTTTTAGCTCATTTTTTTAATTCCCTGTGTCTTGCAATTTCATTTTTAGTACTTTGGAGGGTTTCCTCCTCCCTCGTGAGAATCAATTTAAATTCTGTTGTGATTTGGTTTAGTGTCTTTTAACAAGTGCTGAATTTATTGCATGTACTGCATCTGAGAAAATATGTTTTGCATACTTTTACTAAACCTCTTATTTCATTTGTAGCAATCATTGTACACATAAGGTGATGGTTTCTTAGCAGCATACTGCTTTAAGAAGCAGTAGTATATTCATGTGCTTTCATTACTATGTTGAATTTTTCTGATTTTCGAGTCTTGTCCTCCTCCAAAATAATAAAGCGTTATCTTACAATGATAATTTAATGCTCAAGAGTTTTTTATGCAGCTTGTTGTAGTGGATCTCATAATGCTGTTCCTGACACTGCGTAAGATTTTACTTCTGTGCTTCTGCTTTGTTAGTAAAAACCGACCAAACCAACCAACCCCACAAACTCAACAAAAAGCAATGAAATAAAAATTTATAACTCAAATCAAACTTGCTACCTACACCTAAGATGTGGGAATTGATATGGACAAAATCTCGCTGCCTCTGTTCCACAGAGACAGCACAGAGACGGACGACTGCTAAGGAGGGCAAAGAGCAGTTTGTGAGCAAGGGATCAAGGCAATAGAAAGGCTTTGATACGCTATTAGGGAGGACTACTTCTCACCCTAGCGTTTGCTCTAACATGGCTCTAGCTTTGTGGAGAGGAATGTTAGCTATCTCTTAGATCGAGGGAGGATGATTTCTGTTCATGCCAATTAGAACTATAAAGCTGTTTAGTGTTTTCCTTTCTGCGTGCTATGCTGGGCCAGCCCCATGCTCTGCCTGCCGGCCCGTGGCCGGCCCCCTTGCCATGCTGGCGTCTTTCATTGGGAATTACCTGCTGTTTATGCACTCTATTATGTATATAAATCACTGCTCCTGGCAATAAAGAAACCTGCACAAACCAGCCGCAGGGGCTGTGACTTCAATGCCACACTAAGCTTGCTTGACTTTGTTGGAAAAACAGTGTGGTAGTTTGAAGCTGATTGGAGAAATTAGATCATTGGTAATAAAATAATAATAATGCCATAATTCACTGGTTTGCTAAAAGGGATAAAAAGTCAAAGTACAAACAGTTCTTCCCTCTTTACTTTTGAGTGTCAGATCTTTTTGCTTCTCCCCCTAATATCTTCCACTAACTTTAGCTAACAGATAACATGCATGTTCCCAAGCGACTACACATAGAGGTGAAACTCTTCTCCTTGTGTTTTGCTGGAGAAGACAGATTTTTAGACATCTAGGAATACTGAACAGAAAACCTGCATGTTAAGACTGATGCTGCTTTTGTGCAGAAGGCTAGACTGAAGGAGCTGAATGCTGTTCAGCTCACCTTCAGTTGAAATTAGTGAATTTTGCTACATTTTGAGGGGAAGTGGCAATGCATAGTATGTTAGAGCTTTAAAAAACCCCAAACAAACACCTCCCCTCCCCCCACACCAAGCAAACCAACCAACCAAAAAACCCAAATAAAAAAATCCTCAAAAGTGTATGAGGGTAGGCACAAAAGTGGTTCTAGATCTGTCCTTTCCTGGTAGCTTTAGTCTCTTCCTGAGATTTATGATGAATTCAAGTGTTAAAATTGAGCCACCAAAAACTTCTGTAAGTTTTAGGAGTTTTATTTTGGCAAGCAAGGAGCAGCGCTGGGCGCAGGGGAGTTTTATCTCTGCAGCTGCACAATGTACACATGCAGCTGCAGGATTTTTATTTCCCGCTCAGATACGTATTCCTAAAGCAGTTCAATACATAATCAAACACTTCCCGAGGAGGTTGCGGTTTTTCCTGGAACTTTTGTGCACGCGTGCTAATCCTCCTGGGGGTCTCTCTGGTGGTCGTGAGGCTGAAGTAAAGAGTCTTCCTCAGGTGTCTTTGTGACTCAGCTATTTGCATCTTCACAGTCGCATGCTTTACAGTCTCTTACCTACCATGCTCATGGCGTTTTCTGTTATCGTTCATCCCTAGCCTTGTTCAGTTAGCTCTGACACCTCTGTTTTGCTCACGTCCCCCGTTGACAGGGGGCTATCTCTCACAGCGCTTTCTGTTATCGCTTGTAGGTTCCAGCGTCTCCAGCTTAGTTAGCTCTGACACACCATACTCTGCCATTCTCATATTGACATATTTTCATTTTCTCATATTTTTGTGTTCTGCTTTGCCCTGTCTTGTATTGACATGGGTACCATTTTTCACGTCAAGTATTTTTAGCTCAGAGGTTTTCTTGCTCAGAAACTTGAAAACTTCCTTACCATATTAAGATAACAAGATCTGTATAAAAATTTGGTTTGTTATATCCTCTTCCTCCTACCTATGACCTCCAAACTACACTCCTAGTGTTTGAAGTTGAAGTACTCGTTATCTAAATTCTTGTCCTAACCTCAGAACAAGTAGGCTAATGCAGCCTGGCTTTACAATGAGCTAACATTTCTGTTAGTACCTGTAGTCCATGATAGGGAGTAGTTCTTTTTTTTTCCCTATGCCCTTGTGTTTCAGATGGCATGCCAAGTAAGAATTGTATCTTCTTGGTAGGTTATTTTTTATTATTTTAAGGCTGTAATTTAAAGGCTGCTTTTAAGGGCTGTAAATGTGATTGCAATTAGCAACATTGTTGAAAGATTCTTAAGAAATTCGATTAATTTTCCTCACAGTGGTCTTCAAGTATTCAGGCTCCCAAAAATTAATTTTGCAACTTGCATGGTAGTATGGAACTGCATGATTGCTGTTGACATGTTTTAACAGCCAGCAGATTACAGGCAGGGTGTCAAGCGAACTTTTCCTGGAGGATGTGGTTTCCTGGGTCTTGAAATGTTGATAGGCCTTTTGATTTAGGCCACTTGCACAACATAATAGTTTCCTTTCTCTACACTTTATTGCAGCAAACTTGGAAAATTTTCTTTGGGACTGAAATCTGATGCTATTGGAATAGCTGCAGACAGGAATAACATGCCTCTGTTATCTTGTATATTTCCATTGTGCATCAGCTCTCTCTCATTCAAACTTCAGAAGAAACCCACCCAAGCAAACCAACTCATACCCACTCACAACAAAACCCTGCGCTTTCTTTTTTGTTACAGAAAAATGCAAAGGGACAGGAGTTGTTTGACCAGATTGTATATCATTTGGACCTTGTGGAAACTGATTACTTTGGCCTACAATTCATGGATGCTTCCCAGATTACAGTGAGTATAACTTCAGTTGATTTTTATGTTCTGCATTAGTTTGTGTTGCCTACAGTAAATACATTACTGGTGTAGTTTCATGGAGAGACGTAGGCATTAGGCGATGTACTTCTGAAACAATTGTGTTTCGTTCTTGTATTATAAAGACAAATCCTCTGAACATGCCATGTTGGCTTATATGATATGCCTGTGCCTTGATTGCACATAAGCAAAAAAGCAGTAATTCCAGGTAAAGAAAACTGTGCTTTATGTTTAGTAGACTCATGGAATTAAAAATAAATTAAATCTCCTGTAAACAAGGGTTTCTCTTAATCTATCTTTGTTATTCCATGCACAGGTTATGTTGCTCTGTGGATTTGGTTTTATTTGCAGTAGAGAGTTTTTTTCATTCTCTCCCCAATGCAATGACCTCCAGCATCTGTAGGTTAAAAAAATGTACAAAATTTTTAGAACGAATATATTTACTGATGCAGGTAGGTAAACATTAGTAAAATAGGATTAAAAGACTGCATCTCTGTGCTTAAGCTGTATGGCTTACTGTACATGCTGGCTGTCTGTCCAACATGTAAATGTTCTTTTCCATAATGCAACAGAAGATACATGTGTTGTTAGAATTAAATAACGAGGAAATATGTCTTTATCTCATGAAATGTAGATTCTAACTTTATCACCTCCGAATTCTCAGCATTATTCTCTAGTAACTTTGAGTCACTGCGATTAAGGTCAGATCAATGTTTTACCAGCTGCATTATCATCTGATTTTTACCAGGTATTTTAAAGCAAACAGGAAACCTGTCCAGTTGTAACAACTTGGCACTGAAAAAGGGAGTCTGCAATTTCAGAGAAAACTAGTGTCGTCTACTCAAATATTATCCTGACATCACAGTTAATTTAAGAGCATTTATTACTGGAAGCTGGTGTTTAAATGAAGTATGCCTATAATGGATATAAGGACTTTTAGGAAGTTTAGTACATGTGTTCCTGGTAAAATTTATATTACATAAATGGTGTGGCTTTTTGTGATGGATTAAATCATAACAGAGATAACATTGCAGAGCCTGTTTATTAAAAAAAACAATCAGATTATATTGTTGCCGATTTTCAAATCGCTTAATTGCATCCTTGATAGCTGTCTCGGTTCTAGTTTAAATTTCCAGACACTCCAATGAATTTGATAGAACCAATAACAATTTTATAAAGTGCCCTTCCCTCTTCCCCCTTCTTTCCCAGAAGAAAGGGGATTAGATGGAGAGAGAGAGAGGTAAACACACCCAAATAAATGAATCTCACTCTATTTGGAAGTTAAAAAGAAAAGTTTAACAATAACTTAAAAAGGTGTCTGAGGTAGGGAAGTTACAAAGGATATAGGGAAGGGAAAACAAATACAAAATGTATAAACAACCCGATTGTGATGGTAGTGGCTTTGTCTGCCTCGTGGGTGATGGCCATGTGGTGCAATAAAGAGAAACCAGGAACAGATGATAATGGTGGTATGCAGGGAGTGCAGAGAGAGAGTGAAATAGGAAGTCCCCCTGCTTTTATGGGACTGGAAGGGGGAGTGGGCTAACCATCACCTGGTGGTGTTCAGACCCACCCCTGGGGAGGGGTCAAGACCACCTAGGGTCAGCTTCAGGGTTACTCCCCCTGGAGTGTTAACTGTATACAATAGCTAGGAGTGGTTCTGTAGCAAGGAATTCCATAAGCAGAAAGGGAGAGTGAAACATCAGTTTCTAGAAAGAAAAAGGGCCTATTAGAAATAGAGGACCTGGCAGAGGAAGCAGAGGATGCTCATTTGCGAAACCGAAGGACTCTTGAATGGTAAGAAAGGTGAACACAAATGTAACCAAGCATGTTTGCCATTGATAGCTCTAGTCCTGGTGTTCAGGACAAAATATGCCTATATGGGCAAGCGTTTTGGCTTTGCTTGTAAGTTGTTTCTTCAATCTGTATTGATTTTTTTATTTTTTTTTTTATAAAAAATCCAACACTTGCTGCAGGGCTTTGATAGTAGGGCTATGGTTTCCTGAATTAAGAGGAATAGTGAGGGATGAATTCTTCAGTGTCCCTGGAGTGAAGACTGGAAACTCTCATTTGGGTTTGTTTCTTTTGTCTGGCTCAAGAGATGCAAGTTTTTATCTTCCCTGGCACTCAGTGCAAAAAGGTTCTGTGCTTTGACAGACTTCCTTGGTCCATTTTGGATTTGTGACCTGCTAATTTGATTTTCATAGCCATTAATGCATAGCCTCTGTGTGCTTCTGCTTAGTGCCAGTCCAGCCACACGGTGGCAGTTGCAGGACTCAGAGATTAAAGTTGTGTGAACTCCTTGAGGCTCTATGTCTTTATGTCTTGTTAAGTGCTAAATATCTTTTAGCTACCATTATAAATAAGAGAGCACAGAATAATCTGTGTGGCAGAGATTCCTTCTGTGTGCTCCAAGGCCAGCAGCTTTTTCGTACGCTGTATTGTTTGCAGCCCTGTAGGGCAAGCTGAGTTGATAGCTGTGATTTAGAAAATAAAACAATGATTAGGGCTTATATGCTTTGAATGAGAAGTCTTTATTTGTGTGAACAGCTTATTTTAAATATCACTCAAAAAATAGTGTAAATTCAACCCAAGCCCATAGAGTTGTGAAAGACGTCAGCAATAATGCAGAAAATGCAGTAGAACCTATTCAGTGAACTCTGCATTATTTTGTATCTAGTGCTCTTTGAAGAAATCTGTGGATAGAATGATGTAGACAATCATCTGGTAGGTTTTTTTGTGAAGCAGAGCTTTGTGTACTATTGTATTTTCAGTTATTTTGTATTAACTCCAGAAATAGAAATTATCTGGGGCAGATGGGTGGAGGTGGTAGTGTGGAGAGGAACTTGATCTAGTGGAAGCCCTTACTCCTAAGTGAGGTTTAAAAGGCAGCTGTTGTGGGTTTACTAAGATAGGTGACAGAAATTAAACTCTCAGATCAAATTGGAGAGAAAATACAGAATTGTATTTAGAGAGAGAGAAATACAGCGATAGATCTTGCAAATGCGATTTCCCCATCCATGGCAAACCCCCTTGAAGTTTCCCCATCCTCAGAAAAACTAAATCTACCTTCCCCAGTGCTCCAATCCTCCCCCCTCTCCCCAAAGCCTCCAGCCAGCCAGGTGGCTTACTGCTTTTGAGGGCAGGAGGAGGAGGAAAGGAGAATGAACTGACCTTGTTGTCAGTCTATAAAGAGATAGCAGAATTATGGGATTGAATAACAATCTTCTAGTCCCCAGAAAAATTTTTTAACCCTATAGCCTCAACCTGGGACAGCAGCATAGAAACATTGCCTGCCAGCATTCAGCACCTTGACTAATCACAATTTGTAGGTTATAGTGAGGAATAAAGCTGCTTCTACCGTAGTTGCATTAAAATAGTTTTGGATCGACTCCTTTCTCTTCTCCTCTTCTCTCCTCTTCTCTCCTCTTCTCTCCTCTTCTCTCCTCTTCTCTCCCCTTCTCTCCCCTTCTCTCCCCTTCTCTCCCCTTCTCTCCCCTTCTCTCCCCTTCTCTCCCCTTCTCTTCCCTTCCAGACTCAGTAACAAAATTTCTGAGACTTAGTAATCTGCAGGTCTTCTGGTGATGTTTCTTTCATTTTTCTGAACTTTTTTTTTTTAATTTCTGGTTTTGTATATACTTTGCAATGTGCATAATATAGTAGTACAGTGGTGCATGTGTATAATTTATTAAAAAATATGTCTATATTAAAGGTGTGTGCTCAAAAACTTCTTTACTTTTTGTACCATCAAAAAAACCCTTGAAGACTACTGCTCTAGGACAGCTGTAGTGAATCTGGGAACATTCTAAGGCTCTTCAAGCATTTTCATAATTTTGTAATAAACCCGCTGCTCTACTTTTCTCCTGTTTGCGGAAGGGAGAGGAGAAGGAAAAAGGAAAAATAGAAAAGATAAATTAGTGAGGGAAATGAGAATCAAATAATTTCTTGTTCAGCTGTTAAAGGATTTCAGTGTGGAAGTGGCGACTGGGGTGATTGAAAGTGCCACTCATATGAAGGAGATCTCTGCAATGATTTAGAGGAAATGTGTTGTGGAAGGTACATGTCCTGGCTTGCCCAGGCATGATCCCATTATCCCCCTTCCCTCTGCGGGGAGATGGGGGGGAAGCAGAGCACAGGGAAAAGACCAAGACTTGCCCAGACTTGTACTTCCCAGATAAGGGAAGCCAAGCTCCTGACTTCACCTAATATGTTCAGGTTTGGCAGAGTGCCATTTTTTTGCTACATGGCTTTTGCCACATGGCTTTTGACTGTTGCTTTGGTTTTGCTTTGCATGCTGAGCCCTGCAATGTTATGCTCTGCTTTGCCTGCAAAGATACTGCCTCTCAAGATACTGACAGAACTCCCTTCAAGTTTTGGGTACTGTCTGATATATTTTGTGAGTAAATATTCAAAGCCTTTCTGTAAAAAATACTGTAACTAGATTCTATTGTGCCTTTCTGCCTTAGTAGCAGAAGGGAGCCTCTCAAGTTCCCTGGTGAGCTGTAATGAAATCTTGGGAGACCTTACTATCAAAGCTGAATTTCCATGAGGAAGAACTTCATTGGTCTTTGCAGACACTGGTCATAAGCAAGATACTCTGTGGTTGGTTTGCATTCTTGACATTTATTTTAGGCTGCTGGTAGATAATGTTTATTCATCTTCTGTCCAGATTTGTCTTCCTGTCTTGTCTCTTATTCCTGGCCATTTTCAGAAAAAGAGCTTCTGTTCTGTGGTTGACAGCTCCTTATGAGCTGTAACATGTAAGATCTTTATCTCTGCAGTTGCATTCCTTGTTCCATTTGTCTGTCCTGTGATAGCATAACATGGATGCTGTCCCAGCCTCTCCTGTATTATAAGAATTCAGAACAGAAGGATTTGCTATGTTGGTTAACTCAGAATTCTTTTCCCTCATGATTTTGATCAGAACAACAGCTATAGAGTAATTGAAGGGGAAGAAGCTTTAAGATACTTTTTTTTTTCTTTTCAACTGAGCTACTGTAATTCTTGAGCTATGAAGGTTTAATTGAGAATGCATGGAAGCAAAAGAATTAAAATTACACTTTTTTATCTTTCTTATGAATCTTTTAGTGATTCATATAAGTCTTTTAGTCCTTCCTCTAATGTCACAAAGGCCCCTTGGCTTAAAGAAGTTCACTATGGAACAGCCTTTTCCAGCTGAGTTGATACATTGTGCTCTGCAGCCAGTTTAAGGATGTTTGCACACACTCAGTGTATCTGACACTGGATTTACGTCACCTGTACAGAAGTATGAGGACAGCCTGGGCCACCTGCAGGTGTTCGTGGCTCCAGTGGGGGCAAGAGCTCACTTGAGTGGTAAGAGCCAGGACCAACCTGCAGTGACTTGTCCTGGCAAACCATGTTTCCATCTGAACTTCATAATATTAATCAATTCCTGAATTGAGTTCTCATCCATTTGCTGTGAGAGTTGAGAAGACAGTGAAGGGAGGAGATGGAGAAGAGTGTGTAGAAACTAATATAAGCTTTCATGAAAGCAGTGTTTCAAGTACAAAAGTAGAAGGAAAAAAGGGGACAAAAACTGTGTGCTAGTTTGAAGCTAGCTGGAATATTTTGGTGAGACAAATTAGATTATAGGCTGTGAAAAGGAAACAATGCTGATGTCTACTTTACTCATAGGCTTGCTGAGATGTATAAAAACAAGAACACGATCATAGGTAACACAGTTGCTCTCTGCCTCTTTCTGCCTCCCTTCTCTCTCTAACCTGCTGTCTGTGTAACTAACCCTTCTGCTTCCTAACCTCCTGGCAGATTCTCCAGACTCACCTTGAACATAAGGCAAAGTCTGAGATAAGGCAGAGGGGTGGAAGGGAGGTGAAAGGGTGTTTGGGAGCCCCTCCTGGGGACTCTGGTTTCTGGGAGGGGTGTTGTGTTTCTGTATTACTTTTTAACTTGTATATTTCTTATTTCTGTATATAACTGTATATATTGTAAGTATATGTTTGTATATTGTGCTAAGCTGTAAATATAAAGCTTAATCTTAATTTTCAGCTTGGCCAAGTCTAGTCTGGGTGATTTTATAAGGGGGAGGGGAGGCGCGGGTAACACCCAAACTGTCGCAAACTGTTTTGCCCAGACTGGGCCTAATCAGCAGTGTCTGGACCCCCTGATCCAGACACTGAGATCTTTACCTGTATGGAATATGGCCTCATGGCCAGGTTCTTCTGGGAGAGTGAGACTCGCATATGCTCCACAGCTTAGGTTTTTAACTGTGCAGTGTGAGGATAAGGGATGTAGGACACTGGACAACAAAGAATAATACCCAAATGCCTTTGTTTTCTCTAAATATCATGAACTAGATTCCTGAGTGTTTTGTGCACTGTGTCAGGGCCTTGGAGTGACTTGGTGCTTTGGAACTGCCTTTGCTCCATCTGAACACTAGAACACAGGTGGTTTCACTTGAACTTGAAAAGCTACTTTGAGGATGAGGAGCACTGAACAGGCTGCCCAGAGAGATTGTGGAGTTGTCTTTAAGCACTTTCAAAACCCACCTGGACACATAACTATATTATCAAGGAAGTTGGACTAGGTGATTTACAGAAGTCTCTTCCAAACCCCTGTCGTTATGTAATCTAGTGAATTTTCTTTTAAGAGCACACTGTCATTCAAATCAAGTGTTTTTTCAGTTGTTTGCTTTTGCTGTTACTGCTATGACTTCTTAAAGGTGTGAGGGATGCGGAAAAATAAGCAACTCAAACCAGTCAGCCTCATAGTGTGATATCTGGGAGTCTTTTTCCTTATATACTGCATAATACTCCAACAAAGTGTTAGGCAAAATAAAGGGGAGACAAGGTTTATTGTTTAATGCGTTGTATGTTAGGAGGAAGGGAGACTGGTAAATGTTTTGATAATACAGAAGGTTTCACTTTCTGCTTCTGGTAGAAACATCCTGTTTCCCCATGAATAAACTGTGAAACTAATCTGTGACTTCATTTCCCCTCTCTGAATCTCTTTTGTTCTTTCGGATGATGAGCTCTCTGGGACTGTGCTTGTTGCAGTATGCCTGTCTGTGGATTGTAGCCCAAAGCAACAAATACCAGTCACAGCTGGAGGGACTCAAGATCTGTACAGGTAACAGTATCCTATACTGCTTGGTCCTTCAGTTACTAATAGTAGTGGCAACAGAAATGCCAGCTTAGTAACTGGACGAAGGCAGTGTTGCTGACTAGACAGTGATGTAGAACCTCTGATGAATGACTGCTTCCAACTGTGGCTGTCCAAGGCAGTATTGTAGTCTGTGCGCACTTGGTAAGAGAGTCTCAAAACATGAAGAATTCCTGGAGCATCTCCAGTTTTTAGTCTATCAGTAAAAGTTGCCATTTCCAGGGGGGCTGTAGGCCATTTCTCTGACACAGACATGAGAAGCAACTGTACAGGAGTATTTGTGATACTGTCAGTGATGCTTCTGCATCACTTTTCTGAGTGTAGAAGTCTAGTCTCCAAACTAACCAGGAGGGCAAACAAGTTTTGCTGTTATCTCTTGTCTGTGTGCATGGTTGAAGCATGAAATAAAGTGGTTCCCATAGTTTTCTTCTGCAGATTTATTCAGGTTTGCTTTCTGTTTCTTACAACTCCTTTCAGTTTATTTTTTGAGTGTTTAGGCACAGGCTTCAAACTTGAAGGTAGATTTAACTTTTCTGGAATTTAGCTTGGAGAAGAGGAGACTGAGGAGTGACCTCATTCATGTTTATAAATTGCGGGCTCAGAAAAGCTAAGAGACGACTCAATATGAGTTAGCTTGCAAGGCAGTCCAACATTTATTAAGAGCATCAGGCTTCAAGTTATAGAACATATACTTTTAGGTTAGGGTGACCCAGATAGCGTGAACCCAGCATGCAATGCAGTACTGTTAATTAGCAGTTGGCACATCTAAAGATTGGAATTTGCATGATCCTCCTACCTGCTGAAGCTAATTTTCCTCCTATTCTGGACATAGTCCCATAGAAGTTGTTTATCAGAAGGCTCAAGGACAAACTCCTTTGAGCTTCTTCACGTACACCACTGTGGCTTACTGCGTTTCAATACACTCATACCTCACATCAAGGCTTGATTGTACAAGCTTCTAGGGACTGTGCGTCCCCAAACCTTCAGCCATTTTGCAACAAAGATGTGGAGAGCAAGTGTTGGGAGGACAGAGCCAGGCTCTCCTCAGTGATGCCCAGTAGTAGGACAAGGTGCAATGGGCACAAGCTGGAGCATGGGAGATTGCACATGAACATGAGGAAAAACCTTTTTCACTGAGGGTGACAGAGAACACTGGAACAGGCTGCCCAGGAAGGCTGTGGAGTCTCCTCTGGAGACATTCAGAAACCTGTCTTGATCTGTTCCATGTGTGACCTACTCTAGATGATGATGCTCTGGCAGAGGGGTTGGACTAGATGATCTTTTGAGGTCAAATGCAACCCCAGACATTCTATGATTTTGTGGTATGGAGTACCATCAGCTTTTATTGTCTGCTGAGCCACTTGGATCCTCATAAGTCCAGGGGGCCAGATGTGATCCATCCTAGGGTTCTGAGAGAGTTGTCAGATGAGCTGACCAAGCCACTCTCCATCATTTATCAACAGTCCTGGCTCACTGGAGAGGTCCCTGAAGACTGGAAGCTGGCCAATGTGATACCCATCCACAAGAAGGGTCGAAAGGAGGAGCCAGAAAACTACAGCCCTGTCAGCCTGACCTCAGTGCCAGGCAAGGTCATGGAAAAGGTCATCTTGAGTGCCATCACAAAGCACCTACAGGA
>WAAF01003172.1:58780-72065 GCA_013400475.1 Tricholaema leucomelas
GTTGGTCTCTTCTCCCAGGCAACCAGCAACAGGACAAGGGGACACAGCCTCAAGTTGTGCCGAGGGAAGTATAGGCTGGGTGTTAGGAGGAAGTTCTTCACAGAGAGGGTGATTTGCCATTGGAATGGGCTGCCCAGGGAGGTGGTGGAGTCACCGTCCCTGGGGGTGTTCAGGAAAAGCCTGGATGAGGCACTTAGTGCCATGGTCTAGTTGACTGGATAGGGCTGGGTGATAGGTTGGACTGGATGATCTTGGAGGTCTCTTCCAACCTGGTTGATTCTATTCTATTCTATTCTATTCTATTCTATAAACCTAAAGACAAGACTTTGCTAGGCAAGGGAAGTATTTTACATACTTCCATGGTTTACTTTTTTAATTCTGCACTCTGGGATATGAAGCTTCATTGCCAAGAAAAGCAGTGGTCTTTTATATTAGTATTGTTGACCTGTGTTCATGTTTGGTTGTAAGTTCTGCTGTCACCACAGACCTGCAAAGTAAAGTGTTCGTTGTGCTGAAATTGATTATTACATCCATATAAATTAAAATAGGATAATGGTCTTGAAGAATGTCCATATAGTTCTCCATTATTCATGTGTAGTCTGTCTGGACTACAGGTAAACCACATCACATATCAGAATGGTTCTGAGATGGCTCTGTGCAGACTTAGGCTGGGGAAGGCAAGGCATTCATTAATATGACAGATTATATGGTTAGATGTCCCAGATAAGCCTGATAAGGGCCATTAAGGCTTATCAGTGCCCTCAGAGCTCTCAGGTTAGCATCTATGGTCTTGTATTTCCCAAGCTCCCAACCTAGAGTTTTCTTACCACAGCTGCGTATGACCTTCTGCTACTGGACAACAGTTGCATTGTTCCAGCTTGTGGAACATATCTGCCTTTCTTCACAGAACAGGAGAGCACTTGGCATGGAACTGCTGTTTTGATTCCTATGTAACTGGTAAGACACAGAATAATGTCACTTGGCTGTCGGAGGTCAACTGTTCCAGTAGCTTGTTCAGAGCAGAGGCAAATTAGACCAATATGACTTCACATTTCAATCAGATTGATCCTGATGCCTCCAACAATGGTGAAGTGACTGTACACCATTGTGCCTGGGTTGCAGTGCTAGAAATTTTGCAGAGACAGTAGCACCGGTATCAGACCCGGCACCAAGATCTGCTAGATCACACAGCCATGGTGATGTGCAGTGTGAGATTAGGGTAAAAGGGCAACTCATTGCTTCTGAAGTGAGGTGAGTTTAGTTTTTGTTGTATTTTATCTCCTGGAACAGTTTGCCTCTGGCTCCTTGGTAGTTTCCTGTGCAGGCTATCTTCTCATGTAGTGGTCTGCACAAGTAGTTCCTAAAGTCTTATCAGTTATTTTTAAACCTTCTTTGAAGTATTTGCACTTAAAAGTAATCTCTTTGGAACTCACCATTGAGTTTTAATATACCTAGAACCTTGCATTCCAAGACTGGGATGATCAGCTGTTATTTCATTGGGAATTACTGTAGTTCACATTGTGCAGTGCTTATTTCTGAACATGATACTAGAATTTTTGCCTGTAGTTACTTAAGTTTGCTTTTATTTACTGTGAAGCTAAACTTGCATTTTCATGGAATCTGTATATTTGTCTTTGTGAATCGTTTCTCTTCAGCCAAAATAAATATTAAAGAGAGCATAATTTTTTGTACGTAGGTATATGAAGCCCTAAAGTTTAGTGTGCCCTGCAGATTGTGAAAGTAACAGACTTGTTTAAGTTACAAAGTTTAAATTTTGATATATTTTTCTTCATTAAAACTTTGAAATTTCACAAAGCTGTGAACTGTTGTAGTTTCTTATGTAATTCTTCATATGAAAGTAGAGAGAATACATAACTTGAAAGTCTAAGGAATGTGTTTACATGAGCTGCTGTAATGTTTTATTTCTACTCTGATAGAGATTTCTCAGATGGTAAGGGTGGATTACTTGCAGCCTCACCTAGGATTGTAGCAAGTCTTGTGGAAATAAAAGCACCTTTAGAGTAATTGTTCCATTCATCGTTCTCTCCTTTTATTGTGAGATTTATATACCTTGAAATTCTTAAGTTGTCAGACTTTGCCGTGATTTAGGACGTACTTAGTAATGCTGGTATTTATTTACTAGCCAACAAATAATTTTTTCACATTTACTTAGCCATGATAGCACAGTTTTAGTAGTCAGAGATTATTCTTTTCTGAAAGTATGAATGCTATAATGATGGGGAAAGAAGAGAGTGGTTTTTTCACCTATTTTTTTTTCCATAGTACTTACTTTACATGTATATAAAAATAGAAGAATATTTATTTAAAGGAAATCCAAATACTGTTTTATTACCTTGTGCAAAAAGAACATTTACAAGGGATTAATGAGAAACAGATTGCAGTGTTTTGTAGGACATACTACAGAGACAGTCAAATATTTAAGCTAAATTTACACCAGTCTTTATTGCTGCTGTTTTGTAGATGCGACTTGCAGTGACAGGATGTTGCGGAGGGGTATTCTGCTGCCTACGCCGATTGTGGCAGAGGGGAGAAATTAATTAGTGTGAGATGATATTTATAAAAATATGTATTTATTAACTTCAATATTCTGAACTCACACCACCCCCAACCACTGAATTTGATGTTGAAAAGATCCTACACGGTTATGAAAGACATTATGGGAAATACATCAGCAGTAACTTGTTATAATAACTAGCATACATTCAAACTATAAACAGAGAGAGGAGTTTCCCCGCGGCTTAATGCCGCTTAGGGTCTATATACTATTTGCCCAGCAGGGAGGGCTGAAAGCTCTTTCTGCTCTATGGCAGGAGGTAATAAAAATTACAGAGGCATTAAAGCATTTATTCACAAATCTGATGAATTATCAGTCACCCTCTGGGGCTGTGTCACAGCCTATTACTAGTGTCCAAACTTCAGGGGAGTCTTTGCCTGTGGACTTTGAGGCTGGAATCCTCCTGGCTTCAGGGAAAAGGAGAATCTTCTCGGATTCTGGGAAGATGAACAGTCTCTGACCTTGTTCTCCTGGCAAAGGATGCAATCTCTGCCCTTGTCTCCTGGCTTCTCCTGGATGCTCTGTCCAGGGACTGTTGGCAGGACCTCAGGTGCAGAGGGAGTACGGTGCCGTGCAGTCTGAGCACGGTCTCACACTGGCTAGCAGGCCAATTGCATGCAGGCAAGTGGAATCTGCTCCTGGTTAACTCAACAGCAGTGGTGCTCTTACCAGGCAATAATAAGGCAGTGGGCATACAGGTTGCACGGCTGCTCAAGAGTCTGAACTCCGTAGGTAAAGGCAAGCAATACAGGATCTGGTCCTGATAACTCACCGCAGTGGCGTGCAAGTGTGCACAGCTGGCTGGGAGACTATGGGAACTTCTGTCTCCGTAATATTAGCAAACCAAATTGGCATACAGTGCCGGTGAGTCTAAGCCTAATAATGAGTGAGCAAGTGATCCTGTGCAAGTAAGTAAGCGTGAGTGATCTGGGGAGCCTGAGCACGGGGCCTGAGCACGTTGTTTACCTGTGTGCCTCTATCAAATGTGGGCTGAGATTAATGGCCCTTTGGACACTAGAATGACCAATCGGGGTTTGGCAGTCAGCCAGACAATACCATAATAGGCAAAAGCCACAACCCAGGACTTTCCAAATATGGTAAAAACACAGGCCTAGCACCTGGCAAGCATGTGCTGGGCGTGTGGGGCTTACACAACATGTTTACAACCACCTTATACAATCAGGGGTCCTGGGCAGGCCAGACTTTATGGCACCAGACCTATTGTGCCCCTTTTATCCATTTAATGTGTTTACCTCTGGTTTGGGCAGAAAAAACATGTCCAGGCAGGAGGGCAAGGCATAAACAAGCCTATTTTTGGGCCTACAGGCCCTTCACAACACAAGAGTGGAATCATACATTTTTGTTACAGCTCCCATTTATTCCAAATATTTTGCCATTCATTTAAAAAGAGGAAGGGAGTTCACATCAGTGTTTCCTCAATGCTAGCAGTATGGATTAAATCCTCTTATCTTGAAAAAACTTTGCTGTGGAGCAATGGAAGGCAAGACAGTTCAGGATCTGGATGGTGTCCATCAAACAAAGGAGTTGCAAGGAGAATGAAACCCTGGGGTTTGGCCTGCTGTCTTCCGGGGCACTTTTGTGCCAGTTAAACTTGGGGACAAAAGAGTATTTTCCGTACAGAACTACGAGGGGACACAGCCTCAGGCTGCGCCAGGGGAGATTTAGGCTTGAGGTGAGGAGAAAGTTCTTCACTGAGAGAGTCATTGGCTACTGGAATGGGCTGCCCAGGGTGGTGGTGGAGTCGCCGTCCCTGGAGCTGTTCAAGGCAAGATTGGACGTGGCACTTGGTGCCATGGTCTAGCCTTGAGCTCTGTGGTAAAGGGTTGGACTTGATGATCTGTGAGGTCTCTTCCAACCCTGATGATACTGTGATACTGTGATTTTGAGGTTTCCTCTTGGGAAGAGTGAAACTTCTCTGACAGTACTGATGCATTTATAGGTCAAGCTTTCCCCCATTAAAGAAAGTAAGTTGGTGAATGTGCAATTAAACGCTTTGGCATATGTGTAGAAATTTAGCAAATAAATGTGGAGATACTTCCTTTCCAGAGATTTTTATCTGTTGAATTTTTATTGTAATTACTGTGTCAACAAAATCTTATCATGGAACTGCTTTTAAATGTGGATTTTCCTTTCTTTTAGCACTGGTTGGACCATTCAAAATTCATTAAGAAGCAAATGAAAAGTAAGTACCATGTCTCTTATTTTGTGAATTCTTTGGAGTATTTGAACATGATTTTGAATGTTTAAATATGGCCTTTAATGGAATGAATGAAACAAATATTCCTTACAGAACAGATTTAATTACATGTCTAGTTGGCTGACCATTTAATGTCTTAAGTACACTTGCAAGCAAATAGCTTGAGCTGTATGTCTGAGGCAGAGTATGTTGACAGTTTGATCTATGAAGTCAGGTTGCTTGGACCACTGTTTCTAACACTGCTTCTGATCCAGAGTAGGTTCCCTGTTTATTTCTTTGGAATTTTTTGTTGTTGTTTTGATGGATTTTTTTTTTTAATTATAAATTAAATGAGCATAAATATCTACTGTGTAATCAAAGGGAATTTTGAGTGGAGTGGTTTAGTTTAGTTAATAGTCTGATATCTGGCTTGGACACAATGCAGCATCACTACTAATATGTTTTGTTAATAATACTGCAGCAATTGGTTGTCATGTGGCTGTTCCAAGTATAGCTTCTGTGAAACTAAAATACAGCATTTTGCAAGGAAATGGAACCCCTTTAAGTACCTCACAGAGATGGAGCATGATTGCTTTAGTGGTGTTTTGCCTTTCTTCCTATTAAGTATCCAGATGTCTACACAATATTTGTAAATGGTGGAGTTCTTCAAAAGTCTTCAGGACTATTTGCTCTCACTCCATGTGTGGGTGTCAGTCTGCTAGCACAGATGGTAAAGATAGATGCTGTGGGAAAGGTTTTGGCAGTTCACAGGGTATTAGGGGTTGGAAAGGACTGAAGGAGATCATTGAGTCCAGCCCACCTGCCAGAGCGGGACCACACAATCTAGCACAGATCACACAGGAATGCATTCAGACAGGCCTTGGAAGTCTCCAGAGAAGGAGACTCCACAACCTCTCTAGGCAGCCTGTTCCAGTGCTCAGTGAGCCTTACAGTAAAGATGTTCCCTCTTGTGTTGAGGTGGAACCACTTGTGCCGCAACTTACACCCATTGCTCCTTGTCCTATCACAAGGAACAAATGAGAAGAGCCTGTCCCCCCTCGACTAGCCCTTAGATGTTTATAAGCATGTATTAAATCCCCTCTCAGTCTTCTCCAGACTAAAAACCCCAAGTCCCTCAGCTTCTCCTCATGAGGCATGTCCTTCAGTCCACTAATCATCCTTGTAGCCCTCTGCTAGACCCTTTCCAGCAGATCTCTGTCCCTCTTAAACTGGGGAGCCCAAAACTGAACACAGTATTCAAGATGAGGTCTCACCAGGACAGAGTAGAGGGGAAAGAATGCAACCTACCTTGATCTGCTGGACACACTCTTCTTAATGTGCCCCAAGATCCCATTGGCCTTCTTGTCCACAAGTGCACATTGCTGTCCCATAGTTAACTTGTTATCCACCAGGACTCCCAGGTCCCTTTCCAAAGGGCTGCTCTCCAGCAGATCACCTCCCAACCTGTACTGGTGCAGTTTATTACTCCTTCCCAGGTGCAGGACTCTGCACTTGGCCTTGTTGAACCTCATTTGGTTCTTCTGTGTCCAGCTCTCCAGTCTGTCCAGGTCTTGCTAGATGGCAGCACAGCCTTCAGCTGTATCAGCCAAACCTCCCAGTTTGGTCTTATCAGCAAACTTGCTGAGCAGACACTCTGTGCCCTCATCAGTGTCATTGATGAAGATGTTGAACAGGACTGGACCCAGCACTGATCCCTGGGGGACTCCCCTGGTTACAGCTCTCCAGCTGGACCTAGCACCACTGACCACCACTCTTTGAACTCTATCTTGTAGCCAGTTTCTAATCCACCTCATTCTCTGCTCTACTTACAGTTGTGTCACCTTTTTCATCATATCACAGGCTGCTTTTAGGTTAAGTTGCTAACTAATTTACAGATCCGCTTTCTGTGATAACTTCATCCTTTTTTTCATCTGTCTTTGTCACCGTTTAAGGTGTTCAGGGCAAAATTTCAGGACAGAATTTAGATTACATATACACACACACAGGGAAAAGATAGGGGAAGTAAGAGGTAAACAAAAGGACTTGTACAGAATTGGAATTAAAGTAATTTTGACAAAAAATAAAAGGTATTTAGGGAAAAGAAATGCATAGAGAGATCGAGGGAAGTGATATATATAGATACTGGTGATGGCAATGAACTCCCCCACAACATGTGGCTGTAAGCCCGACTGCAGGGCAGAAGCTCCCAGACAGCAAACACTTCCCCACCAGGGAGGAAGGAGAAAAGGAAGAGAGCATGCACCCTAACTTCCTGCCCCCTTTAATGGAAGATAAGTAGAAAAAGGGAGGGAATAACATGACTCAGGGTCCCCACTGGGGTTGAGTTTCCACCTGCCCACCAGTTAACCCTTAAATCACAACAGTCTTAAAATGTGAGAAATCTGTAACACCTTCAGTCAGTAGTTGCACTGCTTTATTTGTTTAACATGTGAAAGGCCTGCTTTAAAAGGAAATTGGCCTGCCATGGGAATGCCAAAGATGAAACCAATTGAATGAGTCTATAACAGGATACTTGCATTCAGCAGGTGATCCAAGAAGAGTTCTTCCTTCATGATAGATGCTTTTTTTTTTTCTTTTTTCTCCCAGCAGTGGACAGGTAAAACTCATTATCTCATTGATGCAGACCTTAACATTGGTGTGTAAACTGTCAGCCTAGGGTACTGTAAACTGTACTATAACCTTTTTTCTAAATGCTATTGTTGGACACAACATCAGAGCTCTAATACTTAAGAATTTTGACTGCACTTCCTTTAATAGAATGAATCATTAGTAGGCACATATATTTTGTGTTGATGTGGTGTTACAGAAGACCTTAGAAAGGTGTGAAAAAGTCTTTTTGTCAACACTTACTATATCAGCAGGCTGTTAGTCTGGAAGATGAGGCTTAGGCAGATAAAGATGCGTTGGTCACAGTGTCATGATAGTTAGGTAATATTTTATTATCTGTAACATAGAAAGTCAGACCTAATTCACTTTATTTCACCTTCTAACATTACAGAACAACAATTCTTGCAGGTCTGCTTCATGGAGTTTGCTAGATTGCTGTGATCATGGGTTCCTTCCAGAATCCTCTCCAGTACTCTTTGCCTTGTTTATCTTACCTTTTCTCATCTGCTTGTGTCAATTGAAACCATATCTATTGGGTGGGTGGGATTTTTTTTACTTTTGTCTGTGCTGGCAATAAGAAGCATTACCCTCTCTCTCCCTATCCTTTCCATGCCCTTACCAGTAGGCAGCATATGTGGAACTTGCTGTGAGGCTCAAATCTTTTGTGATGGTTTGGGTGTCCCCCGCCCCCCCAGACTTTTAGAAATCACCCAGACTAGACTCAGTCGGCTCTGGAAATTTGAATGAAGCTTATATTTACAGCTGGCATAATTTACAAGCAGATATTTACAGTTATATACAGAAATATACAAGGGAAAAAAGGTAATACAAACACAATTCCCCTCCCAGAAACCTGAGTCCCCAGGAGGGGCTCTCAACCACCCCTCACCTTCCCCCTACCCCTCTCAACCTTACCCCAGTCCTAAGGAAGAATGGAGGTTCAGCCAAGAGGGTTAAAAAGCAAGGTGAAGCAGCCAAGCAAAGGGAGGGTGAGGTTAGAAAGCAAGATGGAGTCCAGCCAGCAGCCTCAGCTTCTCCCCAGCAGGCAAAGCTCCCCAGCGAAGAGAAGAAGCAAGTGCAGTAATCTTTGTTTTGCCTTTCTTCTTTACACATCCCAACAAGACTGTGAGGGTAGTAGACCTCACCATTGTTTTCATTTTACAGCCTATCAACTAGTTCTTCTCACCAAAACATGCTAGCTAGGCTCAAACTAGCACATCTTTGGACAGAAATGTTTGTTGAATGACTATTGTTTGATTAATCTAATGATTAGAGTATCTTAAAATATGGTAATCATCTTTTGTGGTGATTATTGCATGGTGTTTAAATTTTAAAACAGTAACTATTTGGTTCTTTGACGAATTTTAAAACCTTACTTCATTTTGAGTTTCTTGGGTTGTGAGGTGGTGGCTGTTGTTCTGCCTTAGCACAACTGAAACTAGTGTAAACTTTTTTTTTCACATATGCAGCTGGATCTCCATATACGTTGCACTTTCGAATTAAGTACTACTCATCAGAACCAAATAACCTTCATGAGGAGTTTACCAGGTAGGAAATGGCTGAGTGAATAAGACATCTAAAGTACATGTGGGTACTGTAAGCTAGTGAATTGAGCTTTCTTACTAAGGATGTTCATTTTATCTGACACAGGTGTTTTCTTACTGTCAGAGAAACATCATCTTTTTTATTTGCTCCAAAAACCGTTCATGGGCCTCTCCCAGTGTTTAGTCTGCAGGACATGCTGTATTCTGATGCTTTTCAATGAGAAAGAAAGCATTAGGTGGGGAGAGCTGCCATACCTCTGGGAGAATTTTTCATCCTGTCCCACTAAAATACTAGTGTGTCCCACTTATTCTGAGACTTGGGAGTGATTTAATAATGGTATAAAGACCACAGAATTGTGGGGACAGACAACTTGAGTTCTTGATTAACATTTTTTTGACTGAACCTCTTCCATTTCCTCGTGAATTTTCTGTGGTGCAAAGGTATAAAGATTGTCTTTTGTAAAGTCACTGTGGAATGCCTGGAGGTTTTTGGGTAGGGTGTTTTTTCTGGGCTATGAGGACTATACCTAATTGGATTCCTAGTATCCAAGTTTAATCAAGAGTATATTCTGAAAATTGGGAAAGGAGCAGCTGGAAGAAAAGGATTTGTGTCTACCAGATTTGTGGTTTCTTTCTATAGTAATCATCTGTCTTTATGTGTTTTCATTTTATTTGCTGTTTCTCAACGTAGTGCACTTTCTCAGTCTTCTAATTTGCTTGGCAATAATCCGTTTGCTCCAATCAACTTAAGGCGTTAAAGATTGTTGACTGTCATAGTTCATATGCATGTGATGTTTACATTCAACTTACTCCTGTAGGCATGTGTTTACTGTTTCCTTTCCTGTATGGTGTTTAACATGTTTAGATTTTTTTTGCTGCCTGAGACAAGATCAAAGAGCCATTTGCCATCACCTTATGATACTGACATTAATAGCCATTATCAGTTTACTGCAGCATTAATTCAACTTAAAAGGCATATTCCTACACAATTCCCTGCTACTTATGTAATTGAGTACTAGATCTCAGAGAATCAAAAAAAGCATGGATCATTTTTGGACATCTCCAAAAAAGAAAATGCAGTTAAATTAGTAGAAATAACATTTTCTGAAAATTGACATAAGTCTCCATATATCAGGATACATGACTGACAAGTATTACATTTTCTCTGTGGTCATATTATTCTGTTAGTGTCTATTACAAGATATCTTGCTTAATCCTCTGAAGCATTTGATCGTACAAAATGGGGGTTTCTGAACTGTGTGATCATTGTTGTGATCAAGACATTTCCTCTGAAAGTGTTAATGTCTGATGCTTTGTGATCTAATTATTGCTGTAAGGTGACATTTCAGAAGACTATTTTAGTTAGAAAAACACTCCAGTCAGCTAATTTTTTGGTATCATGAACAAAATTTTAAGCAAGACAGAAGACCATTGGAAGGAAAATGAAAATTAGCTGGAAAGTAATTTTACAGTGAGGAAACAGTTGCATTTTTCTTCTTTGTTGTTGAAGTAATTTTGACCATTGAGGGGTTTTTAGGAACCTTTATGCTAGATGAGTCATATTTTCCATGTGGCATGTTGAGTAAAAAGCAAAGATTAACAACTGTATGCTGAAAATTATTCCAAGCGGAAATGGAATGAGAGGAAGCGGAGAAAGAAAACCAATCATCAACAGTAACCATGAACTGGTCTGTTTGGAGGCATGTTTGATACTCTTCGTGGAGACTTGTTTTCTTGAAGGTTCCAGTCCAGTGAAGCTGGAGCCACATTTCAGAATAAGCACAGTAATACAGAAGTATTGAAACCCTTCATCCACCCTGGATTTTTCCGTTAAAAAAAAGTTGAAATCCAGTGCACTCCTTCTGACACTCTTAGGGAACCTGATCAGTTAGTTTCATTAGAAAAATAACAGAAATGTGTGTCTGTACATGTGTGTTGTAGAGATTTTTCTAAGGCATTTTGCTGATTTGGGTCATTGGCAATGGAGATGCCAAAGCTTGTCAGTCTACTTGGAGAAGAATACCAAGAATAATCCATACTAACCAGAGCAGAGTGGTGGTGCTGCACAGGCAAGCTGACATTGATGGAAGAACTGCCCAGGGTTTTTTTGCAAATATAGAAAAGTTCATAATATTGTGAATCATCAGAGAGAAACAAAGAACAGCAAATACATTTTTCTACCCTTAATCTGTGCACACAAAATCCCAAGTTTGATTAGCAAGTCAAGTGTTATCCAAGTGAGTGAATCAGATATATGACACAGAGCTAACATGGATAAATCTGATTCTGCTTGAGTGTATCATGAGAAGTCTTTTTCATCTTCCATTTCTGTTTTCCTGTCTGCTTCCAACTATTCATCCTTCACCATGTTTACAACACATCCTCTGTGATGAAAAACAATTTGTCTTTCTAGTATCCTTTGTATTTTTAGGAGAGGTTTGCATCTGCATTTACTGGGTTAACTCTGTAGTGTCTAATGCTTTCTTGTCATCAGTCACTCTTCCTTGCAAACCTCACCCATTTGGGCTAGAAGTACTTTTGACTTTGTGCATTTTTATTTGTCAGGTACCTGTTTGTATTACAACTTCGACAAGATATTCTTTCAGGGAAGTAAGTACTTTTTACACTTGCACCTGTAATTTGAAATATTTATAATAGCTAATCCCTTAATGGTCTAAAATTTTACTTAAACTATTTGATCTTCTTAATTCTTTATGATATTCATGCACATACTACAAATATGAATTACAGTTCCACATGGTTTTGGTTTGTTTGTTTTCTTTAGAATACAGAAATCTATGACTTTGTGAGCATTATGGCTGTATTATTGACAAATAGAATTAGTAAATGCCTTTGCTGGATTGGCCAGATCATGGAAATGCATGAAGACAGCAAAGAGTATTCTGACTTCTGTGACTTGAAAATGTAATTTGGGCTTGCTATATTTTTCAGTATGGTAGATTAAAATACAAGATGTACTATCTGTACAAAAGACTACTCTTTGTACTCTCTCTCCTGCAAAAATGAAAAATGTTTATAGTCTCACCCTGGCCAATAAATTCACACCTGTTCTATTTTTATACAAGACACTTTAAAATCCTCAAAAACACATGTTCAAAAAAATACAATGTCGAAGCAAAAATTGTTTCTTAGTTGATTTAATGTTGCTGGTGTTTGTTCAAGTTTGTTTTACAGTGGAGCATACCATGTGTTTAGTCCTAATTGAAATGTACCATTAGGAAATAATCATATTAAAGTAAAAATTAATTGTAGATGGTTCAAATCATTAATAGCTTGTGGAAGTTAATGTTTTCATTTCTCATGTCAGACTTCTGTTTAGCTTTATTGTAAGAGGAATTCACTGACAAAAAATACATGCTTTTTATACCTTTATTTTTCTTTCTCTTGTTAAGACTGAAATGCCCATATGAAACTGCCGTTGAACTGGCAGCTCTGTGTCTTCAAGGTATGCAGTCTTTTGAAAGAGGTTTGTCTTAATGTGTCTTTTCACTCTTTGTAACTAGTGCTTTCTCATTGTTAATATGTAAATCCCGTTCCTTTATCTGAGGAGAATAATTTCAGAGAGATCACTTTCCTGCCTTCTCTCAATTTATTACTTTTGAACTAGAATTACCAAAGGTGGCAGAGCCACAGAGGCATGGATAGACAAAGGTTTTGTGGAAGCCAGGGGCTGACCAAGGGTGAAAAACTTCAAATAGCTATTTACTGGGGGAGAAGCTTTGTTTTCTGTGCAGTGCTGGCGTGCGCTGTGGCAGATGGGTTTGTAAAGAAAATTAGTCCAATCCAGAAATTTGTTCACAACAGAGATAGCAGAGTCCTGTAAAACTTTATTCAAATAAAGGGACAGTCTGCTGGATAGATCTATGTAGGCTCTCTCAAATTGCTGGAAAGCACAGCTTACCTTTTAGCCTAAATTCCCAGTCACAGTTCTCCCTACCCCTTTCCCCACTGGATGAGGTACTCAGGGTTTACAGTCTTCCCGCTATGCCTACTACATGTACCCCCTTTACATGTAACCCCCTGCATCATACATCGCATGTTCATTTAAATTAGGTCCTTCACTTCTCTGGGTGGAGAAGTTAATATTCAGTAGTCTATTGAGCCTGCATTCTGTTCTAAAAGTTCAGAAGTTCAGGCTGTGTTCAGTACCTGTTATCTTCAGACAGCCCCGGTGATTTACAGCAAGAACCCAAAAAAAGGCCTTTAGCAGAGGCCATTTGTAATTTACATACACATAGATAAGATGAACTGTCTGGTTCTTTGTTATTTCTACTCTCACCATGATTCTTCATTTGTAAAGACACCACCCACCTTAATCCT
>WAAF01003173.1:0-37817 GCA_013400475.1 Tricholaema leucomelas
ACCCCTAATATCCTGTGAGCCTGTGAACGCAGATAAAGACAACAGGGATTATTTTCTCTTTGGAGCACAGCAAAAGACAGAACTGAAAAGAAGAGGCAGAAGGGGACTCAGACAAAGGGCTCAGGAGAAAGCATGAGGAATCAGCCCAGTGCAGAGGGCAGTGTGGCAGAAGCAACACCAGCACCCACCAGACCATCCCAACGCGCTCCTACGAACCCAGAGCGAGAGGCTCTAGGAAAAGAGAAGCCCACAAAGGATTCACTGAAGCAAGGTGAGAAGGATTTGAGAGATGTCTTGGTCCTCCTTCCCTAAAGCTCATTGGATACAAACCTTCCAGCCACTCTTTGTCACCAAGGCTTTTGTTTTACTGCTGGGTCATGTAATTGCTAGCTCATGCTTGGGAATCACTGCAGAAGTTTGGAGCTCTGAAGACTTTAAGGCAAATTCAAGCTAGGCTAAAAATTCCTCCCAGATGGCTTCATTTATTCATTTGCCACTGTTCTCTCACTTCATGGTGGCCAGCTCCCCCTGCTTCTGGCAGGGCCATGTAAGAGTTTGTGTTCTTCAATAGAATCCTTGAGTACTGTGTCCAGTTCTGGGCTCCTCCATTGCAGAGAGATGTTGAGGTGCTGGAACATGTCCAGAGAAGGGCAGCAAGGCTGGGGATGGGCCTGGAGCACAGCCCTGTGAGGAGAAGCTGAGGGAGCTGGGGGTGTGCAGCCTGCAGAAGAGGAGGCTCAGGGCAGAGCTCATTGCTGTCTGCAGCTACCTGCAGGGAGGCTGTAGCCAGGTGGGGTTGGTCTCTTCTTCCAGGCAACCAGCAACAGAACAAGGGGACACAGCCTCAAGTTGTGCCAGGGCAGGTCTAGGCTGGATGTTAGGAGGAAGTTNTGATGGAAGGACAAGGGACAGTGGTGGAAGCTGAGGCAGAGGAAGTTTCATTTAAACATGAGGAGGAATTTTTAGCCTGCAAGGGGGACAGAGCACTGGAACAGGCTGCCCAGGGGGGTTGTGGAGCCTCTTTCTCTGGAGAACCTGCCTGGATGCATTCCTGTGTGATCTGGTCTAAGTGATCCTGCTCTGGCAGGAGGTGAGCTGGATGAGCTTTCAAGGTCCCTTCCAGCCCTGGCATTCTGTGATGTTCCTGTGGACTTGTTTTTGTTTCACAGATAACTGAACCATGGTGATCCTTCAGATTCATGAATTGAGGTTATGACAGGGCAGATGTCTCACAGCACTGATGAAGTTTCACAACCATGGTGGTCTTAGGTTGATGGTTGGACTCAATGGTCTTAGAGGTCTCTTCCAACTGAAACAATTCTATGATTCTAAGTGGTGGGAATGAGATTGCCCAAAGCATCTTCATTTGATGCCTTCAGACCAGTAGAAATCTCTGGCTGTGAATAGAGAAGAGTGAGCTCTTTGCAGCCCACTGTGTTTGCTGAGTTCATCTGTTTGCCTCCACCAAAGATGGAAATTCCTCCATCCAAAAACTATTTGAGGCAAATGTGTTGGATGAGCAGCATGTCCTATCCTATCCTCTGCAGGCCTGGGGTGGGGAGAAGGGCAGGACTTGAGTAGCTGTGGTGCCAGCAGGTTTTTTACAGCAGGATTGTATTTAATATAGAGCCACAAAATAATTATAGCCCCCAGGGGATCTCCTGATGGAATGGAATGGAGCAAATCAGCTGCAATTCTTGGAGGCCAGGGCTCGGTGGAAGGGAAGCACTGAGCTGGGGCTGAGATGTAGTGGAGCTGACAGTTTGCAGAGAGCAGTACTTGGACTAGACACAGGCTTCCTGTCAGCCTTAACCCCTTCTTGGTAGAAGTGCAGCTGCACACCACTCAATTGCTTGGTACTGAGATGGCTTACCCTAAGCTCATAGAACAGTTGGAGTTGGAAGGGACTTTCAAGATCACCCAGTTCCAACCCCCCTGCCATAGGCAGGGACACCTTCCACTAGCCTAGGTTGCTCAAAGCCTCATTCAACTTGGCCCCTCCAGGGAGGGTACATCCACAATCTCAAGGGGCAACTTGTTCCAGTGTCTCACCACCCTCACTGGAAAGAATTTCTTCCTAATTTCCAGTCTCAATCTGCCCTCCTCAAGCTCCAATCCATTCCCTCTCATCCTATCACTACAACCCCTTGTAAAAAGTCCCTCCCCAGCTTTCTTGTAGCCCCCTCCAGGTTGCTCTAAGGTCTCCCTAAAGCCTTCACTTCTCCAGGCTGAACAGCCCAAACTCCTTCAGCCTGTCTCCTTAGGAGAAGTTCTCCATCCCTCCAATCATCTTTGTAACCCTGTTCTGGACCCACTCCAGCCATTCCTCCTGTGCTGGATGCAGTACTCCCAGGTGAGGTCTTACCAGAGCAAAGCAGAGAGGCAGAATCACCTCCCTTATCCTGATGGTCTCACTGCCTTCAATGCAGCCCAAGACATGATTTGCCCCCTGGGCTGCAGAACATCAGGAGATGCTGGGATGCATCAGGCTGGCAGATTAATCCACTCATCACCCGCTCTAGATTGCAATTTTGTCTCAGAATTGAAGCAGTTTTCCTTCCTTACAATTGCTTCTCTTATCATCAAACCTCTTACCCTGCAGGTTCCCAGTTCCAGTGTGACACATCTGCAGTGCTTGATGTTGTCC
Organism: Tricholaema leucomelas; assembly: GCA_013400475.1. Lineage (NCBI taxonomy): Eukaryota > Metazoa > Chordata > Aves > Piciformes > Lybiidae > Tricholaema lacrymosa > Tricholaema leucomelas. The sequence goes on from WAAF01003173.1 coordinate 2,648, forward strand.
TACTTGTGGATGGATCCTGGAGCATCGGACGCAACAATTTCAAGCTCATCAAGGACTTTCTGAGCAGTTTGATTTCCTCATTCAGTATTGGCCAAGACAAGATGAGAGTAGGTAGGACACTGTATCCTCACCTTGGGAAATCCATGTTGAAAGAAGCCTTAATCTCTGTTTCTGTGCTTGTATGCTCCTCTGAGGAGCTTTTATTCCTTCATGGTGGGGTCCTTCTTGCTGCCCTTTCACCTTTCCCCAGCTGGCAGCAAGCTCTGGCCCCTGGTGGCTGTGTCGATAGCTGCAAAGTGAGCAGAAGTGATGTCTTCTGGGCAGCACCAGATTGACTGTTGGTGCTGAGATACATCTGGGTTTTGTTGCCTGTCGCTGAGGAGGTGCTCAGCCTTCACAGCGCAGCATAGACAGATGTGGTGGCACAGCCTCTCCTGAGCTCCTCTGAGCTGAGCTAAGAACAAGGCTGCTTCCAGTTCAGGATAATGCCCAGGACCTAGATCAAGTAAGACAGTGTAAATCCTTCCTGCTCCTTGCAGCCAGTCAGTTTGGCCAGGGAGGTGGTGGAGTCACCATCCCTGGGGATGTTCAAGAGAAGACTGGATGAGGCATTTAGTGCCATGGTCTAGATGAGTGGATAGGGCTGGGTGCTAGGTTGGACTGGATGAGCTTGGAGGTCTCTTCCAACCTGCTTGATTCTATGATTCTATGAAATCAACACTGAGGCTCATCAAATACTTCAGAGCATTACCAGAGAGGTAGGCACCACTGTACCCAGTGGGAACTGAACCCTAATGACCCTGCAGAGAAGTGGAGCTAGAAATGAGATCTTCTCACCCCCACTCCCTTTCATTATTCTGTGCCACCTTCCCATGGCAAACCTGAGAGCACCTCCCCAAAGCAGGTCTCCTCTTTGCATCCTACCTTGGCTTGCATGATGCTGGTAGCTGTTTCTTCCCCAGGGCTGTCCCAGTACAGCAGCGACCCCCGCACAGAGTGGGAGCTGAGCACTTACTCAACGAAGGACCAAGTGTTGGAGGCCCTGAGGAACTTGCGCTACAAGGGCGGCAACACCTTCACAGGTAACTCCATCTCCCATGATCTCTCTGGCTGCAGAGGAGGAAACTCTTCCCATGGGACCACCTCCATGGAGGCCCAGGCCACTGGGGGCAGAGAGAAGAGTGAAGATTGTTGATGAGGCTGTAGCACTCCATCCATCTCTGCCCCTCCCCAGGTCTGGCACTGACTCACGTCCTGGAGCAGAACCTGAAACCAGACGCTGGTGCCCGGCTGGAGGCTGAGAAGTTGGTGATCCTCCTGACTGATGGCAAATCCCAGGACGATGCCAACCTGGCTGCTCAGACCTTGAAAAACCTGGGCATAGAGATATTTGCTATTGGTAAGATCACAGCTGCTGACAAGCCAACCTATTTTGGATCTTCCAATGGAAGATTATGTTCCCTCACCTGTGATAGGAGCATCCTGGCACTTCAGGATGGTGGTGGGTAGGACCTCATTATATTGTGGCTGGGATGAAAATCAACTCAGCTATTCAGCACAATGTCTGCAAAGGGGATTTTGTTTAGAAAAGAACCCTCATTCACAGGAGATACTTCACATTTCCCATCTATAAAGACTTTGGTGAGCCTCAGAGGACAATACTCTCAGCTGTGGAAATTAGGCAAGAGAACATTGTTTTGGGGAGGGCAAGAGACCTCCTCTGTAACTACTGCCTCTTGCAGCTTTCCATTTCTCTGAATAATAACATTATCTGCTCTTTGCTGCCCAGCAGCAATAATGAGACACAAAATGGCCTTGAGCAGCTCTGGCCTTGATGACTAAACAGGTTTGCCAGGGACAAACAAATGGACAATAAAGTTCCATAGAAAACTCGCCTGAAAATTGCAGTTTCCAAACCTTGAAGTGCTAACTGATGTCAGGAAGGCACCAGCAGAGGTTTATTGCTTAGGGGGGTTGTAGCTAAGTGGTTGATGTTGTGTTTGCTTCAGCAGTTTGTTGTGCAGCACAACAGAATAACATCTGAGTGTCTGAAACCACTTGGAGATTGGCTTCTGGCTGGGGCCTTCGCCTTTCCTCTCTGGTTAGAGGCAGATCATGTGGTTTGGTCCTGAGGCATCAGGATCTGAGCATTAATCTCAAGAGCACCTTGGTTCCCACTGCAAGAGCAAGGGGGAAGGAGGCTAGCAGAGCTATTAAGGTAGTGGTCCTGGAGTAGAAACCAGATGGGATCCCTGTTTGGTGATGACTGCTTGGGTAGTGTAGGGTGACCTTGAGTCTAGCACTGGGAAGCAAAATGAGTTGAATACTGCGGGGCTTGGTCTGCAGAGGGTTAACGAGGGTGCAGAGCAAAAGGATGAGGGTGGAGGATGCTCACTGATGGCAAAGTTCTGCTAAATAAGTTATCTGCTCTTTGCTCATCCCTGACACTCTTAAAAGGCAACGTGGTGCTCTGCTGAACACCAGGCTCTGTGGGGAGTGCTGGCCCCTCATAAATAGAAAATTGCTGTTTATTCATTCATTCCTTTCCCCTCTTTATGCCAACTGCCTCTTGGAGTAAAAAAACATCTGCCTGACTGGTAGGAAAGGGGGGGCTTGATGAGGAGGCAGGGAAATAGAAGGAGGATTCACTAACCTGTCTGCAGGCCACAAAAAGACCTCCTGAGCCCCCAGAGTTGAAAGTCCATTCCAGATTGGACTGAGGCTGTTGCCACAGGAAAGCCCAAGGCCACTGCGAGACGCCACCGCCTCACTGGAATGAGCAGGAGAGCAGGCTGGTGGTGGACACAACCTGCTCCTGAACAGAGACCACAGAAGCTGCTCCTTCTCAGTCTGGGTTTCTGCTCTGATTGCAGGGGTGAAGAACGCAGACGAGGCAGAGCTGAAGCAGGTGGCCTCAGCGCCACTGGAGCTGACGGTGTACAACGTGCTGGATTTCCCACTGCTGAGCTCTCTGCTCGGCAAGCTCAGCCGGGTCCTCTGCGCCAGGATCAAAGAGAAGGGCAGCAAGGGAACTGCAGGTGAAGTGTAACCTCCTCAGTGAGGGGTGAGCTTCCTTCTGCTCACCACCCACCTTCCCAACCTTTAGGGTTGACCCTTTCTGACATTGTGCCTTTGATGAGCTCCTCCACCCTGTCAGCACCTCCTAACCTCCGCTGCTGATCCCCTTGCTCAGGTCTGCTGCTGCCTGACAACGGTCCTTGCCACATCGGTGTGTTGGCCAGTTTCTCCTGTGATCATTGTCTTATCTGGGTGCAGCTCTTCCATTGCAGCCTCCCTGCTGTCTCTAACAAGTCACAGAATGGCTTTACCTGCAGATGTTTCCATTCTGGTGCTCTTGGTTTAGTCACCTGCCTTTGGCTTGCAGCCAATACAGGCAACAACCATTGCTACCAGGAGTTCAGATACCTTGGTGGATATAATCACCTAATGACAATGGTTACCTTTGTAGGGATGAGGGGACATCTTTTCACTCTTCCATTATCATATGCTGTGAAATATGTCTTATAACCATCTCCTTTTCTGAGGTTCCTTCAATCAAGAAGAGGCAGAGAAAGCAAAAGAGCTAACTAGAGATCTAGTGGAGGATGTCCCTGCCCATGGCAGGGGGCTTGGAACTACATGGTCCTTGGGGACCCCTTCCAATCCTGCCAACTGTATGATTCTGTGATATTAGGGGGGCAATATATGGAGGTAGGAAGAGGAGATGATAAAACATCTAGATGTTCTTTTTCTCCATGCTTCACTTATATGATGGAGCTCCAAGACCTTTTCAAGTTAAAACCAAGTAGCCTCTTTTTAGAATCATAGAATCAGTCAGGGTTGGAAGGAACCACAAGGATCATCCGGTTCCAACCCCCCTGCCATGGGCAGGGACACCTCAAGCTAGATCAGGCTGTCCAGAGCCTCATCCGACCTGGCCTTAAACACTTCCAGGGATGAGGTTTCCTCCACCTCCCTGGGCAACCCATTCCAGGCTCTCACCAGGCTCATGGTGAAGAACTTCTTCCTAACACCCAGTCTGAATCTCCCCATTTCTAGCTTTGTTCCATTCCCCCTGGTCCTGCTACTGCCTGACTTCTTTCCTTTGCTGGACTGCAGCTTGCATGGTGAACAAGAAAATGAAGAACCACTCCAGGTGCTGGGTCAGATCCTCAGGAGAAATTACATGCACATATTTCTGTCTCTCTCTCTCTCTCTGCTCCAAGATTGCCTAAGGAGAATGGGAGCACACATTTAATGCTCAGGAGGTGCATATAAATCAACTGATTCCTCCTTCTTCATTTGTACTTGTCTGATACAATCAGGCAGCACTCAAAGGTGCAGATGCTGCTGCTCAGAGAAGGAACCAAACTAACTTCTGCTTGTTTATTTTGAGAAATTGTCTTTTGGGCACAGGTGAGAAAACAGATTTGGCCTGACATAAAGAAATAAATATTCCCAACACCTAGCATAATGCAGAGCCTCTTCTCCAGGGAGTTTTTATGTTCTCTGTGTGCTTGGGTTTAGAAATATTTATTTCAAAGCAGTTTGGAACAGTTTCTGTCCTCTGTAGGGAAGGAGGTTGTAACTTGATTGGAGAAATGTCACTCACAGTTATGAGCTGGAAAGCAGACTTGGCGTTGGAAGCCTGAAATCAAGTGAGGACTTCTGTTTTGAATGCCTAGGCAGCTCTGTGAAAGACATCCCTGTGAACACGGGGCCCCAGCTGAGCCCAAGCGACCTGAAAATATCAGCTGTGACCTCCAAGAGCATGCACTTGACCTGGAGTCCTCCTCTGAGACCACCAAAGAAGTATCGGATTGTGTATTATCCGTCTAAGGGTGGTGCCTCCAAAGAGGTGAGAGAGCTTCCTCCAGACACCTGAGCCTGCAGCATCTTCCAGGGGCTGGCTGGGAAGTGAAGGAGACTTCAGTAGATAAAGAGATGAAGGTTCTGGTGGGACATCAACTGAAACACTGAGTGTAAATGGGGTCAGCTGATAGGATGACAAGATAGAAGAGGACACCAGCAAAAGTCTAGATGATCTCCAGAGGTCTCTTCCAATCCCTACTCCTCCTATGACTCTGATTTAGCACCAGACTTGGTAGAGTTAGATAGAATCACAGAATTGATTGAGTCAGAAGGGACCTTCAAGATCATCTAGTTCCAGCCTCCACTAGATCAGGTTGATCAAGACTCTCTTCACAGAGAGAGTGATTGGCATTGGAATGGGCTGCCCAGGGAGGTGGTGGAGTTGCTGTCCCTGGAGGTGTTGAAGCCAAGCCTGGCTGGGGCACTTAGTGCCATGGTCTGGTTGGTTGGGCAGGGCTGGGTGCTAGGTTGGGCTGGCTGAGCTTGGAGCTCTCTTCCAACCTGCTTGATTCTATGATGATTCTAAGACCTCATCCAGCCTGTCCTGGAACACCTTCAGGGAGGGAGCATCCACAACCTCCTCGGGCAACCAGATCCAGTGTCTCACCACCCTCGTTGTAATGATCTTAAAGGTCTTATTTTCCAACCAGGAAAATTCAGTGACAAATTTCATCTTGCTAGAAATCCTGCAAGTTCTGCTGACACTGATTTGCCTCTTATGCTGTTATCCCCTCCCTGAAGCATCTGTTTTCACTTAAAGAGGACGTGGAGGTAGACAGAGCTGTCCAAGGATGCACATCTGGGACAGATACGGCTTAGAAAAGCAAATCCAAATTGTTAATGGATTTCAGTGAGAGCACAATTAGGGTCTTGTGCTGGATGTTTGCACTGATCCCAGCCTTAGAGGGCAAGAATGATGTGGTGCTGTGGGGATGTGGTGCTAAGGGAGATGGTTTAGCACCAGATTTGGTAGTTAGGCAGGGAGTGGACTCAATGATCTTGAAGGTCTTTCCCAACTGACATGATTCTGTGAATGCTTATTGCCTCTTACCTCTCCATTTTGGGGAGATCCTCCTGAGCCCAAAATTTAGAGAGCCTGTGTCCCTGGGCACAGGTCTGCCACAAGGAAGCCATGCTTGCTAGGAGATGCCAGTTCAAGCATCCCTTTGCAGCTGGCCCCTTCCCATCTTAACAGCCTTCCTTTCTGCTTCCAGGTGGTTTTAGATGGAGCAGTCTCCTCTCTCCATCTCTCTAATCTGACCTCCCACACGGAGTATCTGTTGTCAGTGTTTCCTGTTTATGATGCAGCTGTTGGGGATGGACTGAGAGGTGTTGCCTCCACATGTAGGTCGTGAGTAGAAAGATTTATGCCTCTGATAGGTGAACAAAGCTCTCTCTTTGTAACCAGCTCAAACTGAAGCTTGACATTGTGTTTTCCCCCCCTCCCTCAAGTTCAGTCTGCCTACAGCTATCCCCATCCAGGGAGATGTTCAAAATGTGACCAGACAAGATCCTGAGCAACCTGAGCAGCAGGTTGGACCCCTTATCATCAGTGTTACTCTGCAAAGGAGACCACTGATGTGGCAGCACCACACCATGCTAGAAATATCTTGCCACCCCTCGCCACTTCATTGTCCTTGGGCTCCAAGGAAATGAAACCTCTGCTTTGTCCAAGTGAGGTAGATATTTGGTAGACCTCCACCAACTTGCAGCAGCTGTTGTGAAACCAGATCTCTTCTAGGGGTTGACCTTCACAGACCTCATGCACTGAAGACATCTTTCTGCCTTTTTCTTTTTTTTCTCCCCTCAGTGCCTTTGTCTTCTCCTCGTTCCCTGCGTGTCTCTGAGCTGAGCCACAACAGCATCAGGTTGAGCTGGAAGGCTGCCCAGGGAGCCACGCAGTACCTGGTGCTCTGCTCTGCAGCTCCTGATGGAGCAGAGGACTATACAATGGAGGTAGAGTTCATGAGAATTTCTCCAGCCTGAAGAAGAGAAAGGGAGACCTTTTAGTGGACTTGAAGGGGAACCTGCAGGAGAGCTGGAGAGGGACTTTATTGTAAGGGCACAGGGTGACAGAACAAGGGATAACAGTTTTAAGGACAAGGGGCAGTGGTTTGAAACTAGGACAGAACAGATTGAGATGGGATGATAGGAGAAAGTTCTTTGCTATGAGGGTGGTGAGGCACTGGAACAGGCTGCCCAGAGAAGTTGCAGACATCTCATCCCTGAAAGTATTTAAGGCCAGGCTGGATGAAGCTTTGAGCAACCTGAATCAGTCAAGGTTGGAAAGGACCACAAAGAGCACCTGGTTCCAATCCCTGTGCCATGGGCAGGGACACCTCACACTAGATCAGGCTGTTTAGAGCTTTGTCCAGCTGGGCCTTAAACACCTCCAGGGATGAGGCTTCCACTACCTCCCTGGGCAACCCCTTCCAGGGTCTTACCACCCTCATGCTGAAGAGCTTCCTCACAACATCCAGTCTGAATCTCCCCATTCCCAGCTTTGTTCCATTTCCTCCAGTCCTGTTACTACCTGACTTCCTAAAGAATCCCTCCTCAGCTTTCTTGTAGCCCCCTTCAGATATTGAAAGGACACAATAAGGTCACCTGGGAGCCTTCTCTCCAGACTGCACAGCTCCAGCTCCCTCAGTCTCTCCTCCCAGGGGAGGTGCTCCAGCTCTCTGCTCATCCTTTCAGTGCAGATGATGGATTTTTGTTAAGATGCAGAACACTTGCAGAGAGACCAACGTTCACAGTTGCATTTTATCATCTTGTAACATTTCAGCAGACACTTGACCTACTCACTGTAGAGATGCAACGCCCAAAGGCTATGGGATGAGCTGCAAACCCAGAATGAAAGTGCTCCCAGCTTTCAGTAAAGCCGGCTGCGTGGTGTGCAGGCTTCTACAAGTCTGCAGGCACAGCTCTGCAGCCGGCAGGCAGTGGAGGGGAGTCGTGGCTGTGCTGCGCTAGCAGCAGGTGGCAGCAACCCGGCTGCTATTGGGATGCTTGCAGCAGGCGACGCTTCTGCAAGGGCTTCCCCTGGCTCTGAGTATGTCCCCTCGTCCAAGCCAGAACAACAGCAGCAGTACTTTCCTGTAAAAAGACTTTTACCTCTACAGAGGATGTGGGAGATTCAGAGAGTCCTGTTGGTTAGAAGAGATCTTTAAGATCATTGAGTCCAACCATCATAGAATCAACCAGGTTGGAAGAGACCTCCGAGATCATCCAGTCCAACCTATGACCCAGTCCTAACCAGTTGACACCAGACCATGGCACTAAATGCCTCATTCAGGCTTTTCTTGAACACCTCCAACCCAGCACTGCCAGGTCACTGCTGAACCATGGACCTCAGCACCACATCTCCACAGCTTTTCAATCCCTTCAGGGGTAGAGAATCCATCATTGCTCTGGGCAGCCTGTTGCAGGCCTTGACAGCTCTTTTGGGGAAGAAATTTCCTCCCATATCCAACTAAACCTCCCCTGGTGCAACTTGAGGCCATTCCCTCTTGTCTGATCACTTGTTACTAGGGAGAAGAGACCATCCCTCATCTTACTGCAGCCTTCTGTCAGAGTCACAGGAAGGCAGAAGGATTCCTTTTCTCCAGGATAAACAATTCTGGCTCCCTCAGCCACACTCATAAGAAGGTGATGTGTACCCCTAATCTTCTTGGTGCACTGAGGGAATTTCAGGTTGGGTATTAGGAAGAAGGAGATATTGAGAAGAGAAGGCTGAGGGGAGACCTTATTGCACCCTACAACTCCCTGAAAGGAAGTTCTCTTCTCCCTCGTATCAAGTAATAGAATGAGAGGTAAACGACCTGAAATTGTGCCAGGGGAGGCTTAAGCCAGAGATTAGGAAAATTTTCTCCACTTCAAGAGTGGTCAGGGATTGGAACAGGCTGCCCAGAGAGGTGATGGAGTCACCATCCCTGGAGGTGTTCAAGGGAAGTGTGGCCATGGCATTCACAGCATGGTTTAGCGAGCATGGTGGTGTGGGGTTGACTGTTGGACTTGACCTTAGAGGTCTTTTCCAACTATAACAATTCTCTGATTCTAAGAACTTCTTCACAGAAAGGCTCACAGGATGTCAGGGGTTGGAAGGGACCCAAGGAGATCATTGAGTCCAACCCCCCTGCCACAGCAGGACCACACAATCCAGTTCAGGGCGCACAGGAACACATCCAGACAGGCCTTGAAGGGCTCCAGAGAAGGAGACTCCACAACCTCTCTGGGCAGCCTGTGCCAGGGCTCTGGGACCCTTACAGGAAAGAAGTTCCCCCTTGTGTTGAGCTGGAACCTGCTGTGCTGCAGCTTCCATCCATTGCTCCTTGTCCTATCGCAGGCAGCAGTGAGCAGAGCCTGTCCCACCCTTCCTGACCCCCAGCCCTCAGATATTTATAGACATTTATTAGATCCCCTCTCAGTCTTCTCTTCTCCAAACTAAGCAGCCCCAGGACCTTCAGCCTCTCCTCATCAGGCAGTGCTCTAATCCCCTCATCATCCCCACAGCCCAGGGTTCTCAAGCATTGGAAAGGCTTCCCCAGGGAGCTGGTGGAGTCTCCATCCCTGCAGGTGTTTAGGAGCCCTGTAGATGCAGCTCTTTGCAACACAGTTTAGTCAAGGACTCGTCAGTACTGCGCTCATGATTGAACTCGATGATCTTAAAGGTCTTTTCCAGTCTAGGCAGTTCTGGGATTCTGTGATCTCTCTGTTGCCAGGTGAAGGTGGCCCAGCCTGAGGTGCTGCTGGAAGGGCTGTCACCCAGCACGGAGTACTCTGTGGCGGTGTACGCGATGTACGGGGAGGACGCCAGTGACCCAGCCAGCATCCAGGAAACCACCCGTGAGTGCTGCTGCTGCTGCTGCTGCTTGCTGGCCTGTTAGGCAACACTGAAGGCAGCAGGGAAGGGTTAATGAGGTCCTTCCCATGCTGTGCATGTGGCTTTTAAACATGCTGCCAGATCTTATGTGAGTGATGGTCCCCAGGAGCATCTCCAATTTCATGGTGAGCTGTTAAAAAAGAGTGATTATCCCCAGGGGAAGAAAGGACTCCTGAAAGAGCTCTTCCTTGAGGTCTTTTGTTGTCTAGGGGGAAAAAAAGGGATTATCTGCTGCTTCTACACCTAAATCCCAGGTAGCCTTTCAGGATATCCCAGAGACATAAAATCATAGACTGGTAGGCATTGGAAGGGACTTCCAAAGATTATTGAGTCCAACCTCCCTGCCTAAGCAGGATCACCTAGGGCAGGTCACATAGGAACACATCCAGACAGGTCCTGAAAGTCTCTAGAGGAGAACCCACAACTTGTCTGGGAAGGCTGCTACAGGGCTCCAGCACCCTTACAGTAAAGAATCTTTTCCTCATGTTGAGGTGGAAGTTCCTGGGTTCCAGTTTGTATCCATTCAGGACACCACAGTAAAGAGCCTGGCCCCTTCTTGCCCTCCACTCTTCAGGTATTTACAGACATTAATAAGATCTCTCAGTCCCCTCTTCTCCAAGCTAAACAGCCTCAGGTCTCTCAGCCTTTCCTCATCAAACAGATGTTCCAGTCCCTTCATCATCCTCAGGCTCCATTGGACACTCTCTACTATATTCCTGTCCCTTTTGAACTGGGAAGCCCAGAGCTGGACCCAGTGCTCCAGATGTGATCTCACTGGGGCAGAGTAGATGGATGATGGTGGCCTAAGGAGAATATTTTTCCTCATGGTGAATCTTCTCACTTGCTCCCTGGGATAAGATGAGGAGCAATGGATGGAAGCTGCAGCACAGGAGGTTTCACCTCAATACAAGGGAGAACTTCTTTACTGTAAGAGTCCCAGAGTATTGGAACAGGCTCCCTAGAGAGGTGTGGAGTCTCCTTCTGTGGAGCCTTTCAAGGCCTGTCTGGATGTGTTCCTGTGTGCCCTGAGCTAGGTTGTATGGTCCTGCTGTGGCAGGGGGGTTGGATTCGATGATCTCTTTGGGTCCCTTCCATCCTGTGACTCTTTTAGTTCCAGGTGGGGTCATTTAAAAGCAACAGGGGGCAACCACTGGCATTGCTACTGTGCAGCCTGTGAAAGCCTGGAGTGTTGTCACTAACTGTTGTTGCAGTGGCCTTGAGTCCTCCAAGGTACCTGAGCTTCTCTGAGCTCAGCCACGCGTCCGTCCGAGTCAGCTGGGAGGCTGCGTCTGCGGCTGTGAAAGCTCACCACCTCGCCTATGTCTCTAGCAGAGGGAGCAATGCTGGGGAGGTGAGTCCTCAAGGGGCTGCTGGAAGGGGAAAATACTTGGGAGGTCAGACACTGTCTTGTTCTCCTGCAGCCATGTGGTTTGGGGAAGGCTTATCTGCTAGGACTGTTTTGACTCTGAAAGGGACGCTTTAGATGGAGTTGCCATCCACATGCTAAGCTCCTCTGCAGCTGTACCCATGCTCCTCTCCAAATCATAGAATAACTTGGGTTGGAAGAGACCTTTAAAGGTCATCTGGTCCAACCCCCTGCAGCCAGCAGAGAGATCTGCAACTACAGCAGGTTGCTCAGAGCCACAAACCACTTGACATGACTTAGTTCCAGGGATGGGCCATCTCCAGTTCCTCTGGGCAACCTGGGCCAGTGCCTCACCACCCTCACTGTCAAACATTTCTTCCTTCCCTCCAGGCTAAACCTCCTTCTTTTAGTTCAAACCTTCACCCCTTGTCCTCTCACAACAAGCCCTGCTCAAAGGTCTGTCCCCAGCTTTCTGCTGGACCTCTTTAAGTCCTGAAAGGCCACCAGAAAGTCTTCCTGGGGCCTTCTCTCCAGGCTGAACAACCCAAACTCTCTCAGCCTTTCTCACACGATAGTCTCATGTCTCCTCCACTGCAGATGGAGGTTCCTGGCACTGCAACATCTGCTGTCCTCAGACCACTGTCATCCCTCACCCAGTACTTCATCAGTGTCAGATCCATGTATGACGAAGGCGACTCCCTTCCAATTACTGGCAACATTACCACCTGTAAGTAGGGAATGGAAATGCTTTTTGGTCCCAGTGAGAGGTGACAAAGTTGGCTTGCATGTGTCTGAACTGGAATGATTTGAAGGTTGGTCCCAGCAGCTGATGGCCAAAAGGCTTGCACAAACTCCAGGTGGCCGTTGTTGTCTGTGGGTGGAATATGCCTGACTGTGTTATGTTTGAAAAGAGGTAGAAGGAGCAAAGAAAGGAAGCAGAGGCAGAGGAAGCATGAGGTATCCCTAACCTCTGTGTCCTCCCACTCTCCTCCCCTCTGCAGTACCAGTGTGATATGTGTCCTCTCCACAAATGAGATAATCCCTCTTAATTAGGGTTTATGAAAGTAATTGCCCCTTCTCTGTCCTGGTGGCTGCTGTCACACGGGTCTGAAGAAGCGAAAGACAGGCTGGTCTCAGACGTCTGCCTGCTCTGTGTTTTGCTCCCCAGCCATCTGCTGCCCACCTTGGCTCTGACAAGGTGCTGTCAGCATCCTCACTTCAACTCATTTTCCTCCTGCATCCCTCAGTAAAGGTCCCCCCACCGCGTGCCCTGAAGGTCACCGAGCTCGCGGGGAACAGCCTCCAACTGCAGTGGGAAGCTGTTGCTGCCTCTGATGTGGTTGTCTATCAGATCAAGTGGAGCACAGTTACTGGAGAGAAGCCTCAGGAGGTATGGAACCCCCCCCCCCAACTCGACCTGCAGGCTTCATACCTGCTTGATGATGCTGAGCCCACCTGCAGGAGTGGCACAGGGTGGTGTAAAACTACCCAGGTTAATAAACAAGAGATTAAACAGTTCTGCACCCAGCTGAAGGAGCTGATAGAATAAGAGAAGGTCTGTCCTGGATTTGCCTCTGTTCAGTGGAGCAGTCACCTTGAGTGCTGGCAGCAGGAGGGACAGAAGGAGTCCTACAGGCGCTGGGAAGATTGCAGAAGTGTTCTGGAAAGTCTCAAGGAGGAAATTCAATAGGGACAAGTAGAAAGTATTAAGCTTAGGCAGGAATAATTAACTGCAGGTCTGCAGGATGTAGAACAAACAGCTAAGAAGCAATTCAGTAGAAAAAGGTCTGGGGTTGCAGACAATCTCCAGCCCACAATGTCAAGTTGCTGTGGAGAAGGCAGAGATGATACTCTAGTATTAATAGCTGGGGGTATTGCCTCTAAGACAGGTGAAGCAACTTCTGCTTTCCTCAGTACTGGTAAGCACTGGGCTACTGCTCCTCAAGAAGGATGAGATCCAACTGAGGAGCACAGGAGAATGACCAGAGACAGAGGGGAAGGAAGGGCAAAGATGGACCAGGTGACCTCATCCACCTCAAGCTCTCCAGCAGTTTAAAAAGTGGTCTAAATACAGGAGTCTCTCATGCAATGCTTCACATTTGGGCTACAAAATGGGTGTAGGCTTCGGGTTCCAGCACACCTAAAAGCTGGAAACTGAACCAAAGTATTTCATGCTGGGGGCAGGTGGACTGCCCTTTGTCAGAGCACTGTGCTGTGGTACTGAAGGAGCTGCTGAGCAGAACCAGGCAGCAGTGCATGGGTGTTAATAATGGCTGGGATTTTGCCTTTGATGAGATGCATGCAACCCTCAACAGCAGAATTAGTCTCCAATGCCCAGAGCTAACTCATTTGTGCCTGTGGGCACCCTGTGAGCCAGATGCTGCTGTGGCATGAGCTTGCTTAAGGCTGCCTGGGATCTTGACTGGCTCATTTCCTCCTTTCCTGCAGCTCTCCATTGCTGGAAATGTGGCCACTGCTGTCCTGCCAGGCTTGCAGAAGAACACAGACTATAAGATATCCATCTGGGCCTATTACAAAGATGGTGCTCGAAGTGACACTGTTTCTGTGCAGCACAGGACCAGTAAGTGATCAGTGTGTGGTACCCAGAGCCTAAAGATAGCAAACAGGGCACAGAATGTCTCAGATGCCAGCACGGATCCTGCCATCTCCGTCTCTGAAAACCCAAACCTGGATGTCTAAAATGGGCTTGAGCTACTTAATCATCTTCTTAGTGTTCTGAGATGAACAGGCTGGGCAAACAGGAGCAGGCTGGGGCACCTGACAGCCTTGCACTGAACACAAGGCCTGTGAGAAATGGCTGAGGGAACTGGGGTTGCTTAGTCTTCAGAAGAGGAGGCTGAGAGGAGACCTCATTGCCCTCTACAACTCTCTCAAGGGAAGTTGGAGCCAGGTGAGGATTGGTCAGGGCAAGAGGAAACAGCCTCAAGTTGTGCCAGGGGAGATTCAGCTTGGATCACAGGGAAAACTGTTCAGAAAAGGTTCTCAGGCACTGGAACAGGCTGCCCAGGGGGGTGGTGGTGGAGTCACCATCCCCAGAGGTACTTAAAGACACATGGATGTGGTGATGAGGGACATGGTTTAGTGGCAGTGGCTTAGCAGCAGTGGTGGGATTGTGAGTGGTCAGGCTTGATGATCTCGAAGGTCTCTTCCAACCTCAACAGTGCTGTGATGCTTTGGTGCTTCACGTAGAAGACCTTGCTTCTACCCCACGGTCTGTGCCAATGAACTGGCTTCCTGTAAGGTGTTCAGCTGAAGGTGTCACTCTGCTGCCTAATGAGAGTTTCCTGTTGGTAATCTGCTGTCTGCCAAGGAGGGTGAGGATTTCTGCAGCTGTGTCATTGCTGAGCTCTGCTTCATCCGAGGGTGCTCACAGAAACAAGACTCCTGCAGGCAGCCTCTGCCTTGGAGGCATTAGCTACCACTCACTTTGTGCAGGCAGGAGATGAGGTTAAAAAGTGGCCCTCCCAGAGGTCCTCCTAATTACCATTGCCTGTTTAATGGCTTTCTTGGCAGTGAGAGCAGTGTAATTCATTCAACAGCAGCCATCCTCTCCTCCTCCACCTCTCAGTTCTCACAGAATCCTGGGCTTGGAAGGGACCTCTGGAGATCATCCAATCCAACCTCCCTGCCAAAGGAGAGGCACAGACAGCAGCTTGCCCAGCCTCACAGTGGCCAGGTGGGGTTGGAAGGTCTCCAGAGAAGGAGACTCCACAACCTCTCTGGGCAACCTGCTCCAGGACTTCAGCACTCTCACACCAAAGAATTTTCTTCTCCTGCTCAGATAGGACCTCCTGGGTCCCAGTTTATGCCCATTGCCTCGTGTCCTGTCACTGGGCACCACTGAGAAGAGTCTGGCCTCATCCTCTTGCCCCCTACCCTTTAGCTCTTGCTGAGCATTGATCAGATTCCCCTCTGGGGCTGCTCTGCTCCAGGCTCAGCACCCTTCACAGAGGCCTTTCAGCATCTCTGTGGCTTCTGCTGAATTCTACCCAGTAGTCCCTCTTGAACTGGGAATCCCAGAACTGGACCCAGTACTCCAGATGTGACCTCCTTAGGGCAGAGTAGAGGGCAAGGAGAACCTCTCTCAACCTTCTGGCCACACTCTTCTTAATGCACCCCAGAACATCATTGGCTTCTCAGCCTCTTTTTGCAGAATAAACTCATTTAGGCTGGTGTTGGGCTGCTGAAGGTCAGAGTAAATGTCAGCCTTGGAATAAGGAGCTGAGGTTTTATTGCTAATGAATAATAACAACAACATATGTTTATGGAAAGCTGCTATGGGAAGGTACCTTGAAGCTGCATACTGACAAGGGAAGGAAAGGGAAGAGAAAGGGGAGGAAAGGAAAGAGGAAGGGAAGGGAAAGAGGAAGGGAAGGGAAAGGGAAGGGAAGGGAAAGGGAAGGGAAGGGGAAAGGAAGGGAAGGGAAGGGAAGGGAAAGGGAAGGAAAAGGGAAGGGAAGGGAAGGGAAGGGAAGGGAAAGAGAAGGGAAAGGGAAGGGAGAGACAGAATCCAGGAGGTGTGTGATGATAAAGGGATTGTTGGAGCTGTTTAGAAGCTTCAGAAGATGACTGTCTGTATTTTAAGGCATGGATCAGAAGCTGTCAGAGGAGCTCCCTCAGCCTTTCCAGTTGACATGTGATGGTGCCCTTCTAGGCATAATGGAACAAACCAGTCCTTGCTGGTGCTGGCACCCCGGTGGGACACGGAGGGCAATTTGACTTCTGCTTGTCAGCTTCTGTCCTTGTTCAGGAACAGGAATGCCCCAAGGGTGTCAGACTTTGTCTTACTGTATGAAGAAAGTAAAGTGCTTAAAGAAATGGGTGTGCAGCTGGAGTCTCAGTGCCTGACTGATGCTTGCATGAGTGCTCAGGCCAGTGCCACATGCTTCTCAGGGCCAATATTTGCAGCTGTAATCAATGTTTTTGTGGTCACCCTTTGCTTTTTGGTGTCTAAAATACTTTTCATGAGGGTGTCTAACAATAGGACAAGGAGAAATGGTTTGAGGCTGAGGGAGAGCAGGGTTAGACTGGATCTTAGGAGGAAGTTCTTCAGTACAAGGGTGGAGAGACTCTGGAACAGGCCACCCAGGAAGCTGGGTTGGATGAAGTCTTGAGCAGCTCAGTCTAGTTGAGCGGTGACCCTGCTCATGGTGGGGAGGTTGGAGCAGATGATCTCTGAGGCCCCTTCCAACCTGAGCCATTCTATGATTCTATGATACAGTCACTGCAGATAAGTTTTTTGATGGAGAAGACCCCAGAGCTTCACTTTAATTAGGAAATATGCTTGTGATGCTGGTTAGACCCAAGAGCAAGCAGGTTGGGATTCCTCCTGTGGAGGAGCAGAGGTTCAGGAGGTAATGTAAGACACAGATGGTGTCCTTGGTGTCAGAGATGCTTCTACCCTCCTGGGCAGCTTTAGGATGTGACCTTACCCTTGGCTGTCAGACCTGTGCCATCAAATTCTGCCAGGGCTGGGGGCTTTGCAGGATAAACCCAACTCAGAAGACTTTCCCTAACTTTGCCTTTAAAGTTGACTTTAGCAGAGGCTTCACTTACCTCAGCTGAAGGAACCAAGCAGTGCCAGCAGCAAAGCTGCAGACGTACAGCACAGCACTAAGAATAGTGCTGCCAAAGTGACTTCACCTCCCACACTTGTTTTCTTCTCCACTTTACCTTGAGGTGATGCACAGCAACAGCCTCCAGCCTGATTCAGCTGCCAGCAGCCTTGGTTCAGCTGCAGTAGAAGCTGGTTTTGTAGAGAAAAAGAAAGGAGGATCAATGAGGATACAAATGGTCTTCATTCAGCCTGGGCTCTAAGGTCACCCTAGGCTTTGCTGGGTGGGCAGAAGAGCCTTAAAGCTAAAACTGCAAAAGAGAAATCTCATAG
Source organism: Tricholaema leucomelas (assembly GCA_013400475.1). Classification (NCBI taxonomy): domain Eukaryota; kingdom Metazoa; phylum Chordata; class Aves; order Piciformes; family Lybiidae; genus Tricholaema lacrymosa; species Tricholaema leucomelas. Next base: position 19,676 of record WAAF01003173.1, read on the forward strand.
CTTGGGGGTGTGGGGTGGGGAATGTGTGTCCTTGATTCTTTGTAAGGATCTCTCATGGGTTTTAGTCTCTTCTCAACAAAATGCTGCCTTTTCTCTCTCCAAGACTTCTATCTCCACACCAGCATGGATTCAAGGCTGGATACACACATTTATGTAGAACAAGACACTGCCTGGAAACAAACAAGACTCCTCCTCTAGAGACTTTCAGGACCTGTCTGGATGTGTTGCTATGTGAGCTGCCCTAGGTGATCCTGCTTTAGCAGGGGGGTTGTACTCAAGGGTCTCCAGGGGACCCTTCCAACTCCTAACATTCTGTGATTCTACAACCCTCCAGGAGTAGGTGACCCCACGCTCCTGAGCCCCTCGTGTGAGCAGCAGATGGATTTACATCTCCTCTGCCTTTCTCTGAGGACTGTCAGCCTGTGCTCACAGAAACCACTCCAGCCTTTGCCACCAGCTCCACACAGCAGGACCCCAGGGAAAGAAATGCATTTACATAATTAAAAATCACTCAGCTTTGGTCTCTGGCAAACCCTTTCCTGACTGACCACAACTCAGGTCATCATGGAATGGAATCACAGAATCAGTCAGGGTTGGAAGGGACCACAAGGAGCAGCCAGTTCCAACCCCCCTGCCATGGGCAGGGACACCCTAACCTAGATCAAGCTGGCCAGAGCCTCGTCCAGCCTGGCCTTAAACACCTCCAGCCATGGGGCCTCAACCACCTCCCTGGGCAACCCATTCCAGCCTCTCACCACTCTCATGCTCAACAACTTCCTCCTCACATCCAGTCTTGTGTGGGACACCTCCATACATCCTGATTCAGGGCCAGGAAAGGGAGAGTAGCTCAGGCACTGCTGTGATGCTTTCCCAATGCTGTGAGTGTTGGTGTAGGAAGAGCCAGACAACACTGCTGTGTGCTGGCTGCTCTGGGAGGTTTAAGAACAGTTTAAAAACAGAAATAAAGCGATGGGAAATCTTAGACATGATGATGGATTGACTTTGAAGAGTGATCCAGGTGGAACCAGCAATCAAGATGTTTGTCCAGAGCACCTCCAGATCTTTGATGAAATCCAGCTGCAGTTTGGGTCTCCATGAAGGACATCCTTTGGCATCTGTCTATACAAAGGATCTCTTTTCCCTGTGCTTCCAAGATTCCTCCCTCCTTCCAAGGCTGTTTTCCATGTCCTAGGAACTGGATTGTTGAATGCTTGAGTTGTGCTCTGCTGTACTCAGGCAATTCATTCCTCCAGGATATGTTTCTCTCTTTTCTGGTCTCCAGGGTGACTGCTTCTGCTCTGGGCACTGCTTAACTGCACAGCAGAGCACTGAAGCTTTCAGAAGTGGGCTTGGAGGCAAATGCTGCTGGCCTTGTTTGTGGGCATTTCATAGAATCACAGAAAGCAGTGGGTTAGAAGGGACCTCTAGTCCCTTCTAGAAGGTCATCCAGTCCAACTCCCCTGCAGTAAGCAGGGACATCCCCAACTAGATCAGGTTGCTCAGAGCCTCATCAAACCTGACCTTGAATGTCTCCAGGGATGGAATTTCCACCACGTGCCTGGGCAACCTGTTCAAGTGATCCACCACCCTCCTAGTAAAGATTTTCTTTCTAATGTCCATTTCCTTTTGCCTTTGACCCTTCAATCCCCACCTGCAGATTCCCAGAGCCCACCCACCAACCTCTTCATTGACTCTGAGACCCCCAGCAGCCTCCAGATCCACTGGACCCCTCCAGATGGCCGTGTCCAGCACTACAAAATCACCTACCACCCTGTGTCTGATGTTGGTGCTCAGCAAACAGTAAGTCTCCAGCCCTTCTGCAGGTGACAGGTACTGGAGCAGAGGGACTTGGGGTCAGTTTCATGCCCAGGGGACCTCCACCCACTCCAGTAGGCTTTTCCCTAGGGAGAGCTGGTTTGTAAGACTGCAAACCCAAATCTGTTTCCCTGACTTGCTGATGTTTTGCTTTGTGAAGAGGACCTCCAGGTTTCTCTGTGATTAGAGTATTTGTGTCCTTCAAAGCTGCTAATGCAACTTTCCCCTCTCCCTAAACTGCTGTGGGGAATTCTTGGAGGCAGAGAGGTTGAAGATAACCCTACTGACCCTCTAACTTAGGGAGGTTAAACACTAACCCCTTAAAACTCAGCTTTTATACTCAAGTTCCCCTTACAAGGTGTTTCTGCTGCACTTGCATGGGGAATATTGGGGTCTTTCCATAGGGAAAGGCTCTTAAGATGTTGTCCAGGGAGGCTGCAGAATTGTATGAATCACAGAATCAACCAGGTTGGAAGAGACCTCTAAGATGCTCCCTTGCTGGAGATGTTCAAGACCTGGTGTGGGAGGTGCCTGTGGCAAGGGGGTTGGAAATAAATGACTTTCAAGGTCCCTTCCAACCCAAATCATTCTATGATACTTCCCTTGGCTGATCTGATGGCAGTGCACAGCTCCCTTGTCTTGCTGAATCAAGCAGGGATGCTGCCCAGAGTCCCAGGACTCATCAGTTAAACCCCTCCATGGAACTCTGGGGTATGACTAAGGGCTACAGCAGGAAGCCTGATCAAATATTGGGCTCTTTTCCCCCTCTGCTGTAGATCATGGCTTCTGGCAAAAGCAGCAGCGTGACCCTGCAGTCACTGCTGCCTGATCGAGCCTACAAGGTGATGATTTCTGCCATCCACTACACAGGAGAGAGCGAGAGCACATCCACAACGGCAAGGACAGGTCAGTGCCCTAGCCAGGACATGCATTTTGGGCCAGGGGAGGTTTAGGTTGGAGAACAAGATAAAATTGTGTGCTGGAAGAGTGGTCAGGCCCTGGGACAGGGTGCCCATGGGTGTGGTGGAGTCATCTCCTATGAGGACAGACTGAAAGAATTGGAGCTGTGCAGGCTGGAGAAGAGTTGGGGCTCTCAGATGACCTTTTTGTGGCCTTCCAGGATCTGAAGGGGGCCTTCAAAAAAGCTGGGGAGAGGCTTTTTAGGCTGTCAGGGAGTGGCAGGACTGGGGGGAATGGAGCAAAGCTGGAGGTGGGGAGAGTCAGCCTGGATGTGAGGAGGAAGTTGTTGAGCATGAGAGTGGTGAGAGGCTGGAATGGGTTGCCCAGGGAGGTGGTTGAGGCCCCATGGCTGGAGGTGTTTAAGGCCAGGTTAGATGAGGCTCTGGCCAACCTGGTCTAGGGTAGAATGTCCCTGCCCATGGCAGGGGGATTGGAATTGGCTGATCCTTGTGGTCCTTTACAACCCTGGATAATTCTGTGATCATCCCTGGCGAGGTTCAAGAAATGTGTGGATATGGTGCTTGGGGACACAGTTTAGCAGCCGTGGTGGTGTTGGGTTGATGATTGGACCTCATGATCCTGGAGGTTTTCTCCAACCTTAGTGATTCTGATTCACCAGTCTTGAGGCAAGCTCTGTTGGGGCAGCAGTGTCCTGGCTTGCACTGGCCTGTGGCAAAGGGCAGAGTTTTGCTTAACAGGACAGAGCTGTAGTCTTGAAAAGGGAGAATTCTGCCCCACTTCTCCTCTCCTCCTGTGCATTATCTGCAATTCCATCATGACCTGGGGCGGGCTGTTGACCACCCAGGCATCACCATCCCAAATAACAGAGCTCATGTGTGCTTTGCTTTCTCTTTCAGCTCCTGTGTTGTCCAAATTCCCTTCAATACGAGGATTTGCTCCATCCAAAGCAGAGGGTAAACCACCTCCTAGAAAGTCTTGCTTTGTTGGTTTGGTTTTTTCCCCTCCAGTAAAAATATCATGCAGGCTGTGCTCTGCAGGGCAGGCAGAAGTGGGGATGTAGCCCAGTGGGGGGTAGTCAAGAGAGCCAATGGCATCCTGGGCTGGCTCAGGAGCAGTGTGGGCAGCAGGACAAGGGAGGTTCTTCTGCCCCTGGACTCAGCACTGCTCAGGACACACCTTGAGTGCTGTGTCCAGTTCTGGGCTCCTGAATTGAAGAGAGATGTTGAGGTGCTGGAAGGTGTTTGGAGAAGGGCAGCAAGGCTGGGGAGGGGCCTGGAGCACAGCCCTGTGAGGAGAGGCTGAGGGAGCTGGGGGTGTGCAGCCTGCAGAAGAGGAGGCTCAGGGCAGAGCTCATTGCTGTCTGCAGCTGCCTGCAGGGAGGCTGTAGCCAGCTGGGGTTGCTCTCTTCTGCCAGGCAGCCAGCAACAGAAGAAGGGGACACAGCCTGAAGCTGTGCCAGGGCAGGTCTAGGCTGGATGTTAGGAGGAAGTTGTTGGCAGAGAGAGTGATTGGCATTGGAATGGGCTGCCCAGGGAGGTGGTGGAGTGGCTGTGGCTGGAGGTGTTCAAGAAAAGCCTGGCTGGGGCACTTAGTGCCATGGTCTGGTTGATTGGGCAGGGCTGGGTGCTAGGTTGGACTGGATGAGCTTGGAGGTCTCTTCCAACCTGCTTGATTCTATGATTCTTTTCTATGTAATTTCTTGACAGATGCCTTTGGGGAACTGTCCAAGGGCAGGCAGAAAGCACAGAACCTCTTCAAATCAGATTCCCTTACTAAAGAGGCTGATATAGTATTATTAGAGGCTTTCTGCACAACTGGACCAAAAATGGAGCAAAGGGAATGATGGCCTGATGGAAATTAAAGCTCTCTGTGAAGTCCCTGATTAAATTTAATGAGCATATGCTCTCATGCACTGAAACAAAGCAAACTGTGGAAAGGATTAGTCAGAAATGTTGAATTAAAGGAGGTTACACAAAGTTGTTAAGAAGCAAATATTGGAATGCAGATATTTGGGGCCCTAATGCATTCCCCTGCCCGCCTGAAACCATTCCAACCCAAAACTTCAGCTTTAAAAAACCTATCAAGGGAAGGCACAAAGGAAGAATGAAGCAGATTAGAGGAGAGAGTTTTTAGTTTGTGCCCACCAAAGAGCACAGCAGCCAAAGTTTTCTGGTGGCTTAATGAGGAAATCTCTTGGTGTTCAGAACAGAGTGGAAAAGTCCTGTGAACTCTGAAGCAGAAAACAATCCTTCCCCTAAGGCTGATGAGTCACCTTGTAGAATTTAATATAGCTGTTTGGCCAGGAGAGCTGCAAAGACAATAGGAGAAGTATTAAATTCTGTGTGCTTTAGAAAGTAACTTCTTTTAAGAAGTGGAGGTGATGTCTGCTAATGCTGGGTAGGTGATGGATGTGCAATGAAAGCCTCAAATGGTCAGATGTAACCAAATTATGGAGGGAAATGATCTGATGTTGCAGGAGTGAATGTTTATTGTACAGTAAAGGACTGCATTTGGCTGAGACTTGGGGAGAAAAGCAAAAAAAAAAACAAAAACAAAAACCAAGCCAAAAAAAACAAACCCAAAAGACAACAAAGAGAACAAGAAGACAGCAGGAATTCCAGGCTGGAAAGTCTAGGAAAGATCTTCAAAGCAGAAGAGCAAATTGTCAGTGTCAGAGATGCTCACTCTGACTCTGAAATGCTTTCTGGAAGTTGAGCATTGCCAGATCAAAGAGCTGTGAGCAATCCAAGTGCCTCCAGCCTGGGAAAGGAGGTATGGATTGCCAGGGATGTCAGCAAGAAGGGGGTCTGGGCAGGGGTCAGAAGGTGCCCCCAGACTCTCAAGCAGGAGAGTTAGATACATGGTAAAGAGGCAAGTTCACAGCCTCCTCATCTGACTCGAGGAGGCTTTCTTTCTTTCTTCCTCTTTATTATGCTTCCATTCTGAGCAATGTTTCACCTTTGGGGTGCTGGTTGCTTTCTGGAAGGGAGAGGGCAGCTTGTAGATGTTGAATCATAGAATGGTTTGGGTTAGAAGAGACCTCCAAAGGTCATGTAGTCCAACACCTCTGCAGTGAGCAGGGACATCCTCCACTAGATCATGGTCTAGTTGGGGATGTCCCTGCTGACTGCAACACAGGCTGTGCTTGATGACCTTTGGAAGTCCCTTCCAGACCAACCCATTCTATGATTCTATTGTTGCTCAGAGCCTGCACTTTGGACACCACAACCCCAAACAGCACTACAGGCTGGGGACAGAGTGGCTGAGAGTAGCCAGGCACGGAGGAACCTGGGGGTGTTGGTAAAGAGTAGCTGAAGATGAGGCAGCAGTGCCCAGGTGGGCAGCAGAGCCAATGGCATCCTGGGCTGGCTCAGGAGCAGTGTGGGCAGCAGGACAGGGGAAGTTATTCTGCCCCTGTACTCAGCACTGCTAAGGCCACATCTTGAGTGCTGTGTCCAGTTCTGGGCTCCTGAATTCAAGAGAGATGTTGAGGTGCTGGAAGGTGTTTGGAGAAGGGCAGCAAGGCTGGGAAGGGGCCTGCAGCACAGCCCTGTGAGGAGAGGCTGAGGGAGCTGGGGGTGTGCAGCCTGCAGAAGAGGAGGCTCAGGGCAGAGCTCATTGCTGTCTGCAGCTGCCTGCAGGGAGGCTGTAGCCAGGTGGGGTTGGGCTCTGCTGCCAGGCAGCCAGCAACAGAAGAAGGGAACACAGCCTCAAGCTGTGCCAGGGGAGATCTAGGCTGGATGTTAGGAGGAAGTTCCTGGCAGAGAGAGTGATTGGCATTGGAATGGGCTGCCCAGGGAGGTGGTGGAGTGGCTGTGGCTGGAGGTGTTGAAGCCAAGCCTGGCTGGGGCACTTAGTGCCATGGTCTGGTTGGTTGGGCAGGGCTGGGTGCTAGGTTGGGCTGGCTGAGCTTGGAGGTCTCTTCCAACCTGGCTGATTCCATGATTCTATGAACTCTGCAGCAGTCCCATGACCATCAAAGCCATATGTTTGGGAGCCTTTTCATTGCTCTGTGTTTCAGTTGTAAAGAATGGCTTGAAACTCCTATAGGCTTAGGAATCTCAGGTGCTTTGGGCAGAGAAAGTCACCCCTCTATGCTTTACAGTTTTTACATGTTTAAGTGTGGAAAATTGGGAGCCCTTCTTTTCTGCTGGGGTGTGAAATGGCATTGGTGCAAGAACAGCAAGAGCAAGGCTGTAATGAAACCTCAAGTAGAATGATCTGCTGGGTTCTATTATCCTGCTGACCCAGAAAAGCATTTATGAAAGAGCTCATCTTGTCAAGTGGCCTCGATTTTTCAGGGACAATTCTTCTGTGTCAGCCTCTCCCTTTGTCCCAGCTCCATCTGGCACCCGTGGCCAGCAGAGAATTGAACCTCCTGTCCATGTGCTGGTTACTAAAACACTCTCTCACCTGAGCCTGGAGATAGGGGTGCTCTTAACCAGCAGTCAGGTCATTCTTACTCCCTGCTCACATCAGCCCCCACCTGCATCCAGTTCTGGTGCCCCTAACACAAGAAGGACATTGAGCTGTTGGAACAGGTCCAGAGAAGGGCCATGAAGGTGATCAGAGGGCAGGAGCAGCTGCCCTATGGGTGCAGGCTGAGAGAGTTGAGGCTGTTCAGCCTGGAGAAGAGGAGGCTCTGGGGAGAACTTAGAGCTGCCTTCCAGTGCTTGAAAGGGGCTACAGGAGAGCTGGGGAGGGATTTTTGACAAGGGCTGGGAGTGACAGGGAGAGTGGGAATGGATTTAAGCTGGAGAAGAGTATATTTAGAGTGGAGATCAGGGAGAAATTCTTCCTGATATTGAGGCTTTTGAGCACATTGTCCACTAAAGGCTGGAAAGCTTTCAGCCTGGGGCTCTTCAGCCTGGAGAAGAGAAGGCTTTGAAGAGACCTTATAGTGGCCTTCCAGTATCTTAAAGGGGCCTACAGGAGGGCTGAGGAGGGACTATTGACAAGGTCTTGGAATGACAGTGCAAGAGGAATGAGTTTAAACTGGCAGAGGGGAGATTTAACCTGGATACCAGGAAGAAGTTATTTCCAGTGAGGGTGGTGAGACATTGGCACAGGTTGCCCAGGGAGGCTGTGGCTGCTCCCTCCCTGGATGTGTTCAAAACCAGGCTGGATGAGACCTTGAGCAACCTGGACTAGTGGAAGCTGTCCCTGCTCATGGCAGGGGGTTGGAACTGAGTATCTTGAAGGTCCCTTCCAACTCAAACCGTTCTATGATTCCATGTTGCTTGTGTTCCAGCCTCACAACCCAGTCCTTTCTCCTCTGCTTTTACTTTCTGTCCTCTTGGAGGATCCACCAAGGGGACTTCTGAAAGGCAAACTGCAAGACTTTGTCAGAACTTTTTGTTGTTCCCCTAGAGCCAAACTCTCAGGTTCAGATGGATCAATTTTTCATTTAGGTTTTTTTTTCCTGCATCTGTTTGGAGTTTCAGGTTCCAAAATGTGGAACTGCAGCTATCTTTCTATATTTTATAAGCCCACTAGAGCAGAGTCTGCAGCAAAAAGCTTTAGAGAAATAAATGGGAGCGTTTTGAAGTCTCTTGTTAAAGAGAGTCTTCCAGGGCAAGCTGCTCTCCTGTATTTTGTGTGGTAAGGTGCCAGGTGAGTTAGAAGAAAGTGCTCATGAAGATGTTTGATGATGAAAGACTGTATTTTCACTTTTGTGATGAGCTAGCCAAGAAATAGCTCTCCTGTTTGCATAGATACAAATTCTCTCTCTCCCCAGCAAAACAAGGTTGAAATCCAGGCTCTGAGTTAGGCTATAGAACAGTCTAAGTTTTGGGGTGTTTTTCCATTGCTCTGCTTAGAGGAACTGTCTTCATTTTGCTTCCATAATCCCCTCCTATCCTGTTCTTCCCTAATCGTTTTCCCTGTTTTTTTTTTTCACAGCCTGCCCCATCATCAGCTCCACCAAAGGCTCTGCGCGAGGTACGGTGGCATAGCAAACCCCAGTGCTGCTGGGCTGTGGGGTGGAAACACTCCCTGGGCCTGGCTTCTGACCACTTCCTGGCCTGGCATACTGAGCAGGAATGGGAATGGTCCTGAGGGGAAAGGGGAAAATCTGAGAACTGACATAGGAAAACATCCTTCATGAGGTTGAAGGATATCCTGCACTAGCTGCGTGGGTATGTTCCTGCCGTTCCACCTGCTCCTGCTCTTGGATGTTGCTGCCTAATGCTGGGATTCTCACTGGTCTGGGAATACTCCTTTGGAGGAATCTGAGCAGGAATGGGAATGGTTTCCCTGTCCTCAGGGGAAAACCTGAGAATTGACATAGGAAAACTTCCTTTATGAGGTTGAAGGATATCCTGCACTAGCTGCGTGGGTATGTTCCTGCCGTTCCACCTGCTCCTGCTCTTGGATGTTGCTGCCTAATGCTGGGATTCTCGCTGGTCTTAAGGAAGTCAGGCTTCAAATGGCTGTTGGATTTCAAGAGGATTTCGATTCCTAACTCACATAAGGTCCTTAAGGAAAACTCTCAGTCTGCCTCGAGGTCACCTTTGCATCCTCTAGAAGATTCGCAGCTATCCAAAGAGCTCTCCGTAGTCAGGCTGTGGATGCTGAGGGGCCTGAAGCATCAATGTGAGGAGGAAAGGCTGAGAGCCTTGGGTCTATTGAGCATGGAGAGGAGCAGCCCCAGAGGGGATCTGATCAATGCTCAGCAAGAGCTAAAGGCTGGAGGGCAAGAGGGTAGGGTCAGACTCTTCTCAGTGGTGCCTGGTGATGGGACAAGAGGCAGCAGGCACAAAGTGGGCTCCAGGAGGTTCTATCTGAACAGGAGGAGAACTTTCTTTGCTGTGAGGGTGCTGGAGCCCTGGAGCAGGCTGCCCAGAGAGGTTGTGGACTCTGCTTCTCTGAAGAGCTTCCAACCCCACCTGGCCATTGTGATCCTGGGCAAGCTGCTGTGAGTACCCTGCTGTGGCAGGGGGATTGGGCTGGATGATTCCCACAGGTGCTTTCCAACCCCCACCACTCTGTGGTTTGCTAGAGCAGAAAGTTCCTATTTCTCCTGTCTATGCTGTAACCTCTGTTCTCTTGGGGTCCTTGTGGGTATTTGTTGCTCAGAAAGCAATTAGTTTGCCTGTGAGCTGGTATCACCTCCTCCTTCCCAGGGAACATTGTGATATGGGTGAGATTGAGAAACTGCCTTCAGTTCTCAGCTCTGCTGTTACTCTGTGGCTGAGTCACTTCATCTTCACTCTGCTCCTAGCTCACAGGGATGTTTATTCCCACCAGGGAGGCTCCCAAGGGCTGCAGTCCTGTCTGTGGATGAAGAAGCCAAAGCAATCAAATCATAAAGCCATGACAAATGCTGACCTCTCTTTCTCCTTGGCAAAGGTGGTGGCAGGAGCAGCCCATCTCTTCAGCAGCTCCCTGAAACCATTCCCTGGCACACTCACAACCTGCTGATAAGATGATTGTGTTGCAATATGTTTATCATTTATTTTCAGTCTTTACACAACGTTTCCTTCAGGATTTAAAGGAAGTTCCAGTGCCAGAAGCTCCCCATCAGAGAGAAATGGCTCTCAAATAGGTTATTTCTCTTGGCAAACTCCCTAGCACTGTGAGGAAATGCATAAAAAGCCTCAAACCACCCTGGACCACCCCTCAGGCAAACTAAAAACTCAAGCCAAGAAGCTGGAGAATATTCTAAGCAGCAAAAGGGGTGAGGGAACCCAGACTGAGAGCGCCACGTTGTAATGAAGTTGTAGCCCTTCCATTTGCTGCAGAGTGAGCTATCTCCTTCATCCCAGCCTGCTGCAAACCCAGATAAGCTGGAAGAAAGGAAAAAAAGAAGGATCCCAATTGTAAGATCTTGTCTGACTGAAGAGGAAACCGAAATGAGAGACTTGGAGCTTTGGTGATGAGCTGGGAGAGTGAGATGCGGCTGCATGTGCCAGGGAGGCGAGGTCAGAGATGTCAGGGGGGATCTCTGCAGAGCACACAAGGCAGGTCACCCTTGGGTGTCATGTGAGAGTAGAGAGTAATGGGGATGCTCATCTTTTTAAAGCTCTCCTTTCATTTCCCTGACTCTCACATGTGAAGCATTTCAGAGCAGAAATAATTCTCTCCCCCTGCTAGCAATTACTGGGCTGATTCCACAGCCTTTGAAGATAACGTGTTTGCATCTAGCTGGGCAGGAGGAGTAGCTGGAGTAACTTCTCTCTCATTTGTTCCTCATTCTGAAGACTTGGAAGCACAGTTGTGAAAGTCTCCATCCTTAGTCTGCTCTTCTCCAGGAGGAGGAGGTTGCAGTGTGCAGAGTGTACAGACACAAACTCTTTTGCTTGGCTGCCACTTGCAGAGCACACCCCAGGTCTCCATTGGGCTTGCAGAGCCTTGTTGGTGTTGTGTTGCCATGGCACCTTCTCCTCTTGCCTTTCTGCAAGCCAGAGACTAATTGGAATCACCATCCCTGGAGGTGTTCAAGAAAAGCCTGGCTGGGGCACTTACTGCCATGGTCTGATTGACTGGACAGGGCTGGGTGCTAGGTTGGCCTGGATGAGCTTGGAGGTCTCTTCCAACCTGCTTGAGTCCACGATTCAATGAACTCTGCAGCAGGTCCATGACCATCAGAGCCATATGTTTGGGAGCCCTTTCTTTGCTGTGTGTTTCAGTGGTAAAGAATGGTCTTCCAACCTGGTTGATTCTATGATTCTACTTCTACCCTCTCTTCAATCCTACCACTCTTGCACTCTTTTCTAATCACTTCTTTTTCTGGCTTGCTTTGTTCCAGGGTTTGATATGATGGAAGTTTTTGGGTTAGTAGAGAAGGAATATGCCTCCATTAAAGGGGTAGCTATGGAGCCGTTCATATTTACTGGTTCCCGGACCTTCACCCTCTTCAGAGACATCCAGCTCACCCAGAGGACCAGGTGGGAATGGTGGCATCTTCACCACCAGCCTCATGCATGCACTTTAGCCACACTCACAGCAAAGGGAGATCATTCTTTTGTGGATGAATGGTGCAGCCCCACTGGCAACTTCAAAACGAGTATTCTGAAAGCCAGAAGCGTGCTCAGGTGGCAAAAGTCAACAGCATCCTAGCCTATATCAGGAACAGTGTGGCCAGCAGAACCAGGGAAGTGATTCTCCCCTGGTACTTAGCCCTGGTGAGGCCATGCTTTGAATGCTGGGTTCAGCTCTGGAGCAGGCTGCCCCCAGAGGTTGTGGAGTCTTCTTGTCTGCAGAGATTCCAAACTCTTCAGGACACAATCCTGGGCAACCTGCCATGAGTGACTCTGCTTTACCAGGGTCTAGATGAGCTCCAGAGATCCCTCCCCAGCCCCACCATTCTGTGGTGCTGTGCTCTCTTGGCTGCACTCTGCAACTCGATCCTTATTGATGGGAGGGAATAGCCACCAGCTCTGGGGTGTGACTTGACCCTGTTCTGTTGAATACAAAGCTTCTCCACGTAGTCCCCATCAGGCCAGGCTGCTGCCATGACCTAACTCCTTCTCAACCACTGTCACTCAGCAGTGAGTGCTGACATTCAGTGTTACTCTGTGGAAGCCTAATTACTGAGGCACTGGCTCGGTTTCATCTTGATTAAAGAAGCAAAACTTCCTCGAGTAAACAGAGCAAGGGAGACTCAGAGAGCCCTTTGGCTTAAATACTTGGGAAATGATGGGCAAAGCCTTTTGTTCAGCTGCTATAATGCCTTTCCAAGCACATTACTCCTTCAGAAGCAGAGAGAGAACTGAGAATCTGACGTTACTTATGAATCAGTGGTGAAAAGATGCCTGATGAGCTCTGTGTGTGCCCATGCAAATGTGTCCTGCTTCAGGTTACAGATGTATTTCAGGCATAACCAATTTGACCTTCCTCTTTGCCTCATCTCCTCTCCCTGCTGCTCCTGCCCAGTGTGCTCTGATGGCTTTGGCAGTGGCTGCAGAAGGAGCTGAGTTGTGCCAACAGCTGCTGATGGCTCAGATTTTGCAGCTGGGGTGTGAAGACCTGGAGGGGACTTTCTGTGAGCTCTTTGCTTCTGAAAGGCATTTGGGCTGATTTCAGCAAGGCCTCACCCTACAATACACGATGACCTTTCCTCCTTCTTTAAAAGGAGACCTGGGGAGGGTTTTGGAGCCTGTCAGGGATGTTTTGTAAGCTGTCACTGGGCTCTATTTGAAAAGCTGCCCTTGCTGTGTGCCTTGGCATTCCCCAAGGAAGCTCTGGCAGTGATGGACTGACACTGACTGCTCCACCTGCATCTCCACCCTGGCATGAGGGAAAAGTCCTTGAAGGCTCATCACTCAGCTTTGGCTTCAACAGCCAGGGAAGGCTGTGCAAAATAGAGGTCAGGCTCTCCTTTGGTGTACCATGTTCAGCTCCCAAGGGTGAAACTTTCCCAGGCCACCTTATCAGTGCACACATGGATGGGCGCTGTCTGTAGGATGAGAAACTACTTTGAGAGTGCTGGAACAGGCTGTCCAGAGGGATTGTGGAGTCTTCTTCTCTGGAGACTTTCAAAACCCACCTGAACACATTCCTGTACCACCTGCTGTAGTTGACTCTGCTTTAGCAGGGGGAGGGCTGGACTCGGTGATCTCCAGACACCACTCCCAGCCTCTACCATTCTCTGATTCTCTGTTGCCTGCTGGCTCTCATTGCTTTAAGCCACTGATGCTCTCTTTGTGTGTCTCATTCCAGTGATGTCCACCTCTTTGCAATCCCACCTGAGCACACCATCAGCATCCTCCTACGCCTCCTGCCTGACACCCCCAAGGAACCCTTCGCCGTGTGGCAAGTTACAGATGAGGACTTCCAACCCCTTCTTGGTGTTAACCTTGACCGTAAGACTTGTTGCTGGACAGATGACATTCAGCTATTTGCAGGCCTGCAGGCCAGCAGCAGAACTCATTTTGGCCTTCAGGTGGAAAACTGTCATGGGTTTGTTATAGAGCAGAAGTTTTTGGGGGGAGCTTCATTGGTGCTGCCAGGTTTGCATTTTAAATGTGAAGTGTTGCTTAGTGCAGGTTCATTTTCATTCCACTCATGATATGGTCTCTCTTTTCCCACATTCTTTTCTGTTGTTGAGAAGTATTTCACTGTAATATGTGAAGAGTTTTGCCTCATTTCAGCCTGTTTTATTTGTGGGGGTGAAACCAATTCCTCTTTTAATTCTAAGCTGTTATTTGTTCTCTTTTCCCTGTAGCCAGTAAGAAAACCTTGACCTATTTCAATCACGACTACAAGGCTGATCTACAGGAAGCCTCCTTTGACCAGCAGGAAGTGAAGAAGATATTCTATGGGAGCTTCCATAAGGTCCTTAACAGGAGAAGGAGAAACATGTCTTATGGTCTCACTTCAGTCTGGGAGGATTATGCCACCAATGGGTGTTGTTCCAAGTGAGGAGCAATGAGTGTCCCAAGTGGGAGATGGTGGAGTCACTGTCCCTGGAGGTGTTGAAGCCAAGCCTGGCTGGGGCACTTAGTGCCATGGTCTGGTTGATTGGGCAGGGCTGGGTGCTAGGTTGGGCTGGCTGAGCTTGGAGGTCTCTTCCAGCCTGCTTGATTCTATGATTCTATGAAACAAGTGCTTAGCATTCAGCTCATTTTTTGACTGGCAAACCCATTGGAAGGGCTGAGGTTTGTAACTGTAAAGGGTTAAGGTTCATCCCATGTCCAAAATACGATTTCCAGCTATTGATTAGCCTCCTTTCCCATCCCCCCCCCCCAGAAATCCCAAAGCTGTGGAGGTTTTTAATTAAGAACCTGAAAAAAAGTGCTGGAAGGATGGAAAAAAAGTATCTAGCCACCTTGTCACTCATGATGAGTGTTTCTGGCTGTCTGTGTATCCTCATGTCAAAGGTATTCCACCCAAATTCACCATGAGAGTGGTGAGAGCCTGGAATGGGTTGCCCAGGGAGGTGGTTGAGGCCCCAGGCCCTGGAGGTGTTTAAGGCCAGGCTGAAGGAGGCTGTGGGCAGCCTGATCTGGGGTAGATTATTCCTGCCCATGGCAGAACGACTGGAACTAGATGATCCTTGTGGTCCTTTCCAACCCTGACTGATTCTATGATTCTAAATGAGCAAGGAGCACTTTCTAGCAGTATCTGTAGGCAGTCTCATCATTTAGCCAGTTCTGGAACCTGAGCTATTTAATATCACAACTCCAGCAAGGTTTCTCCCAAGGCTAGGTGAGGGGAACATCAAGGGGAAGTGCAGTGTTGCCCAGCAGATGCAGCACCATCTGAAAACTTGCTCCAAAGGCCCCTCAATCCATCTGCTGATTCAAAGCACACCATCAGCAAGAGCAGCATGCTGGGAATTGGGCAGAGCTGCATTACTGTCTTTAAAAGACTCCTGTGACAGTTTGGGTGTAACCTGCCCCCCCCTACTCTTGTGAACATCACTCAGAGTAGACTCAGCTGAGCTGGAAATTCAGAATGAAGCTTTATATTTACAGCTTAGCACCATATCCAAGCAGGTGTTTACAACCTATACAGGCAGAGACAGGAATATGCAAGTTAAAAAGTAATAGAGAAACACAACAGCCCTCCCAGAAACCAGAGTCCCCAGGAGGGCTCCCAACCACCCTTCCACCTCCTTTTCACCCCTCTACCTTATCCCAGACTTTGCCTTACGTTCAAGGTGAGTGTGGAGAATTGGCTACAGGGGTTAGGAAGCAGAAGGATTAGTCACACAGATGGCAGGTTAGAGAGAGAGAAGGGAGGCAGCCAAAGCCAGAGAGCAGCTCTGTTATCTGTGTTTGTGTTCTTGTTTTTATACACCTCAGCAAGCCTATGAGTGAAGCAGACATCACCATCGTTTCCTTTTCACAGCCTATAATCTAACCTAACTAGGACAACTCCCTGAGCTCATCATGGAGCTCCAACCTACCTCTTTCCACCCACTGCCCAGGTGCACTTGGCTGTCAGCCACTTCAAGGTCAAACTCTACCTGGACTGCAAGAAGATAGCAGAGAAGCCTCTCAACAGCCTCGGCAGCATCTCCACCGCCGGCTTCATCATGCTGGGGAAAGTCACCAGGACCAGAGGACCCAGGAGTGGATCTGCATCGGTGAGTCCCCACTGGCACGGGCTGTGGGAGAGTGAAGGGGAGGCTTCAATTTGGAGCTGGCTGGGCTTGGCAGATGGAGAGGAGAGGCAGCTCACATCCCTCTGGCTCAGAATGCCTCTCAGTGCTGCTGTGACGCACGGCCTGATCCCGCTGATCTCGGTGATTTAATGAAGCTTTGCCCCCCTCACCTCCCACCTCTCTTTGAGGTCTGTGATCAGAGGCAGCAGCAAGAGCACGTCTGGGAGGTGCCTTCAGCTGGCTGCATCATCTGGGGATTAGGGAAGCACACATCCTGCTCTGAGGTGCTGAAGCAGACAGGAGGGTTTGGGAATTGCCTCTGCGAGGGGATGCTGAGCACATCAGCTCCCTCCAAGTGGTGCTGGGAAATGCCAGCGACAGGGTTGGATGTGTCTGTCTCCAGCCTGTCTGGGACTTGCTGAGCTGCATGCAAATGATAGGGAAGTAATCTTCAGTAGAGAGGTTCTTTGTCAGCCACTCCTTGGAAAGCACCCCAACCCAACCACTCGTGGCCAGCCTCGTGGGTTATCTCCTCACTGCAAAGCACTGCTGCACAGAGCTTGGTCCCTACGAGGGGAGAGAATAAGGACAAGTGTGTCCTGCCCAGTGACAGCTCCTCACATGGTCCTAAAGGGAAAGCCACCTGTGTTGACCATCACCACCTGGCAGTGTGTGGCCATATTCACAGAATTCCTGAGAAGCCCAAGAATGGGCTCAGTACCCTAAATGTGGCCTCACTAGGGCAGAGTAGAGAGGGAGGAGAACCTCCCTCGACCTTCTAGTCACATCTTGGGAGGTCAACACATTGACCTTTTTGGCCATGAGTCCCCATTGCTTGTTCATCTGGAACCTGTTTTCCACCAGGTTCTTCTCTGTGGAGCTAACTCACTCCACAAACCAGGAGTGTTAAATACCTGCAGAATAAGAGGCAAGTTCCTCACTCACAGCATTCTAGTGGGATTGTGAAACACAATTCATAGAATCATAAAATGGTTTAGGTTGGAAGGGACCTCAAGGATCATCCAGCTCCAACCCCCTGCCATAGGCAGGGACACCTCCCACTAGAGCAGGCTGCTCAAGGCCTCATCCAGCCTGGCCTTAAACACCTCCAGGGAGGAAGCATCCACAACCTCCCTGGGCAACCTGTGCCAGTGTCTCACCACCCTCACTGGAAAGAACTTCCTCCTAACATCCAGTCTAAATCTCCCCTCTGCCAGTTCAAACCCATTCCCCCTCGTCCTGACATTACCAGACCTTGTCAATAGTCCCTCCCCAGCCTTCCTGTAGGCTCCATTCAGATACTGCAAAGCCACTCTAAGGTCTCCTCAAAGCCTTCTCTTCTCCAGGCTGCAGAGCCCCAACTCTCTCAGCCTGTCCTCATAGCAGAGCTGCTGCAGCCCTCTGAGCATCTTCGTGGCTCTCCTCTGGACCCNAACAGAGCATCAGTTGATTTTCAAGTTCCCTTGCCTCAAAGCAGTGCAGTAAAACCAGTTTGCCCCCTAATGCCTCCTTAGAATCAGGTTGGAAGAGACCTCCAAGATCATCCAGTCCAACCTAACACCCAGCCCTATCCAGTCATCGAGACCACGGCCCTAAGTGCCTCATCCAGGCTCTTCTTGAACACCTCCAGGGATGGTGACTCCACCACCTCCCTGGGCAGCCCATTCCAATGGCAATCACTCTCTAAGAATAGAATCACTTAGGCATCAAGTGAGAAGCAGAGATATAGCAGGAAAAAAGTGGACACTGGAATTGCCTGTACGATTTGGGGCCGGCTGTATGACAGTGATATTCCAGCAGCACTTATTCACCTCCTAACTAAATTCCCTGGCAGTTTGGTCCCCAGCCTGTGGCTGACAAGGCAGAAATCTGTGCTATCCTCATCCCTTCCAAATTCTCCCTGCCAGCACCTCAGTTAGGCAGAGCTAGCAAAGTAATGAGCAGCTTCATGACATCTTTACTGCCATCACCCTTCAAGCCCAGCAGAGTTTCACATCTTCCATGGCTCAGCTGCCCTGGAGAAGACAGAGTGTCTCATTACTGCTTATTGTGGAACCTCATTTAATTTAAGCTAGCTTTAAATGCTGCTTGATCCACGGGGCTCATATGTCTCTGTGTGCTGCATGGCACACTCCAAAGGTCCTGCAGTTTCTCCTTGTTAAATGCATAGTGAAAGGTTAAAAAAAAAAAAAAAAAAAGAAAAGGAAAATGGTGTCAAAGAAAGCAAAAAAAATTCTCTGCCTCCTCATTTTGGTTTGGCTGTGTGCAGAGTGTGCTCCTTCGTTAATCGGGACAGGAAGATGGGAGGGATGTGATAAGAAAGACAAATTGAATCATAGAATCAGTCAGGGTTGG
>WAAF01003174.1:7700-29745 GCA_013400475.1 Tricholaema leucomelas
CTGTACCAAACCTCCAGAGGAGAAAGTAACTCGTGCTGAAGAAGCTCCTCCCTATGGTGATCTCTCTGATCAGGAAAAGAACTATGCTTTGTTCACAGATGGTTCCTGTCGTCTTGTTAGGAACAAGCGAAGATGGAAGTCAGCAGTCTGGAGTCCTACCAGGAGAGTTACCAAAGCCAGAGATGGAGAAGGAGAATACAGTCAGTTCCCTGATTTAAAAGCTGTCCAACTTGCTCTTGATGTGGCTGAACGTGAAAATTGGCCTATCCTTTACCTCTACACCGACTCATGGATGGTAGCCAATGCTCTATGAGGTTGGCTAGAGGACTGGAAAAAACATAGTTGGCAGAGGAAAGGAAAGCCTATTTGGTGCACGGCTGGAGAGAATTCCAGTGAAGGCGCAGCACGTAGACGCACAGATGCCCAAGAGCAGAGCCCAAGAGCAGAGCCACTGAGGAACACCAATCCAGAGATGTTAAGAATATATCAGATACTCACAGCGCTATTTGCTGATTGTGGGAATTCCTTTTTTCATCCTTTTTTTGTTGGGAAATCCTCCTGAACTGCTACTGCTGCTTAGTCCATGTGTGTGGTAGGGGCAAAGATCCAACAGAAAGAGCTCGCTCACTCTGCAGGTCACCTGTTTAGTCAAAGTCAATCTGATTTTGTCACATTGTCATAAGAGAGCATGTTCAAAACCAGACAAAAGACCAGGAGCAGAGAAGCATCTGTCCTCTGCTCAAATATGCCCAGACTTGTCCTAGTATGAGGTCCATACCTGGCTGCGCACATGGCTTGGGGGATGGGATCAAGTCAGTTCTTACTGACACACAGCCTTGGGATGGAGGAGGTGTATTCCCTGGCTTCCCCAATCCTGTCTTTGTGGGATGTAGGGGCAGGGTAAAGGGAATTTTTATATACTGCCACAAAGAGGCATTGAGGAAATGTTTGTGTCTTTTGTTTTTATTTAGATGTCTTGCGGTGCACTTCTGTTACTAAATTTCTTATATCTTCCATTTAGATAGTGTCAGGTATTATGTGTAATATATTTAATATGCTGATGAAGAATGGCTGATGTAACCAAGTAATGTATATATGCATATATGACCTAATAGTTTTCCAATTGGCAAGGTATTGGAGAAGTGAGAACAAGTGAAATGTTATTTTGAGTTCTAGATACACTAGATTACACTAAAACGTGCACTGAGTAATGTGCAACTGTGTAAGCTAGTAGAGTGTTACCTCCTAGCATTTTCTTCTTTGTGGAAAAAACAAACAAACAAACAAAAAAAACCCCAAAAAAACCTGCAGCAGCTGCTCTTGATACTCTGAGTGACTTGCTTCATATTCTGCCTCTGCTACTTAATACCCCTTAGTCAAAGCTAGGATATCATTGGCAAGACCATGAGTATTTATTTGTGAAGAGGCAATAAAAAAGCCAAATGTGACATTTTAACAAGATTTTTTTTTTTTTTAATTTTTCTTTAGACACTGAGGGGTGTAGTGTTCTAGATTTCAGACTGTACTGTCTGGTTATTATCTGAGTAATTTTTAATACTGTTATGTAAATAAGTGTATAAATAACACATACAAACAAAACACATCTCCTCTACTTTTGAACATTTGATGAGAATTGAACAAAGTTTTCACTTTGAACATTTGATGAGAATTGAATAAAGTTTTCACTTGGAAAAAACAACAAGAAATCTGCTTCAATAATACATTACCAGTGACTCCTGCTTTTCCAGCTATTTGGCCTTGATTATATGAATAGAATAGAATAGAATAGAATAGAATAGAATAGAATAGAATAGAATAGAATAGAATAGAATAGAATAGANAGAAATGAGGTCCCCCCTGAGCCTTCTCTTCTCCAGGCTAAACAACCGCAATTCCCCCAGCCTCTCCTCACAGGGTTTGTGTTCCAGGCCCTTCACCAGCATTGTTGCCCTTCTCTGGACATGTTCCAGCACCTCAGGTACATTTACTTAGATATCCATACACGTACCTGCACACTAGGATCAGAAAGCACCCAATATTACTATATAGCTAATAACCTATTTCAAGATTATTTTATGGTATAATGCTGACTGTTTTGCAACACTCCCTTTAGAAGTTTCTGCAGACAGACATGTTCTTTATACTATCTCTCAAAGCATTGATTACTGAAGCTGTATCACTTTAGCTATCCATGGGATACAAATCCCTGTATCCAGATTGTTTTGGGAAGAATCAAAGACATTTCAATGGGTTTGAATTTTATGTTGTGCATTTTGTTCCAGTTTGTTTAACTCCTGAAATATGATTGATTAATTTGCTAAAATCACCCTATTAATGGACAGCTTATTTTAAACAAGCATTTCTGTGATGAATATAAAGCAATAATCAGCCCAGATTGTTCCTGAATACTTTGCTCTGTGACCAGAAATCTGCAAGGTAAACAGTGAGTATCTGTTAGCATAGGCTTAAGTTGAACATCTGATGCCTAGAGAAAAATAAACAGGGAAGTGGATGAAGCATTGGATATGTGTCTGAGAGATGAAGTCAGTAGATTGCAAGTGACAGGTTCAATTATTGGTCTGTGGACCAGTGACACCTCTGTCTTAAACTCTGAGAAATGAGTAGTGGAAAAAGGATGAATAACACTTAATATTTGGGGAAAATATGTAGCCATTCAGGCAAAAAAATACCAATTAGATTTCATGCAATAAGTAATAAGTATTTCAACAAAGATCTTAGGTTTAACATCAGACCATATGATGGAATATCAACCCTTTCACCTGTGTTCAATCAGCAGCCATGTCCCTCAATGTGATACTGAGCTGCTTAGTTCAAATGTGGCTTGTTCAGTGGTAAATAAGATGGCTGAAATCTGCTAAAAAGTGTTCAAAAGCGATTTTTTTTTCATAGTCTTGATTCTGACTGTTGAAAACTTTTATTTTAAATGTGTATGTTGCAGATTTATCTCTATGTGCTTTTGTTCTAAATCCCTATCCTTTTCCTCTCCAAACACACATAGTCACGTATACCCCTCATAAACTACTAGAAATGCATAACCATCTTAGACACACAACCAAGAAATTTAGTGATAATAAAAATGAAAGTGTTAAATCCACTTATTGAACTCAGAAAAATGGAGCTCCAGGCATTTCTTTCCACCTTAGCATGGAATCTAAAGTTTTACTATGAAACCTGAATTCATTATAGTTAGCATTCCATGAATGAATGGAATTGTTAAATGTCAAACTTATAAACATATGATTGATAGAATATAACATAATAAAATAGGGACAGTTTATGAATTCTAAAGCTACACTTCTTTTTCCACTTTCTAAGTCACACCTTTTTTGAAAGGATATTCAAAAGGACTGTGAAAATTTTATCAGTTAATGAAAAAAATCTAATTACGTAGCTAAAGACAGAAATACACAGTCCATTCTGGCTGGTTTTAGAATTTTTTTTGTGGGAATTTTTGTTTTGTTGGTTATTTTTTAATTCCCACTCTCAAGTTCCTCCAGAATATGTAAACAAGCATGTGAGCAGAGATATCTGATCTAGTTAAAGATGGTCTCACTGCAGAGCACTGAGCAAGATGAGCTTGCAACCTGATGCATTCTATGATTCTGTCTATATTGCTGTGAGAAGTCAGATTGTAGCTTTTGTCAGCATACTTGGCTAGCACGAAAAATTACCATAACCCAGTGTGGTGGTAGGGACAACGAGGCCCTAAATAAGTCAAAAACAAGTCCTGGCAAGTCCAGGAATAATCTCCCTTTCCTCCTCCCCCTTTCTGGGTCCTGGAAGAATGCAGGAAACAGAAAAAGGACCAAGCACAATCCAGTCTGATAAAGAAGCACTTGCCTGGACGTGTTTTGCTCATGTCCACACCTTATAGCAAACCAGGTGCAGGTACCTAGCCTGTGCTCACCTTGTGGAAGGCTCCCTTCTTTGCCAAATATGGTTCAAGTCTGGTTTAATGCTATTCTGAGGCTGGTGAGAGGCCTCGAGCACAAGCCCTACGAGGAAAGGCTGAGGGAGCTGGGATTGTTTAGCCTGGAGAAGAGGAAGCTCAGGGGTGACCTTATTGCTGTCTACAACTACCTGAAGGGTGGTTGTGGCCAGAGGGAGGTTGCTCTCTTCTCTCAGGTGGCCAGCGCCAGAACGAGAGGACACAGCCTCAGGCTGCACCGGGGGAAGTTTAGGCTTGAGGTGAGGAGAAAGTTCTTCACTGAGAGAGTTATTGGCCACTGGAATGGGCTGCCCAGGGAGTCGCCGTCCCTGGGGCTGTTCAAGGCAAGGTTGGACGTGGCACTTGGTGCCATGGTCTAGCCTTGAGCTCTGTGGTAAAGGGTTGGACTTGATGATCTCTGAGGTCTCTTCCAACCTTGGTGATACTGTGTGATCTACTGTGTGTGTGAAGTTGCCACTGGCCAAATTGATTTTTGGGTAACAGATAACTATAACCCAAGGTTGCAAACAGTATTTCTTGTCTACCCAGAGTCTTTGCTGTGTCTCAGTTTACCCAGTAAAGAACAAGAGCACTTTGGGAAGCAGGCTTTGCGGAATGCTGTCCAAAACCATGGCCAGGCACACCAACTAGTAAAAGCTCAGGATCAGACAGAATCATCTTGCTGCGCTGAAAGGAGACATTGGTATTCCAGCACCATAGGTAAGAAGCCTTACTGAAAGCTGTATTTACAACAGACTCAACATGATCCAGCCCCTACCAGTAAGTGTGTCTTGCCATGCAGAAAGGAAGAGCCAAGAGACTGGGAGAGCCAAGCACCCTGGTAAGCTGCATCACTGCAACTCTCAGTTATGGCCCACAAGCAAAAGGAGTTTTGTGCCCAGACCTCAGCACAACCAAGTGCTGAAGGTATCAGTCTACCATCCAAGAGTCTGAGACCCTGGACATCCTACGAGCCCCAGGAAACTCAGAGAACCATGAGCAGGATTTGAAACTGCGTCACCACCTGAACTAAGCAGAGAGAGGAGTCACCACTTACTTCCTACATACTCTCTGGCACAGACTCCCGAACCTGTAGCCAAGCCTACATATGAGTGGAACTCACTTCTGCCTTGTATAATATCTGAACTATAATTGCAGCCCCAGAAAGCTTCCGGAGACCCTAATCTGTGAGTAAAATTGAATAATTTCCACAAAGCCTCTTTGTGAAGGTTCTAAGGTTCTCTGCTTGACTTGTGCCTAGCTATCTCAATTTGTTGAGTCTTCCCATAGAGGGCAAGAGGTATATTGTGCCACAGATAACTTTCCTAGTTGACTATTTGCGGTTTCTGGTTTTGCTTAAATTGTTTTAATTGTTTAATACTGTCCATGTATTGCACATATCCATTGTAAATGTCTTTCACAACTGGACAGTAATCCTGTAAATAAGAAAATATTTTTTTCTTATATATTAATAACAATAGTTAATATTTATTAATGTCTACCTTATTAGGTATACATATAATTGTAACACCCAGAAACCACTGCAAACTATGTGTTTGTGTATGGGACTGTGAAAAATACTTAGGCATGCTAAATTGTGCATCATTATAAATTCATTAATAGCAGTCCTGCACCAAAGTATCATTGAAGTACATGGTTCAGACATAGTTTCAGTATGTTGTTCTTCAGAAGGCATTTCAGTTTGTTCACTGTGAATAGGGGCATTATGGGAAGAAAAAAAAAAAGTAAGGAAGTGGAATGTGCAGAACATATTTGCTACACAGAAATGTATAACAGAGTCTAATTATTAGTGACAATATTTTTGTTGCTCCTGGCTCCATAATAAGTATTTTTACACAAACACCACAGTCCTTCATCTTCAAGAAAAAATTAAAACACTGAATATTCTTTTCCCTTTCAAATCAAGCAGATAAAATGAAATTACATGTGAGATATGCCTTCAGCTGATAGCAAAAACATTTCCACAAGCCAGCAACAATGAAATAATCTTTTTGTTCCTACAGCTATGCAGAAGCAAAATATTGGCATAATTTCCCTCAGAGTTGAGTATGACTGGACAGGCAGTCAGGCCTTTCCTTCCACAAAAGGAGTCTGTCTGTTTTGTAATTTGTTCTGAAGTGTATTATACCCATATCTATTTTTGTTCACAAGTTGTACATTAAGAAAAAAAAATCATGGTGCATATAATAGATATTAGCGTCTCACATTTGTATGGAAAAGAAAGAGATTTTTTTTTTCACTAGCTAGAGAGTACAATCACAACAGGCAAAGAAGTTTGGAAAGATTTTTTTTTTTTTTTTTTATAAACAGTATTTTTCCAGAACTGTATTCAGTTAAAACTGCATTTAGATTAAAATACAGGGCTTCACAATAAAAACAACTATGATACTGGGGGAAAAAAAATTAGGAATGGAGTTTTTCTAAGCTTGCCTTATTTGTCTTTCAGGTTCAGCTTCATTTTGTAAATATCAAAATGCTGTTTTACCAATACCTCTATCTACACTATATCACAGCTGCAAGAGAAATACTTGCTAGAAAAACTAGAAGGTTGGTGACTACCAGCACTAGGGTAGGCTCTGTAAGAGGTAGGAATCAGCGGTCAGACAGGAATAGGTGTTGTCTACCTGGTTCCCAAAGCACCTTGGCATTACCCTAGAGGCCCCTCTACCTGATGACAACTGTCTTGAATATATATGTCACACAGAAATTTTCTGGACATCTGTGTATTTTTGTATACTGCCTTACTGATTTCACTCTGCTCCTTGCCACTTGCTTGTGTGATGGGAAGGTGAAGATGAGGAGGTACATTGGCACAAGTGTTTTATAGTATGCACTAAGGACTGTCACTTAGAAAAGTTTGCTTTCTCCTACCATTTCAGAAGCATAAAAAAGATGGGACCAGAGTCGATAATGTCATTATTTTTTATAATTTTTTTCTTTACAGATAGGCATTTTGGATTTTTTTAGTAGATATTATGGATAAGAAGCTCCTTCTTAGGTGGAGAACAAAATCCTCTTCTTAGGAACCTATAAAATTAAACTACATTTTTCAGATGCTCACATTGTGAAAAATGTCCTGATTTATGAAGAATAAATCCCAGAGGTTAGATCAGATATAAGTGATGGCGATTGAGAGGTGGGATTCTGACACAATGCAAACACAGACAAATTTATTGATACAACAACAGAGTATATTCACAATTGCAAGCTGATTTATCCACTAGTTGCTCAACAGTTACATTGTTGTCTTGCTCAATTTCCTCAAGACAAAGCACTATGCAATTTTCTTGTGCCTTGATCTACATCTGTTTGCTGCTCCCAAGGCTTTTTCCCACCAGAGTCAAGATGTTCATGTCCTGCATCAGCAGTACAGAACTTCCCACTTGACTACCCAGGTGCCCCACTACATATAACCTCATACTGAAGAGAAAACCACACAAAAGGCAATGTAGTTTAACCTTCAGAAACATGAAACAACTGCACAGTGTCAAGTCAGGCTATCAGCTTTAGAACACATTTGCTGTTCCAAACTGTCTTGTGATTATTATTTGTCAGGGTTAGTGTGCTGATTTGAGGCTAATCAGAATATTTTAATGAGAGAAATTAGATAATTTCCTATGAAAAGAAAATAATACTGATGGATGGATAGATAAATATAAAACTATGCTTTGTTCACAGATGGTTCCTGTAGTCTTGTTGGAAATAAGTGAAGATGGAAGCCTGCATTGTGGAGTCCAATGAGAAAAGTTACAGAAGCGAGAAATGAAGAAGTTGAATCCAGCCAATTCACTGAGGTAAAAGTTGTCCAACTTGGTTGTGACATATTTGAATGTGAAAATTGGTCTGTCCTTTACCTCTACAGCAATTCTTGGATGGTAGCCAATGCTCTGTGGGGTTGACTAAAAGACTGGAATAAGAATGGTTGGCAGAGGAAAGGAAAGTCTGTGGCAAGAGACTGATCTGTGGCAAGAGACTGATCCTCATCTTGAGAAAATTTCAGTGAAAGTGCAACACACATGCTTAAGAGCAAAGCTACTGAGGAACACTGACACAACCATCAGGCAGATCTAGCTGCCAGAATTTCTCAAGTCAATGCAAATGATGATCTTGACCTTAATTGACACACCGAGGTGAACTATTCTTGGCTCAGTGGGACCATGATTCATCTGGACATTAAGGTAGTGTAATGGGTTAGGAACCTTCCCCCTACTACTTGAAATTACCCAGACTAACTCAGACAGTTTGGGAAGTAATTGAAGCTATATTTATAGCACTGCAGAATTTACAAGCATACGTGCACAATATGTACAAGTATTTACAATTACAACAAGTTAGAAGTAATACAGAACTCCAGAATCCCCCACAGACAAAGCAAACTGCCCCAAATTCTGGGCATACCATTCTGGGATTGTAAAAGTGTAAAATACTTCAGAGTCTTGTATATTTGAGAATAAGCACAGGTTGCTTCTACACTTTTATAAAACAGATTTATTGACTAGACAACACAGGTACAAAGTGTCATTTATTGACTAGGCAAAACAGATACAAAGTGTCATTTTCCTTGAATTATTTAATAAATGCATAAATAATGAAAGGAAACATTTTGCTTTTATCATCAAGGGACATGTAGCTCAAGAGAGTAGAAACAGCCATGCACAGATATGAGTATGACACATGATGTACTCATTGCAATTCATTACCATTTCAATAACATCTTTGTTATCACTCGGCACAAATGTAAAGCAAGCTTATAGCCTTTATCCAATTTATAGAGGTCATGTCAACGACAAAAATCCACTGATATAACTGAAATCTACTGTCCCATAAATTGGTCTATTTAGGAGACATCTCAAGCATTAAAGCATTTTCTGATCACTGCTTATGAATGTAGTCAATGATTATAAATGAATCTGAAACAAGAGGAAGGCAAACATCAGTAGGTATTTTTATCTTGTTTAATCCAGAAATATTATTACGTATCTGAATTTTTTTTGACTGAAAGAACAAATTTTTTTCTCAAGAAGCAGTGTGCCTCAGTCTTAGAAAACTATAACTAATGCAGTTTACATGAAGCATGTAATAATTTAGATTATAAACAATGGTTTAATCACATTATAAAAGTCTCATCAAATTCTTAAAAAATAAATGCTACGTTAAAAAAATACCCTACTTTTTATAGATACAAAATAGCTAAGAGACATTAAAAAATTGGCTACTCTTTTGAGACATCAAGAATGTGCTTAAAAGCATTTTATTGAAAAAATGCAAGGAACAGATGTGTTGTATTCCTGGAGATCATGATAGAACACTGGCATTTTAAAAGACCATGTATATAATCCCTAAATACTTTGCTTATAATACTCATAATATACTGTGATGGGTTGAAAATTAACCCCAAATAAAATCACCAGACTAGCTCAGAAGGCTTGGAAGCAAACAAAGATATGTGTTTACAGCAAGCTAAAACCTAAAAGAATATAATACAATGCATATGTACAAAAATGTATTTACAATTTTTTACAATTTAGAAATAACATTAAAATACCCCTGGACAAAGCCCAGAAGGCACCAAGCACCACCTTCTTCTTCCCTTGGCAGTGAGAAAACCAGAAAGACCCCAACTGTTGTCTTCTCAGCCAAGGTTAGTGCAGAATGAAGGAGGGAAGACAAAGAGCAAAGCAGGAGGCAGAAAGGCAAATGGCAGGAAATTATTTATACAGCAGATTATATACTAGTCCAGCAAAAAAAAAAAAAGAAATTATATAGATCTATGTTTTTGTTGTTCTTCTGCATCCTATACAATACCTTATTTAAAATATCAAATGAAACTAGAGTGTTCCCTCTAAAACTGCCACACCTACACAAATCTATTAGAAATTACTGCAGCTCTGCACAGAACACTTCAAATATGTCAATGTGGTTCCTTCAAAGTATCACAGCTGAGTAAGGATGATTGAGGCCCTGGCCATAAAAATACATGTTTTGTTTGATAAGTTTTCATGGAATTGTAGAACAGCTTGAGTTAGAAGGATCCCTAAAGGTGGTCTAGTTCCACCACACTTGCCATAGGCATGAACATCTACAACTGGACCAGGACGCTGAAAGCTGCTGATCCAGTGATCTTAAACACTTCCAGGGATAAGCCATCCACAATTTCTCTGAGCAATCTGCTTCAGTGCCTCACCATCTCTCATAAAAAAGAACTTCTTCCTAATATCTAATCTATGTCTACCCTGCTCTAATTTGAAACTATTGGCCCTTGTCCTGTCACCACAGGTGCTTGTAAAGAGCTTTCCTGCACCCTCCAGACACTGTAAGGCCACTATAAGGTCCCCCTAGAGCCTTCTCCTCCAGGATGAACAGACGCAACTCCCTCATCACATCCTCATAGGAGAGATGTTCCCATTATTTTCTACTACTATGATGATTTTCAGGGGAGCTTAATTGCCTATTTATACTGCAAACTCATACAAGCATTTGCAGGGACAGTAGATTCACATATATCTACCCGGTAACCTCAAGAAGAACAACGTATTAGTACACAGTTCTGAATTCTGTATTTGTCCCAGAGATGAGTTCAGTAATGACACTGCAGATCTCTTAATTTCTTGTAGATCTTTTTTTTTCTACAAACTCTAATGATACAGATATAGATTGAGCCTAGGTTATTTCCAAAGATACTGAGCATCTAATATTCCCTGTGCCAAGAGTTAATCTCAAGTTTATTCATTTCAGCAACATTACCAGCTCAGCGGCATTTTCTCTGACTTATTTATTTATTTTGTTGCTCGGTTTTGTTTTTGGTTTTGTTTAATTATATGTTGGTTTCTCAAATGCACTGCAAAATTCACAAATGGATAACTAATCACGTCTTTAATAATACTCTGCTGTCAGTTCTTCAGATACTAATGTACTTTGTAGAATTGCTATGTACTATAATGATGGAAAGAATTTCTTACTAGAACATCTGTCTTGTTTAGCACAACTGAATTTTGCCTATTTATGTATCCCTTTCTCAACCCTAGTAAAACATCAGTCTATAAGCTAATTATTAGTCAAATATTTTATAGAAGTAACAGTATCAAATGCTTCTTATGTACTTCAAATGAAGCTTATTTCTGTACTGCATCTGATGCAGTCAACAGAAAAAAAAAAGGTTGTTTTTTTTCAATTCCTTAAATCTGTTTATAAAAGTAGGCTAAATTACATAGGTGCAGACATAACATGAATATGGAAAATGAGAAAACATTGACTCACACTCTTCTGTACTCAAGAACAGTGAGTTAATATGAAGCTTTAATTTTAAAGTTGCTAGTTACACTTATTGAATTTATTTTAAACCCAAATCCAAATTACAAGCAAGTACATGTAAGACTAATTTCATAAGAAGCTGGGTGTCTAGTCATAAGCATTTTAAATTTCAAACATTTTTAACTAATTTCTGTAAGAAGTTGTCAGCAGGGACTGGAATACTACTCGATTAGACTTTTTCATATAATTTTAGAGCACTCAGACTATACAGAAGAGGCTTTACCTCCAAAGTGTTCTTCATGTTAGCAAATCACATTTATAGGGATAGAAGGGAGGTTTTCATCATGACTCAAAGTGAAGGATTTCAGTCTGGATATAATGTGAGGGTTTTGCTCCAGATATATAACTTGAAAAAAAAGGTAATAAATACAGAGTTACTAAGTTGGCATTTATTTCCTCTGAAAAGCAACTTGCATAATTCCTGTAGCAAATAATGCAAAAATTTGGGGAACATTCTTCTACTGGACAGTTTGTGAAGACTAAAGCCCTGTACTTCTGAACTTTTGAATTGCCAGGCCACCTAATGAATACATTCCAGTAGATTCTGTTATCTCTGTCATCTGACAATTTTCTCCTCCTTCTTCTGTCTCACCCTGTCTGCATCCTCTTCCTCCTTAGAATCACTGCCTATCCAGGTTTTACCTGTTGCGTTTGCCTGTGCTGGAGCTAGGAAAGCTTTAGAAGTTCCCTCCAGGGGATCATCTAAACCAGGCTTTTTTTGTTTCATTTTCCTGGGAAGTGGAATAGAAGCAGTGTTAGCAATAGGAGAGACCGGGACGTCACTAGCCTTAGCTTCAGCCACAGCCAGGCTGGCAGCATGAGACGCTGCTGCTTGACTATCTACCTCCTTATTAAGAATGAGTCAGCTCCTGGCACACTTCTCAGCTTCTACTGGACTCATTTTGTTCCATTATCTACGGGCAGAAGTGTTGGTGTCTCGTTAGTAATGGCCTACACAGCCGACCATGCCTCATTAACGGCCGACTTCTCCCTCTCTTCCCCCTGTGGGTTTTTCACAGTTGCTCTTAGAAACTGTCTGTGGTTGCTCCTGACCTTGATTGCTCAGTATTATCTCAGTCCTCCTTCTCCACTGTTTGTGGCAGGAGGGTATTCTTAAAGTGGCATTATGTGATTTTTCTACTCACAACACTAGAACTAGTCCAACTATTACAATTACGACTAGAATTAAACATAAAAGGCATACAACAGTATTGCTTTTATAAACACGATCTTTGAGCTGTTCCTCAAATTCTCCTGCTACTCACAGTATGGAGAACCTACTCAATTAAATCATATGACATGTCAACAACAGTGACATTTTTATAAATAGTAGAATTATAGCCCCTCCAACCAAAACATTAATTACCAAATTAATTTCCACATCATATTCATCAAAAATCACCCAAGTTTTTTACAAACATTCAAAATAGTCAATTTATAAAATAACCACAAAATGGCTGGGTAATGCAAGACCATCCATAAGAGCTTCATCTTAGGTTCCAAAATGAATTAGAGCTGGCCCCACATGTTGGGGTGCCAGATAACGAGTGTAATAGGTTAGGACCTTTCCTCACACACTATTGAAATTTACCAGACTAGATAAAATGGCATGGAAGTGAGATAAAGCTATATTTACAACAACCCAAAATTTAGAAGCATATAAGCACAATATATTTACAAGTATTTACAACTACATACAAATTAGAAATAATACAGAAATCCAGACTCCCTTCTGGACAAAGAAACTGCCCAGAAGGGGCTCAAAGCCTCTTTCTCTCCCTCTTCCTTCTCAGACAAATAAAACAATCAGAAAAGCTTACGTGATTTTTTAGTAGCCAAGGTTAGTGGAAGATACTAGAGCAGAGTGAAGGAGAAGCAAAAGGAAGCAGTGTCCCAGAACAAAGTGGGACAAATTATTGACATTTTGGATTTTTATTCCTTCCAGCAAACCAATGAATGATACATACTTCATCATTATTTTCTTTTTTACAACCAATGATCCAATTTTTCTCACAAAAACATTCCAATTATCCTCAAACCAGCACTTTTTTTTTTTTTTTTTTTTTAACAAAGGTAACTCTAAAGATTTAGCTCCTTCTGTGCCTTTTGAGACATCAAAAGTACTATAACAACTCTGAGAATGTACTGTTCTTGCTAGGTAGTTCTCATAAGGGACAAATGAAGTTTTGAAGAGCTATTTAAGAGTCTGCTTTGCTGGGTAATTTTTCTCCTTCAGCAGAATATATAAAGCAGAATCATTCTTTCATTAAGAAAAATAATACTAATATTATAATTGTATTATATTTCCTTTTTTCAAAATACATATTCACATATCTAAAATGTTAATTTTTACTGTAAACTTAGTTGTAGTGATGATATTAAATTGTTTGACAGGAGTTT
Source organism: Tricholaema leucomelas (assembly GCA_013400475.1). Taxonomy (NCBI): domain Eukaryota; kingdom Metazoa; phylum Chordata; class Aves; order Piciformes; family Lybiidae; genus Tricholaema lacrymosa; species Tricholaema leucomelas. The sequence goes on from WAAF01003174.1 coordinate 21,382, forward strand.
TTGCATTTTATTTAGGAGCCTGACCCCTCTTCCTCTTTCTCCTCACTTTATGTTTGACAGTATTTAAATCTTAAGGTGCTTTTTCCTTTGTATTTATGACTTATTAGAAAATTTAAAGAGGATTCCAAGAAAGTTCTTCAACATGTTATTGATGAGAACATTCAGTTCTGTGCAAGTCTTAGAAATATATGACAGCAAAAGAGGAGAATGTTATGTGTAGGAGACAAAGAATAAAATTATGTTTGCCTGAAATTTCTTGATAGTGTTGTTAATGCTACTGTGTTTCGTAGTTTAAGATCCGAAGACAACTAAACACATGCACAAGCTGGAAATGACAATATCCAATTTGTCAAATATATGCTTAGTAGTTAGAGAAGCAGGCAAATGGCAAAAAAAATGTATCACTCTGGCCAAGTCCTCTTGCTCATCAATCAGCACTCTGAGAAGTATAATATTTACCCTCGATATGGTCTGCTGTTTTCCCCACAGTAGCAGCAGTATAATCCTCATTTCCAAGAGAAACACAGGTAACATAAACTAATTCACAGTTCTCCAAATTTTTTTTGAGTGTAAGGGAGATCTTAAGGAAGAAGTCCATATCACAGAACAATTAACCAGTTATTCTGCAAAGCTGATGTATGTTGTGAATGTCAGGGAACATGCTCTAACACCCAAATGCATCTACTATTTCACAGGAATTTTTGTGTTCCAGATATATGAATCCTACAAAAGAGAGAGGAAAGGTGTCATCACCTTTTGATTCCATAGTTGCTCTGTCTGCTCAAAAAAAAAAGATTCAGTGAACTCTGAACTAATGGAAATAAAGAAAGCACTAGTGAAATCCAAAGTAGCTCTCTGGTATCTCCTGGACTCTTTTTCTTTCCTTTGCACTGATCTTGTGGGCCATGTTTCCTTTGTGATTGTATTTTGTCTGTTTCACTAAGCCTAGTCTCTCCACTCATTTGTAATAGCATTCTAAACTAATTCTGCATTTGCGTAATTGGCAGCTGATGCAGGCACTGCTCTTATCATTTAGTCAGAAATGATTCAGAATTCAAAACACTGTCTGATATATTTGGAAGGGAAAAGGTCAGGAGTCTCAGATGATGGCAGCTATAGTTGAATGAAACACAATATGGAAGCACTGCTATTCTTTTCTTAATCTCCCACTTTTGTCCAGCTGAGTAGTGCTCAGAAGATATGGAGCAAGTGATCTTTCTTAGACGGATCTCACTTTTTGCTGTAGCTTAAATGAATTAGTGACTCAACAGAATACTGCTGTGTTGATTAAAATACATTGCTTTGTATTGTGATGAGCTAATTAAAAATAGAGAAACATTAATTTCTTCTTTTTTTTTTTCTCTCCTCCCAGATATAAATATTTGATGGTATATCAAGAGTCTTGATAAAGTGTGTATTTTTTCTGATATATTGCACTTTAAATTCTGCAAAAATGTGATGTCTCTTAATTTAGACCTGTGTTTAAGAGTTAAAAAACATTACTAACTTGATGCTGATATATTCCATAAATATTTTTTTCCTAGTGACTGAGTTTTATTTTACTTCATGGCTTAAGACCTGCTTGCCATAGTAAAAAACAAACCCACAAAACAACCAAAATGAAAACCAAAATCAATATGCTGAGCCAATATAAGCTCATCCAAGAAGAGAAGTATTTAATTATAAATAGAACGTGTTTAATATAATTAAGCTCTTTATTGGACAAGGAGAGGAATGTGTCCTGGAGGTCCCGTGTACCCCAGAAATTTCCTCTCCCTCTGTGGTTTGAATGGGAGAGGAAAAAGGCGCGAACAGACCTGTTTCTCCCTCCCTGCCCTGCAGGCGTGAAGAGGGGAGCAGGGGGGACCCTTACGGCACGAGGAGTGCCCCGTGCCGGGCCCGCGCTGCACTCGGCTGAGGATTGGCTGTGAGCTTTTCGCGCCTAGGCAGTGGTAACGGCTCTTTGTCTAGGAAAGGGTATAAATATCGAGGGGTTCCCGCCTTGGGGCGTTCCCGCCTTGGGGTGCTCCTGCCGTGGAGTTCGCCCCTGCTTTGGATCGCGTTCCCGCCTTGGTGTGCCTGCTTGGAGTTCTTCTCCCCCCACCTGGATAACTTCTACACGGAGCCTTTGACACTCCGAAGACAAGCCCTGAAGGACTTCACTTTAAGCGTCCTTATTGTGTGGCTTATCGCTTCTTAACGACCCTGAAGGTTGCTGAAAAGACCACGGGACAGACCTTTGAATCGCCCTTCTTTTCAAGCCAGCTGTCGTGAGTAGCCTAGGCTCAGCCTATTTTGATAGTGGGGAACGCTATATATATTTATTAGCACAAATCCTTTTCCAATTACTGACTTAAAATTAGCCAAGTTTACCTGTGGTATCCTATTGTGTAGATATTCTCAAGCAACCAAAAAGAACCTGCTAATTAAATATAAATTATCTTCTGTATATAGTTTTGGGGGCGGGTTTTGGGAAATAACTCTATTTTTATAAATTCCTGACTCGGCCAAATTAATTCCTGCCTCCATAACAGAATGTAGTATGTAGGGATAAGGAAAAGACAGAGGTACTTAACATTCTTCACCTCAATTTTCAAAGGTGAGACAGGTTGTCTTCAGGTCAACTGGCCTCCTGAACTGTAGATGGGGTCAGGGAGCATATTAGCCCCCTTGTTATCCAGAAGGAAGCAGTTAAGGACCTGTTGAGCCTCTTTGATGCTCACAAGTCTATGAAACCACATGGGACTGACTCTAGGGTGATGAGAGAGCTGGCAAATGAGCTCTCCAAAATGCTCTCTATCATTTATGAGCAGTCATGGCTCATTGGAGAGGTCCCAGAGAACTAGAAGCTGGCCAGTGTGATGCCCATCCACGAGAAGCGGTGGAACGAGGACCCAGGAAATTACAGACCTGTCAGCCTGACTTCAGCGTCATGCGTGATTATGGAAATGATCATGCTGAGTGCAATCACAGAACACCTACAGGATGGCCAAGGGATCAGACCCAGCCAGGATGGATTTAGAAGAGGCAGGTCCTGCTTGACCAACCTGGTCTCTTTTTATGACCAAGTGATCTACCTAGTGGATGTGGGGAAGGCTGTGGATGTAGTCTACCTGAACTTCAGCAAGGCTTTTGACACTGTCTGCCAAAGCAAGCTCCTGGCAAAGTTGACAACTTGTGGCTTGGACAAGGGCACTTTGTGCTGGGTTAAGAACTGGCTGCATGTCCAGGCCCAGAGAGTGGTGGTGAATGGTGCCACATCCAGTTGGCAGCCAGTCACTAGTGGTGTGCCCCAGGGATCAGTCCTGATTAATATCATTATAGATGATCTGGATGAGTGGATTGAATCCACCATGAGAAAGTTTGCAGATGACACCAAGTTGGGAGCATGTGTCGATCTATTAGAGGGTAAGAGGGCTCTGCAAAGGGACCTGGACAGGCTGGACAGATGAGCACAGTCCAGTGCCATGAGTTTTATCAAGTTCAAGTGCTGAGTTCTGCACTTTGGCCACAAAAGTCTCATGCAACAGGACAGGCTGTAGACAGAGTGGCTGGAAAGGAGCCAGGCAGAGAGGGACCTGGAAGTACTGGTGACAACCAAATGAATAGGATCCAGCAGTGTGCCCAGGTGGCCAAGAAGGCAAATGGCATCCAGGCCTGTATTGGGAATAGTGTGGCCAGGAGGACCTGGGAAGTCCTTTTGCTCCTGTATTCAGCACTGGCTAGGCCATACCTTGAATACCATGTCCAATTCTGGGCCTCTCAATTTGAGAAAGATGTTGAGGTGTTTGAAAACGTCCAGAGAAGGGCAACAAGGCTGGGGACTGAAACACCAGCCCTATGAGGAGCAGCTGAGGGAGCTGGGGTTATTCAGCCTGGAGAAGAGGAGGCTCAGAGGAGACCTCATTGCTCTCTAGAACTACCTGAAGGGAGGTTGTAGCCACGTGGGTTCAGTCTCTTCTCCCAGACAACCAGTGACAGAACAACAGGACACAGCCTCAGGATGATCCTGGGCAGGTTTAGGCAGGATATCAGAAAGAAGTTCTTTACAGAGTGATTGGCCATTGGAATGGGCTGCCCTGGGAGGTGATGAACTCATCGTCCCTGGAGGTGTTTGCAAGGAGACTAGATGAGGCACTTAGTGCCACTCAGGATCATTAGAAGCTGTTAGATGGTAGGCTGGACTTGATGATCTCAGAGGTCTTTTCCATCCCAGTTAACTCTGTGATTCTGCAAGAAGTGGAATTTTCCAACTTAAATTTCCAACTTAATTTTAAAATGAAAAAGACATCACTGAAAACAGTCATGAGGGTTAATTTAAGTTTCTTGAAATACATTATCTATTCACATTTCCCACTAAAAAGTAATCAGTTTACATTAGCTTTTAAAGTCACTAAATGTTCTACTGCCTTTTGTAGGAGAACAATTCATTACATCTTTCAGTACTACTTAGGAGCTTTACCACACCATTCACTCAGTGTCAGAACAGCCTGAGGTGACAGATACTTATGTTCATGCAGTGCTGAACAATTCTGTATACAGGACCACAGTGTAATAAATCTAGACCAAAAATATGGAAGTAATAAATATATGAGCAATTTAGGTCTAAGGAAAACATTTCGTTTCTTTTAAGTATCGTTATTCTCAAAATGAGTTACTGACTCTCTTCCATTTGTTCCTGTTGTAGTCGTTTGTATATTTTGTTGTTGTTGATGTTGTTGTTTTGTTTCTTTAAAGCCAGAGTCTATTGTTTTAATTCCAACAGAGAAGAACTATTTTACCTTCTACTTTTGTGTTATGTTTGGATTTTTATTTGGAGTTATTGTTTATGCTGTTATTTAAATACTTTCTAAACAATTAATTTCTAATTCAATCTCAATTTTATATACTTTTACATCCCTCATTCCCCCTATTAAAAAGATGTGATTTTCTTTAATAGCTTTGCTGGTATCCCCTTAATGTTTAGATGGCTATCTGTAACATACATACAGCCTGTCTTGCAATACTGAATAGTCATTTTTTCCCCTTTATGATGTTTTTTACTCAGAAATATGTACATAAATCTTTGTAAGAACATAGCAAAACATTGCTTTTTAATAGAAAATTAGGTAACATAGAAAATACTTCTGTTCTGCTGTCAAAATGTCTATATTTACCACATAATTAAACTTTCTTATTCTTTCTTCTTTGATGAAAGTTTCACCATTGCTAGAATATCTGAAATACTGAGAGTAGTTTTTAACAGTCTCGTGATTATCTGTAAGTTTCAAAAGATGCTGAAGTATCAGAATATTATACAAATTGTTTTTGAGTAGAGATATTAAATATACATATGTATTCCATAGTCCTAAAAATAAAACAACCAAAAAACCCCACAGAAAAAAATAAACAAGCAAACAAACAACAACAACAAAACACCAGAAATAAACCCCACTTTTTTAAAATGCATATATATATATAAACATAATTTTCTAGGTTGTTTCTACAATCATTGGGCACTTTGTTATTGAATGGTAAAACCAGGAAAAGAGACTTATATAAATGCAAGATTTTTTTTTTCCTAGGAAATAAATAATCATGCCAGTTATTGAAATGTAAATCACTGTAAATATCCATTAGATTATTATTTTTTTTAAAATATTGCTAGATCATTTACCTACAGAAAGTCCAAACATAATCAAATAATTATTTCCTGCCTGGTATGGGTTTGTTGCTTTTACTAATAATTTTGTAAAATAATACTTATCTGTGTTTCATCTCCTTACACCTATCAGCCATGTCTAAAGGACCAATGGGAAAAAACACATATCCTTATGTGAAAAAGGAAACAACAATGACAGTGCACAATGGCTAAATGTGTGCTAGAGGTAAAACAGAAAGAACACTCATTATGTCTCAATGCATAAAAGTCCACTAGAGGTGATGATCCCCTCTGTCTGCTAGCAGTGGTAAAATATATAGGAATGGAGTCTCAGCTCTAATTTAAATTCCCAGGGACTCAAATATATTTGATAGAATCAATACCAATTTTTTAGAGTGCCCTTCCCTCACCCCCCTTCTTTCCCAAAAGAAAGGAATTAGATGTAGAGAGAGAGAGAGAGGAAGGTAAGCCTTGAGCTCTGTGGTAACGAGTTGGACTTGATGATCTATGAGGTCTCTTCCAACCTTGGTGATCCTGTGATACTGTGATAAGCACACCCAAATAAATAGATCTCACTCTCATTTGGAAGTTAAAAAAAAAAAGAAGAAAACTTTAACAATAAATTAAAAAGGTATCTGAGGTGGGGAAGTTACAAAGGTATAGGGAAGGGAAAACAAATACAAAATGTGTAAATACAACCAGACTTTGATGGTAAGGGGTTTGTCCACCTCATGGGTGATGGCCACATGGTAAGAATCAGGAACACAATGGTGATGCTGGTAAGCAGGGAGGCAGGGAGCACAAAGAGAAAGAGAGAACAGGGAGTCTCCCTGCTTTTTATAGACCTTTAGAAAGGAAGAGGGAATGAGCTAACCATGAACCACCTGGTGGTGTTCAGACCCACCCCTGGGGAGGGGTCAAGACCACCTAGGGTCAGGTTCAAGGTTACTCCCCCTGGAGGGTTAACCCTGTACAAATGGTTCAAAGATGAGCCAGTGAAGGTTTAGAGTGGACACCAGGACACGTTCTGTAATGTTGTGAAACACTTCTTTGTTGAGAGTTTGGTCAAACACTGAAATATGCTTTCTAGAGACATGGTTGATATCTGAGGCCTGTCAATATTTAACAGGCATTTGAATAACAATTTGCTTTAACTTTTGATCAGCCCAGAAATGATCAAGCAGTTGCACTGTATCGTTGTTGTAATTCCCTTTCAACTGAACTGCTCTACTGTATCCTAAAGTTTTGTTGGTTTTTAAATACTGCTGTGCTAGCTTGAGCCTAGCTGGCATATTTTTGGTGACAAGAATTAGATTATAGGCTGTGAAAAGGAAACAATGGTGATGTCTACTTCACTCGTAGGCTTGCTGAGATGTATAAGAACAAGAACATAAATATAGATAATGGAGTTGCTCTCTGCCTCTGGGGCTGCATGAACTTCTCTCTCTAACCTAACTTGCTGCCTGACTAATCCGTCTGCTTCCCAATCCCCTTGTTCAACCTTCCAAACTCAACTTGAGCATAACGCAAAGTCTGGGGTAAGGTAGAGGGGTAGGGAGAAGGTGGAAGGGTGATTGGGAGCCCCTCCTGGGGACTCTGGTTTCTGGAAGGGCTGTTGTGTTTCTGTATTATTTCATTTAACTTGTATATTTCTGTCTATAACTGCATATATTGTAAATACCTGTTTGTTTATTGTGCTAAGCTGTAAATATAGCTTCATTCTTCATAGAGAAGATATGCTTGTATAATGTGCTAAGCTGTAAATACAGCCTTATTCTTTAATTTCCAGATTGAATTGAAGTCTGAGTTATTTTCCTAAGTGAGGGGGGTCGAGTAATATCCAAACCACCACAACTGCTGTAATTCAACATTTAATGTGAGAAAAGACATGGAATTGGCATTTCATAGAGAAGATCTAACTTACAACCTTTCTAGACTTCAGAAAGAAATAATATTAGTTGATTACAAATGAGAAATCCTGTACATTTACAAATCAATCTCAACTTTTAAGTTTCCTTCCTTCTCTGCATCTTCTCAGAAGAAATAGTTAAGGTAAGATTGTATTCTTGACTGACCAGCAGTTAGTCATAACAGATAAAAAGCTTAATAAAAGAGAATTAAGAATTTGAAGTACTGTGCTACTTATTCTGATGAGAAGAATAGAAACAAATACCGTAAGTACTTACAAAATTTGTTGGGGTTTTTTGTTTGTTTTAATTTTAGATTTTATAATTAAATTGAACTGTAGAGATGATGTTACATGAAAGGCAGATAACACGGCTTAAATTTGCAATTTAAGTATCATGGAAGACTATGTTGAACAATTATAACATACTACCTCAAAAAAACCCCCATACATTTATGTCAAATATCGCTGTGGATTCACAATGTGGATCACAGGATGTTAGAGGTTGGAAGAGACACAAACTGATCAAGTCCAACCCCCTTGCCAGAGCAGGACAATACTATCTAACACAGATCACAGAGGAGCACATCTAGACAGGCCTTGAAAGCCTCCAGAGAAGGAGACTCCACAGTCTCTCTGGGCAGCCTGTTCCAGTGCTCTGTGACCCTTACAGTAAAGAAGTTCCTCCTTGTGTTGAGGCAGAACCTCTTGTGCTGCAACTTAACATCCATTGCATCTTATCCTATTCCAGGGAGCAAGTGAGCAGAGGTTATCCCCCCTCTCCTGCCCAGCCCTCAGATATTCATAAACATTTATC
>WAAF01003175.1:0-24892 GCA_013400475.1 Tricholaema leucomelas
CAACCTGGTTGATCCTATGATTCTATGACTCCTGTGTCTTTTAGTAATACTTATTGTTTAGTCCCTATCAGAGAGACAGAGCAGGAATTTTTTTTTCCTCTTTCTAAATAAAGCAAGGAACAGCTGCAGCAGAAAAGAAACCCAACAAAACGAAACAGAGGAATTGTTCTGTACAGGAACTTACATTGTATGCAACTAGGTTGTATATTAGTATCAGAAAATGTCTTAAAATCCTCAATACTATTATTAATTAACTCACACATTAAATTGCCTTTCTTGGCTGGACCAAGAGGGTTGCATTATCCTACATTCAGAATATCCAACCTTTTATAAAAGCAGCAACATTTACAGGGAGGTCTCCAGTACTTTTCACCACTTCAATACCTGCCACTGCTGTCAGTTCCCTGTAAGTTATTGATTTCTATCTGAAACAAATACCAAGAACAATATCTATGCTATTAAAACTCCTGTGCTAAAGGAAAACCTTAATTAGAGCCTCCTATTCTCCTGAGTCAAGATACTGACATAGCTGACTGTCACACAGCCCATCTATTTCCAAAGTTGTTTTGCTTTACATTGCTGAAGATACAGTAGACATTTCAGCAGGAGACAAGTTGTCCTGTAGAGGACATGCTTCTTCCAGTGTCAAGATTCACAGATACAGATTCACAGAGGAACCAAATAAAGTTCTACAAGGACAAGTGCAGAGTCCTGCACCTGGGGAGGAATAATAAACTGCACCAGCACAGGCTGGGAGGTGATCTGCTGGAGAGCAGCCCTGTGGAGAGGGACCTGGGGGTGCTGGTGGCTAACAAGTTCCCCATGGCACAGCAATGTGCCCTTGTGGCCAAGAAGGCCAATGGGATCCTGAGCTGTATTAGGAGGAGTGTGTCCAGCAGATCAAGGGAGGTTCTCCTCCCCCTCTGCTCTGCCCTGCTGAGACCTCATCTTGAATACTGTGTTCAGTTTTGAACTCCCCAGTTTAAGAGAGACAGGGACCTGCTGGAAAGGGTCCAGCAGAGGGCTGTGAGGGTGATTAGGAGACTGGAGCACTGCCTGATGAGGAGAGGCTGAGAGACCTGGGGCTGCTTAGTTTGGAGAAGAGAAGACTTAGAGTGGATCTGATAAATGTTTATAAATATCTGAGAGCTGGCCAGGAGTGGGGGACAGGCTCTGCTCACTGCTCCCTGGGATAGGACAAGGAGCAATGGGTGTAAGTTGCAGCACAGGAGGTTCCACCTCAACACAAGGGGGAACTTCTTTACTGTGAGGGTCACATAACACTGGCACAGGCTCCCCAGAGAGGCTGTGGAGTCTCCTTCTCTGGAGCCTTTCAAGGCCTGTCTGGCTGTGTTCCTCTATGATCTGTGTTAGATAGGATTGTCCTGCTCTGGCAGGGAGGTTGGAATCGGTGATCTCCTTGGGTCCCTTCCAACCCCTAACATCCTGTGAGCCTGTGAGCCTGTGGTACCTGCTTGTTTCCAGACTGGGTACTGCAGTTCCAGGTCTGTTAGATATCTGAATTGTGATCATTAGCAAATTCAGTTGATCCTTCTAAATCAGTTTCTTTCTACATCAGTGTTTGTCACAGACATTTGCTTTCCAATTTTGAAATCCCCAGTTCAAGAGAGATAGGGACCTGCTGGAAAGAATCCAGCAGAGAGCCACAAGGCTGACTGGGGGACTTGAGCATCTCCCCTACGAAGAGAGACTGAGAAGCCTGGGGCTGTTTAGTCTGGAAAAGAGAAGACTGAGAAGAGATCTCATCAGTGCATACAAATATCTGAGGGGTGGGTGTAAAGGGGATGGAGCCAGCCTCTTTGTGGTGGTCAGCAGCAATAAGACAAGGAACAATGAGTACAAACTGGAACACGAAAGGTTTCATCTCAACATGAGGAGAAATGGCTTTACAGCGAGGGCGATGGAGCTCTGGAGCAGGGTGCCCAGAGGGGTTGTGGAGTCTCCTTCTCTGGAGACTTCTAAAACCTGCCTGGATGCATTCCTGAGAGAACTACCCTAGGGGATCTGGCCTTGGCAGGGAGGTTGGACTTGCTGATCTCTGGAGGTCCCTTCCAACCTCTAAAGTTCTGTGATTCTGTGGTTCCTGATACCACCCAACACAAGTGCAAACCTAATGTGATTTATAATAGGTGTTAAACCAACAGAAGAAGCAAAGGCTACTTTTTAAGATGACAGGCTTTAAAGTACTTTTAAAGAGTGCCTTAAGCACTGCCTCCATTTCATAAATGGAAACCACAGAATGGATACCAGACTTGCTCAAAAATCCCACAAAACATTAAAACCTAGGTAACTTGATGCTGACTTTCCTCTTATCAGTTAAAGGAGAAGAAAACACTCCCTAAAGAAACTCAAGCACATTGGCAACAAAATGTATTTGCACAGAAAGCAGTTGTTTTCAAGGATGCTGTTATGAATAAAGGGCAATAGAATCACAGAATCAACCAGGCTGGAAGAGACCTCCAAGATCATCCATTCCAACCTATCACCCAGCCCTATCCAGTCAACTGGACCATGGCACTAAGTGCCTCATCCAGGCTTTGCTTCAACACCTCCAGGGATGGTGACAATGAATAAAAATACACATTATTTCTTAATTTGGCCCCACATCCCACATAACTATATCCAGAAGTTAGAAAGGTTATATAGGTTCAGAAATCGGCAGAGAAATTATCTTCACAATAGGAATGCTTGCAAATAGTTTGAGAACAGTGTTTGGGTACTGTGTCCAGTTCTGGGCTCCTCAATTCAAGAGAGATGTTGAGGTGCTGGAAGGTGTCCAGAGGAGGGCAACAAAGCTGGTGAGGGGCCTGGAACACAAACCCTATGAGGAGGGGCTGAGGGAGCTGGAGGTGTGCAGCCTGCAGAAGAGGAGGCTCAGGGNTGATTCTATGATTCTACCTAAAATACACTGGGACTTTCCCCAGCAAGGTCTGTACCTGGCTTGGGGGAAGGGCCCAAGTGAATCCACCAATCCAGAGGCCTGGGTGAGGGAGATATCTCTCCTGGCTCACTTCATCCCAACTTCCCTGTTTCCCCTCATCCCATCTTCACAGGGACAGCGGTGGGAGAGGGGTTTTGGATGAACTGCCACCGATGCCATTGGATTTGAATAAATACATTTAGCAATATCAGTACTGCTCTAAAATAGGTTTTGAGATCAGATCAGATATAGATCTAGATTCTCTAGTCATGCAGCTATGGGATTTTTGATTAACAAGAGGCACAGGCACATTAGTAAGCGGGAATCCGTGGCCTCATTCATCACAGCTCAAGTCCCATCAGAGATGCTCTTTTGCAATACACATTTAGTCTCTGTGAATAGACCTTCAAATTCTTTACAGCAGGAAACAATAAGAAATGTAGGTACTTCCAGCTTGTATTTGTGTTTAAAACACAACAACAACAACAACAAAACAAAGCAAAACTTTGCCTACCATTGAAATCATTCTTTCTTCTCAGTTTTCTGGCAGTTTTTAATATCAGATCTGTCCTGAAGAATGTTACTTGTTACCAATAAATTTGGGAAAGGATGGGGAATTATCAAGAAGCTAAGAATGACCTCAAGAAAGGATTTTTTTTTTAGTAGTAAAAATAGTTTTTTTTAGTATTATTTGCCAGTTTATGAGAAAAGGGAAAAATCTCCTGGTTTGCCATTGGAATGGGCTGTGCAGGGAGGTGGTGGAGTTGTCACCCCTGGAGGTGTTCAAGCAAAGCCTGGATGAGGCACTTAGTGCCGTGGTCTGGTTGATTGTCTAGGGCTGTGTGCTAGGTTGGACTGGATGAGCTTGGAGGTCTCTTCCAACCTGGTTGATTCTATGACTCTATGCTTCTATGGTTCTATAATCCTATGATTCTGTGCGTCTGTGATTCTATGATGTGATTTGTGAAAGGAAGGTTTTGCACAGGAGTCTTACAGAGAGACTTGGCTTTCAGTTAAACTCTGTTCTCTAGTACAGAAATGCTGCCACAATGCTGTACCAGTCAGATCAAGCTGTTAGATCAGCCCCATCGTGAAAGATTTATCTGGTTCCTGGTGCCAGTTCGGTCCCATCAAAGGAGTTAGTTTTGCATAGCAGAATGAGCATTAGCGTGGCTGATTGGCCAGCAAGGAATGAAGGGATGTGGGTTTGTGTTTTGGTGAGAAGAAGTAGACTACAGGCTATGAAAGGGAAACGATGGTGATGACTGCTTCACTCATAGGCTTGCTGAGATGTATAAGAACAAGAGTATAAACATAGATAAGGGAGTTTGGGCACTGCCTGAGCTCTGGGCTGCATTTTTTTTTCTCTCTCTAACCTGAGTTGCCATCTTTCTGATTAATCCACTTGCTTCCTAACCCCCTTGCTGACCCTCCATTATTCCTTGAGGCACAAGGCAACATCTGGGGTAAGGCAGAGGAGTGGGAGAAGGTGGAAGGGCAGTTGGGAGCCCCTCCTGGGGACTCAGGTGTCTGGGAGGGCTGTTGTGTTTCTGTATTACCTTTTACCTTGTCTATTTCTGTCTATAACTGTATCTACTGTAACTATCTGCTTGTACATTGTGCCAGCTGTAAATATAAGCTTCATTCAATTTCCAGAGCTGGCTGAGTCTAGTCTGGGTGATTTCCAACGTGTGGAGGGACGGATAGCACCCAAACCACCACAGGGTTAGTCACACTCTATCAGGCTCTGTGCTCTTTGGTCATTTGCATTTCTTGGAACTTAGCACAGCTACTGAAGGCAGCTGTGTCCAGTGAATTCTGGGAGGACATTTCATTTGTAGACTTTTCCCTGCAGGCCTACAATTCACTCATGTAACTTCTTAGGAATGGTTTTCCTCTGTCATATTTGCCAAGCCTTCTTGCAGCCTACCAGAAGAAAGAAGACTGCTTTCCCATGACTTCCAGTAAACATATAGGCCTTCAGAGATAAAAAAACCCAAGCAAATGAATAATCATTCCATTATTTTCTGGTTCAGGGTATTTTTCAGCTGTAATTGCACATTTTCCATGGACAATTAACAACCAATACATGACTGTGCCAGACACTCACCCTTCCATTCATGACACCAAGCTGTGTGGCACACTTGACTTGCTAGATGGCAGGGCTGCTATCCAGAAGGACCTGAACAGGCTGGAAAGGTGCACCCAGGTCAACACCATGACATTCAACAAGGCCATGTGTAAGGTCCTGCACCTGGGTCAGCGCAATCCCAGGCACAGCTCCAGGGTGGGTGGGGAATGGCTGAGAGAAGCCCAGAAGAAAATGACCTGGGGGTCTGGGGTGATGAAAAGCTCAACATGAGCTTGACCAGAGAGGGATGACAAAGCTGGTGAGAGGCCTGGAGCACAGCCCTGTGAGGAGAGGCTGAGGGAGCTGGGGGTGTGCAGCCTGCAGAAGAGGAGGCTCAGGGCAGACCTCATTGCTGTCTACAACTACCTGAAGGGAGGTTGCAGCCAGGTGGGGTTGGGCTCTTCTCCCAGGNTGCAGTGTGACTGCAGTCCAGACAGCAACCCTGTGCTGGGCTGCAGCAAGAGCAGTGTGGGCAGCAGGGCAAGGGAGGGGATTCTGCCCCTTTACTCTGCTCTCCTCAGACCCCACCTGGAGTACTGTGTGCAGTTCTGGAGCCCCCAGCACAAGAAGGACATGGAACTGTTGGAGCCAGTCCAGAGCAGGGCCACGAAGATGATCAGAGGGCTGCAGCAGCTCTGCTATGAGGACAGGCTGAGAGAGTTGAGGTTCTTCATTCTGGAAAAGAGAAGGCTTTTAGGAGACCTTATAGTGGCCTCCCAGTATCTGAAGGGGGTCTCTAGGAAGGCTGGGGAGGGACTATTGACAAGGTCTTGTAATGACAGGACAAGAGGTAATGGGTTTAAACTGGCAGAGGGGAGATTCAAAGTAGATGTTGGAAAGGGTTCTTTACAGTGAGGGTGGTGAGACACTGGCACAGGTTGCCCAGGGAGGTTGTGGCTGCTCCCTCCCTGGAGGTGTTCAAGGCCAGGCTGGATGAGGCCTTGAGTGACCTGCTCTAGTGGGAGGTGTCCCTGCCTACGGCAGGGGGTTGGAACTGGATGTTCCTTCAGGTCCCTTCCAACCTAAACCATTCTATGATTCTATGATTCCCAGTGCATTAGCTTAGAAAAAAGTACTACTTTTTTTTCCTGAGTCTAGGTAAGGCATGGGGTAAAGTCAGTAAGACTACAACTCTGTATGTTGGTTTGTTTGGGTTTGGTTTTTTTTATTATTGTTGTTATTTGATTTGGTTTGGGTTGAATTTTTTTCACACCTCTGATGCTGCCTAAAGAGAACCATGGCATAAAAGGTCACTCAAGAAGTGAGGAGGAAGGAAAAAGAATATAAAGGCTGAATAAAAGCTTTCTTCACATGCTAGTTTGAAGCTAGCTATGATATTTCGGTGGGAGGAATTAGATGACAGGCTGTGAGAAGGAAACAGTGGTGATGTCTGCTTCACTCATAGGCTTGCTGAGATGTATAAAAACAGGAGCACAAAAGATAGGTAACAGAGTTGCTCTCTCTGGCTCTGGCTGCATGCACTTCTCTCTCTAACTCGCTACCTAACTAATCTTTCTGCTTCCTAACTCTCCCTGGCTGATTCTCCAAACTCACCTTGAACATAAGGCAAAGTCTAGGATAAGGCAGAGGGGTGGAAAGGAGGTGGAAGGTTGACTGGGAGCCCCTCCTGGACACTCTGGTTTCTGGGAGGGCTGTTGTGTTTCTGTGTTACCTTTTTAACTTGTGTATTTCTGTCTATAGCTGTAAATATTGTAACTATCTGCTTGTATGTTGTGCTAAGCTGTAAATATAAAGCTTCAGTCTTTGATTTCCAGCTGCTGAGTCTAGCCTGGGTGATTTTCTTAAGTGTGTGTGTGGGGTAACACCCAAACAATCACACTTCATTCTTTGCCCCAGGATGACACTTTGCAGCCCTTTGCAAAAGCAGTAATGGGTTTCTGTTCTCACATCCAGACCAATCAGGAGTAAATTCACAGAAGTTTAAGGAGTTTGGATTTAGGCTGATGTCAAACTGACCTGGCTCTCTTGC
This sequence comes from Tricholaema leucomelas, assembly GCA_013400475.1. Lineage (NCBI taxonomy): Eukaryota > Metazoa > Chordata > Aves > Piciformes > Lybiidae > Tricholaema lacrymosa > Tricholaema leucomelas. The sequence continues at coordinate 7,063 of WAAF01003175.1, forward strand.
TGTGGCTCTGTGTTTCACCTTGCTTCATACCCATGTGATGTATGTCTGCCAAATCATTTTTGGTTATTAGACAAACTAAGCCAAACCATAAATTAGCTGAATCATAGAATCATAGAATGGTTTAGGTTGGAAGGGACCTCAAGGATCAGCCAGCTCCAACCCCCTGCCATAGGCAGGGACACCTCCCACTAGAGCAGGCTGCTCAAGGCCTCATCCAGCCTGGCTTTAAACACCTCCAGGGAGGAAGCATCCACAACCTCCCTGGGCAACCTGTGCCAGTGTCTCACCACCCTCACTGTAAAGAACTTCCTCCTAACATCCAGTCTAAACCTCCCCTCTGCCAGTTTAAACCCATTCACCCTCGTCCTGACATTACCAGACCTTGTAAACAGGGCAGCAAGGGCTTTCCTTTATCTCTCTCTATAGGATGCTCCCAGTTTCTACAGAATGCTTCATTTCCATTTGCAAGAGAATTCCATGGCTAGTACAATGACCTCTGTGGCTCACAAAACTCTAAAAATGGTCTTCACTCTCTTCTTTCAGTTAATTGTAAGAAATTTCATTCCCTTGTCGTAAGGGAGATTATTTCTGTGAAGAAATTCCTGCCTGCGGTATAAAAGAAGGTGAGAGATTTCCAAGTTGTGCATGTTAATATTGCCTCTTTCATTAAGGAATTGAGGGGGTGTAGAGTTCTTTTTAGCTACAAAGGCATGAGAATGCTTCTGCCCTTGTCAGAGAGTAGCAGTCAGTCTTTTTGCAAGCGCCTGAGTAAGTGGGTGGCAGCTGGTGACAAAAGCTGTGACTCCACTTGCCATTTTCTTGTGATAGCTGATGCAGAGCATTGGCCTGGAGCAATTGCTGCCAGATTTCTTATGCCTCCTGTATGGTTAGGGAGGGGACTTATGCAGATATAAATATCACAGTCTCACAGTACCACCAAGGTTGGAAGAGACCTCACAGATCATCAAGTCCAACCCTTCGCCACAGAGCTCAAGGCTAGACCATGGCACCAAGTGCCACGTCCAATCCTGCCTTGAACAGCTCCAGGGACGGCGACTCCACCACCTCCCTGGGCAGCCCATTCCAGTAGCCAATGACTCTCTCACTGAAGAACTTTCTCCTCACCTCAAGCCTAAACTTCCCCCGGCACAGCCTGAGGCTGTGTCCTCTCGTTCTGGCGCTGGCCATCTGAGAGAGGAGACCGACCTCCCCCTGGCCACAACCACCCCTCAGGTGGTTGTAGACAGCAATATGATATCAAATGTGCTTGTTCCAGTTGAAGGTGCTGGTGTAGTTCTGCCCGGAAGGAACAGGGAATGCGTTGGATAGTGGTGTTATTGCTCGTTAGTTGTGGGAATGGGGTCTCTTGTGGCTACAGACACCTCAAGCAATTACCTTCTGCTTTGTTTTCTACTACATATTTTATGCTGAAGGTGTCACCTGTAGACGACCTAATCTCTCTTGGACTCCTGAGTTCAGTGCATGTTTTTAGCAGTGTTCTTTGATCAGTTTGAAGGCTGACTGTGAGTGACAGTGGAAGTCCTTTCTGTCGGGGACCTGATGTGATGTCTCCTCAGTTCCAGCTCTGGGGACTTTAAGGCACATCAACAGTGCCAAGTGACACTGTCAATCTGCCATCATCTTTTTTCAAAGGCCTTTCTTTTTCGCTCTCTGCCTTTACTTAGAAATGTCTTTCATTCCCTCCTCGAGTCCTGAACAGTTTTTGTTGTCTTACCTGGATCCTTAGCTGTTTTCCCTCTCTTTAACTGTGAACCACACATTCCTGTTTTAATTGTGAGACCCACGGTGCTGGGCAAGGCAGAGCAGCATTTCCTCCTGCCAGTAGTTTTCCTTCTCTCATTTCTATTGTATTTTTTGCTCTTCTCCACCTCACTTAGTCCATATAATTCCCTTCTTCCTATTCCCAGATTCTTATAGGAGCAGTCACTTGCTAGCTTTGTGCATTAGAGGAAAATGCTATATTGTTTGGTTTTGCCCTGCAGCCAAGGCAGGATGATGGTGATTCATTTCCTGAACAAAAGCATAGATTCACGGCCCCAGGGGCATTGAAACAAGCCATGCTATTTCATTGCCCTCTGAAAGAAATAAAGAATGATGTTGGCAGAGAAAATTATGTGATTTAGTGGACAAAAAATGGCCTGACCTGGTGCTTCTGCTGACACACACACTCTGCCAGGTTGCAGCAGAGCCAAAATATGGCATGACCAGCAGCTTCCTCCCCATCCTGGGTTCAGTGATCATCAGCTTCAAGGACCCATGCTGACTCTCTTTTCCACTTCAATGAACATGGCCTAGATGTACTGAATACAGGAAAATGAAAAACATTTCTCTACCCTTTGCCCTTCTTATAGAATGATAGAATCATAGAATCAACCAGGTTGGGAGAGACCTCCAAGATCATCCAGTCCAACCTAGCACCCAGCCCTGTCCAGTCAACCAGACCATGGCACTAAGTGCCTCATACAGGCTTTTCTTCAACACCTCCAGGGATGGTGACTCCACCACCTCCCTGGGCAGCCCATTCCAATGCTAATCACTCTGGCAAGAACTTCCTCCTATGATCAATGCTCTCTATATGGAGGCCTTCTTTAAAAAGCCTGGGTATGCTTCCTAGTGGAAAACTTTAAAGCAAAGCTGCTTTTTAATGAGTATAACTAGAGCTAGTTTACCTGTGTCACCCAAAGCATCACTGCTCCCTGTAGAGTATACAGCAACCATGAAAAAGTCTAAGTTCTGTCCTAAAAGACTATGGTAGATATAACATGATGAGCTCAAAGTACTAGAGGAAGTAGAAGATATCTACTGGAGTAAGAAGAAGGAAGAGAAAAATAAACAAGGGAAGCATTCTGCTTATTATAGAATCATAGAACCAACCAGGTGGGAAGAGACCTCCAAGATCATCCAGTCCAACCTAGCACCCAGCCCTAGCCAGTCAACCAGACCATGGCACTAAGTGCCTCATCCAGTATTTTCTTCAACACCTCCAGGAACAGCGACTCCACCACCTCCCTGGGCAGCCCATTCCAATGCCAATCACTCTCTCTGTGAACTTCCTCCTAACATCCAGCCTAGACCTCCCCTGGCACAACTTGAGACTGTGTCCCCTTGTTCTGTTGCTGGTTGCCTGGCAGAAGAGACCAACTCCCACCTAGCTACAGCCTCCCTTCAGGTAGTTGTAGACAGCAATAAGGTCACCCCTGAGCTTCCTCTTCTCCAGGCTAAACACCCCCAGCTCCCTCAGCCTCTCCTCATAGGGTTTGTGTTCCAGACCCCTCATCAGCTGTGTTGCTCTTCTCTGGACACATTCCAGTACCTCAACATCTCTTTGTGTGTGTGCATGTTTCTGTGTGTCTGTGCCTATGTGTTTATGAGGTCATACAACCTAAACAATGAAAATCCTAAATTATTGTCTACTGCTAATTTCATACAGAACCAGAAGAAGGCTCTGCATTAACGCAAACAGAGAGAGGAGAACCACATAATTTGTAAATGAGACTTTCTGTAATGACCTGTGACCCTCTTCTCTTCTAACCTGTGAAGGAACACAGGTTGCAGAGACGTTTTCATGTGCTGCACAAGAGTTGCTGAAAAAGAGGAAGGTGCTGACACTGGCCAGGTTGGATGAGGCCTTGAGCAACCTGCTCTAGTGGGAGGTGTCCCTGCCTCTGGCAGGGGTTTGGAGCTGGATGATCCTTGAGGTCCCTTCCAACCTAAACCATTCTATGATTCTATTCTATGATTCCTGGCATGAGTCACCTAAGGAATACTCATGGGAAACCATACCTCCATCATGCATCTATCCAGTCCCACAGAACTGATCCTCTCCTACATCAGTTTCAGCTTCCCCATGCAGACAGGGTGTAGCTGGGTCAGATGCACTGCGGTCATATACTGGCTGCATGAAGAGCACCAATCTCAGTTTTATTCAGGTAAACAACAGTCTGTCTCTGGAAAATGTCAAAAATATTGCTACCCTCCCAACAGGAGTAGCAAAACTACTCTTTCCTACAGCAGTAGCCAAAATCATTGCTTTTAACCACAGTCAGGCAATAAATGAATTTGAAGATGGTTGCAGCAATTCACAGTATCACAGTCTCACAGTATCATCAGGGTTGGAAGAGACCTCACAGATCATCAAGTCCAACCCTTCACCACAGAGCTCAAGGCTAGACCATGGCACCAAGTGCCACGTCCAATCCTGCCTTGAACAGCTCCAGGGACGGCGACTCCACCACCTCCCTGGGCAGCCCATTCCAGTGGCCAATGACTCTCTCAGTGAAGAACTTTCTCCTCACCTCGAGCCTAAACTTCCCCTGGCGCAGCCTGAGGCTGTGTCCTCTCGTTCTGGCGCTGGCCACCTGAGAGAAGAGAGCAACCTCCCCCTGGCCACAACCACCCCTCAGGTAGTTGTAGACAGCAATAAGGTCTCCCCTGAGCCTCCTCTTCTCCAGGCTAAACAATCCCAGCTCCCTCAGCCTCTCCTCGTAGGGCTGTGCTCGAGGCCTCTCACCAGCCTCGTTGCCCTTCTCTGGACACGCTCAAGCATCTCAATGTCCCTTCTAAACTGGGGGGCCCAGAACTGAACACAGTACTCAAGGTGTGGTCTAACCAGTGCAGAGTACAGGGGCAGAATGACCTCCCTGCTCCTGCTGGCCACACCATTCCTGATGCAGGCCAGGATGCCATTGGCTCTCTTGGCCACCTGGGCACACTGCTGGCTCATGTTCAGGCGGGTATCAATCAGCACCCCCAGATCCCTCTCTGTCTGGCTGCTCTCCAGCCACTCCGACCCCAGCCTGTATCTCTGCATGGGGTTGTTGTGGCCAAAGTGCAGCACCCTGCACTTGGAGCCATTGAATGCCATCCCCTTGGACTCTGCCCATCTGTCCAGGCGGTCAAGGTCCCGCTGCAGAGCCCTTCTGCCCTCCAACTCAGTCACATCTGCCCCCAGCTTAGTGTCATCTGCAAACTTGCTGATGACTGACTCCATGAATTCATCTATGTCACTCCCATGTGGGCTGCCATCATGCAATATAGCCAGTCATGAAGAATATCCTCACACACCCTCAACACCGTGCAAAACTTGAATGCATATTACCATAGAATCACAGAATCATCCAGGCAGGAATGGATCCCCAAGATCATCATGTCCAGCAATTTCGCCCACTCCACCCAGTCTGTCACTACACCATGTCCCCAAGCACCAGATCCACATGACTTTTAAACACATCCAGGGATGGCAATATTCATCCCCTGTACTCAGCACTGGTCAGGCCACACCTTGACTACTCTGTCCAGTTCTGGGCCCCTCAATTCAAGAGAGATGTTGAGATGCTGGAATGTATACAGAGAAGGGGACAAAGCTGGTGAGAGGCCTGGAGCACAGCCCTGTGAGGAGAGGCTGAGGGAGCTGGGGGTGTGCAGCCTGCAGAAGAGGAGGCTCAGGGCAGAGCTCATTGCTGTCTACAACTACCTGAAGGGAGGCTGTAGCCAGGTGGGGTTTGTCTCTTCTCCCAGACAACCAGCAACAGAACAAGGGGACACAGTCTCACGTTGTGCTGGGGGAGGTCTAGGCTGGATGTTAGGAGGAAGTTGTTGCCAGGGAGAGTGATTGGCATTGGAATGGGCTGCCCAGGGAGGTGGTGGAGTTGCCGTTCCTGGAGGCGTTGAAAAAAAGCCTGGATGAGGCACTTAGTGCCATGGTCTGGTTGATTGGCTAGGGCTGGGTGCTAGGTTGGGCTGGCTGATCTTGGAGGTCTCTTCCCACCTGGTTGGTTCTGTGATTCTATGGAACAAGTTCAGCCTGCTCCCTACAACCCATGCTGGCTTCTTACAGGTTTTTTCATTTACTCCAAGGTCTTAGCCTTTATTTTAAAGACCAGATCTAAGTGTGGTTGAAAGGCTCCTTAGAGCTCATAAATGTAGACCACCACCAAGAACTTTCTTCCTCCATCACAATGAAGGTTGTACAGGGAGAATTGTCTAAAATGGAAGCTTTGAATCTCACAGAAAGAAGGGACCGTTACAAACTGTACTGGTTTCTTCTCTAAGTATTAAATGCTTTCATAATCTAAACCTTTTACATGAAGTATGAAAAGAGCCAAATAAAAGTTTAAAAGTAATAAATAAATGAATGGTGATGGTTCATTGCACACACATTCCTCCACAGGCAGTGGATGCCAAAATACACATGACAACTTTTAAGTCATGTTGCTTACTGCTGTTCTGCAGGGTAATCTCATCCTATGTGGCTGCATGCATCCAATGACATGCATTAAGAGGATCACATCATGGTATATGCATCTTTGTCTCTGATGTTAACATTAGATGCTCCAGAAAGACTGTAAATGTATAGAATCATAGAATCATAGAATGGTTTAGGTTGGAAGGGACCTCAAGGATCATCCAGCTCCAACCCCCTGCCATAGGCAGGGACACCTCCCACTAGAGCAGGCTGCTCAAGGCCTCATCCAGCCTGGCTTTAAACACCTCCAGGGAGGGAGCAGCCACAACCTCCCTGGGCAACCTGTGCCAGTGTCTCACCACCCTCACTGTAAAGAACTTCCTCCTAACATCCAGTCTAAATCTCCCCTCTGCCAGTTCAAACCCATTCCCCCTCGTCCTGACATTCCCAGACCTTGTCAATAGTCCCTCCCCAGCCTTCCTGTAGGCTCCCTTCAGATACTGGAAAGCCACTCTAAGGTCTCCTCGAAGCCTTCTCTTCTCCAGGCTGCAGAGCCCCAACTCTCTCAGCCTGTCCTCATAGCAGAGCTGCTGCAGCCCTCTGAGCATCTTCGTGGCTCTCCTCTGGACTGGCTCCAGCAGTTCCATGTCCTTCTTGTGTTGGGGGCTCCAGAACTGCACACAGTACTCCAGGTGGGGTCTGAGGAGAGCAGAGTAAAGGGGGAGAATCCCCTCCCTTGCCCTGCTGGCCACACTGCTCTTGATGCAGCCCAGCACAGGGTTGCTGTCTGGGCTGCATGTGCACACTGCAGGCTCATGTTGAGCTTTTCATCAACCCAGACCCCCAGGTCCTTCTCCTCAGGGCTGCTCTCAGCCATTCACCACCCAGCCTGTATCTGTGCCTGGGATTGCACCGACCCAGGTGCAGGACCTTACACTTGGCCTTGTTAAACGTCATGAGGTTGGCCTGGGCCCACCTCTGCAGCCTGTCCAGGTCCCTCTGGATGGCATCCCTGCCCTCCAGCAAGTCAACTGTGCCACACAGCTTGGTGTCATCTGCAAACTTGCTGAGGGTGCACTCAATTCCTCTGTCCATATCACTGACAAAGATGTTACAGAGCACTGGTCCCAGTACTGGGGAAAAATGACAGAATGCTATATCTTCTTTATCCTGACATAGAGCTGCCTAATGCTGTGATGCAGAACTAAAAGCTCTTGCAAAAGGTATTTTTTTCCATTTCAATTACTTCTACTCCAACTTCCACCTGCCGAGGTCCAAGGTCTGATTTGCTTGCTTCTTCTTTCTTTGTATCTTGTAAATCCCCACCTAACTCCAAGCCCTTGAAATGGGAAGAACTGCCTGCTTGCCAGGTGTTGGCAAAATGTCATTTTTGGAGCAGGTTTTTCATTGTTCAGTAGCTCTGTTATTCTGCTGGTTGGACCAGTTTATTTTTGCACTCCTTTTAGCTATAGCTCTGAGAGTAAAGACTAAAGAGCAATAGGCTCTCCACTGGTCTTACTAGAGAAGGACAAATCTGCCTTCCAAGTTCCTGGCACATGCATGGCTTTGCATCCCCTCTCTGCTCTCTGCCTCTTTCATCCAGCCAGCTGGTACAACCTGAGGAACACACGCCCCCACAATACACCAAGCAGGAATGGTTACTGTCCTTATCAGTTGACATCAGGGGCAATTTCCTGTATGCTGCCACAGAATAAAGCAGAGACCTCTTTCTAATGACCTTTCTGGCTTGCTTAAAAACTCCCTCTGTCTTCTTTTCAGCTTGCACAATCAATAAGGCCTGGAGCAGCAGAGAAGCTCTTGCTATTAACTCAGCAGGAGCAAGAGCTAGGGTAAGTAAGTAGCCCAGAGCTAATCAAAAGCGCCCTCCCATGGCTCAGGATGTTGCCAAGTGCTTCAAGCAGAGCCAGAAGGCAACGTACTATGACTCTTTTGTCAAGCAAGGAATCATCTTCATTGTATCCACTTTATTATCTCTGAATTTTACCAATTGCACTTACATTTGCCAGCAAAGCTTGGCCATGTGTTGATATGTAACACTATTTTTGCACAGGTGTATTCATTTTCCTACTGACTACCCTAGGTGATCCTGCTTTTGGCAGAGGGGTTGGACTTGATGACCAGAACAGAACAAGGGGACACGGTCTCAAGCTCTGGTGGAGGAGGTCTAGGCTGGATGTTAGGAGGAAGTTCTTCACAGAGAGAGTGATTGGCATTGGAATGGGCTGCCCAGGGAGGTACTGGAGGTCTGTCTCTGGAGGCGCTGAAGAAAAGCCTGGATGGAGCACTTAGTGCCATGGTCTAGTTGATTGGACAGGGCTGAGAGATAGGTTGGACTGGATGATCTTGGAGGTTTCCTCCCACCTGGTCGATTCCATGATTCTATGATAGCCTCCTTCAGTCACTTTATTTCCATGCCAGAGATCATTAGCTTAGTTGTGCCCTGTACAAAAGCTGTCCTACACCTTCGATTTTCTGAGTCTTTTTTCCCTGCATATTTCTTGTTACTGTGTCAGCTCTGAGATTAAGGAATGCACAACATTCCTGATATAACATACTATGGATTTAGACAATGACATCATCAAGTTCTTCATTTTATACTCTCTTCATTTTGGAAAAGTTTCTAACATGTGAGTTGTCTTTTTCAACTTCTGTTGAGGAAGTTCTTCACGGAGAGAGTGATTGGCATTGGAATGGGCTGCCCAGGGAGGTGGTGGAGTCACCATCCCTGGAGGTGTTCAAGAAAAGCCTGGATGAGGCACTTAGTGCCATGGTCTGGTTGATTGGCTAGGGCTGGGTGCTAGGTTGGACTGGATGATCTTGGAGGTCTCTTCCAACCTGGTTAATTCTATTATTCTATGATCTATGGAGAACCCTTCCAAAATCTAGCATTCTGTGATTCTCTTGGAACCTGGCACCTGTTTAAAGGGGTAAGGTAAATATGCTCTTTTGCATCAGCATATAATGCTGTGACAGTTTGGTACAGACATTGCATTCAACACAAGTTTTTTCAGCATTCAATGAAATCTCAAGCAGTCTTTGCAGTTTAAAAGGAATCAAGTTTGTTTCTTCTTACACTACAGCCTTCAGCAGCCTGCTCTAGTGGGAGGTGTCTCTGCCTATGGCAGGGGGTTGGAGCTGGATGATCCTTGAGGTCCCTTCCAACCTAAACCATTCTATGATTCTATGATTCTATGATTTTACTCCAACAGCAAACCCTCAACTTTAAATCCAACCAGTCCCAAACAAATCAAACCAAAAACCCAGACAAAAAGGAACTCATCTTTTATTAAAACAGAAAGTCAGATGAAGGGCAGGTATTTTGCAGGCTGTTGATAAAAGAGATCCCTTATTAGCATGTATAGATTTAGGACTCTTTTAAAATAGAGAAAGAAAAGTAATCTTGTGAGGGTAGCAGGTTTGGGTGATCATTGTAAGAATCTGCTCTCAGACAGGGAAAGACACAGAGCAAAGTGCAGTTATTGCTGGAGACTTTGTCTGATGAAGGAAAATGGGACAATACTCCTAGAATGCCCCTATTACAAGAGGCATGTGGAGATGCTGGAGTGTGTCCAGAGAGGGGCCATGAGGATGATCAGAGGGCTGCAGCAGCTCTGCTATGAAGACAAACTGAAAGAGTTGGGGCTGTTCAGGCTGGAGAAGAATCTCCTCCCAGGTGACCTCACTGTCGCCTTCCAGTATCTGAAGGGGGCCTACAAAAAAGCTAGGGAGGGACTTTTTAGGCTATGAGGAAGTGATAGGGGGAATGGAGCAAAGCTGGAGATAGGTAGGTTCAGACTGGAGGTGAGGAGGAAGTTGTTGAGCATGAGAGTGGTGAGAGCCTGGAATGGGTTGCCCAGGGAGGTGGTTGAGGCCCCATCCCTGGAGGTGTTTAAGGCCAGGCTGGATGAGGCTGTGGCCAGGCTGCTCTAGGGTAGGGTGCCCCTGGGCATGGCAAGGGAGTTGGAACTAGATGATCCTTGTGGTGCCTTCCAACCCTGACTGATTCTATGATTCTATGCTTCTAATTACAGCGTGAATGCAGAAAACCATAAATCCAGTTGTGGATTGTGTCATTTGTGCTGGGCTATGTCATTTTCCTTGGCTACATTGTAGATTTCCAGAATGTTTTGCCCTAAATCACGGACATATGACTTGGAGAAATCTGCATTGTTGCTGTATTTTAAAAGTATGTTATTACACATTAAAAAAAAAAAGCTTAAGGGACCATGTTTTGATTTATTGAAAAGAAGTAACAGAAATAAGAACAAATCTGCTGAATCCAACAGGGCTGGACATTGTCAGTGTATGGTTAGCTTAAAATCATAGAATCAAACAGGTTGGAAGTGACCTCCAAGATCATCCAGTCCAACCTAGCATCCAGCCCTAGACAATCAACCAGACCATGGCACTAAGTGCCTCATCCAGGCTTTTCTTCAACACTTCCAGGGATGGTGACTCCACCACCTCCCTGGGCAGCCCATTCCAATGTCAATCACTCTCTCTGCCAACAACTTCCTCCTAACATCCAGCCTAGACCTCCCCTGGCACAACTTGAGACTGTGTTCTCTTGTTCTGTTGCTGGTTGCTTGGGAGAAGAGACCAACCCCCACCTTGCTACAGCCTCCCTTCAGATAGCTGTAGACAGCAATGAGGTCACCCCTGAGCCTCCTTAGGTCATAGGAATGCTCTGCCATCAGAGGTGTGCAACGGTACTGGGATATCCTCTGCAAGGTGGTACCAAACTCTATTGGTGTCTCTCTCTACATCTGAGCCTTGCTTCTTTGCCATAAACAAGAACCCCCTCAGAATTTCTACTTCCCTGCAGCATTTGTCTGTCTCCCTTCAAGACCAGTGGCCTTCTTGCCCTTTATAACACTCCTGCATGGTAAATGGTATAGAAAACCTTGCATGAATTCTCTAGCTCTTTCAGAAGGGCTAAGCCACTATTTAAATCCCACAGGCTTAAATGCTTTTTCAGCACTTGACCTCTTCATAAGGCAATTTCTCCTACAGTTAGGACGGCATCCAAAGCTGTTACTTTGTCAGTCAGAAGGAACTATAAAGCAACGCACAGTAAGCAGTACATAAACACCTGATAAAATAGTAGGATTTGATAATTATCTGTAAAATAGCAGTCTCTCACAGATTATTTTCTTGGATAACTGTTTAAAATCTCAGAGGTAATATCCAGGTAAGTATATGATTATAACAGTTCTACGAGGGACAGCGAAATCTGATCATGTACAGCCACTGGTCTAAATCAACTCCACTGCCAAGCTGGCAAGCACCAGGAGATCCATTAAATGAATAGACAATTCAGAAGTGTCCAACAGATAACTAAAATCAAAATTTTATTTTCTTTTTTCAATAATATTCATCAGACAATTTTCTGACAAGACTTTTCTGAAAGATGAAGTGCAAATGGGAACCCTGTAAGAATGTTTAGAAGAATCGTACATGACATTTTTTAAGCGCCACTAAGTACACATTGAATACTTTGTAAGTATATAGGCATAGCAACATGCAAGTGTCATGTACCTAACATTACAATATGCATTTTGTCAAGTTATTAATGAGGAAATCAAATGAAATAAACGTGTCTCATTGTCAGTGCAATATGTTTAATTCCCAGGGAATTTGTTTACAGGTTAGTGGTCGTATGTCTGAACCATTCAACTCTATCCTTCTCAACGCCAGAAACAGTGTAAGAGCAAAGTACACTAGATTTTCTAGGAGAAGACCCTTACACTGACTACAGATAGATGAAGCTGTTATAGTTCTTTCACAAATTATGCCTTATTCTAGGAAACTTCCTGCTGAACTGAAGGTTTTTCACTGTTACAACGTATCTAGCCTAAAAGTAAAGGACGCACACAGATTGCTTTGTAATTGTATTGGAAAAGAACCAAGCAGCAACTCAAACGTACTTCAAAGACTTGACCTTGTTCGTCTGAAATTAATAGACCCAACTCTTATGGAAGCAGGACAGATATTAATCCAGTAATCCACAAATTCACTCTTGGCTCACTAGTTATGCAGAAGCAGATGATTGCAGGTCATATTTGCACATTTCTATAGAAGCTATACATGGGGTTAAGCAAATTTGCTTCCACTTAAAAAAGGACAACATATGCAACTGCATATTTACTAACATTAATCAATATGCATAGAAAGGAGAGAAAGAGGAAGTGATAAGGATTCATCCAGATTTTCCTTCTCTTGACAACATAAGCAGTTAATGATCATCATCACCATTTTCTTCACAAGTTATTACTTTAGAACTCCTCCTTTTGAACCTATTTTGAAAACGCTTCAGTGTTTTCATTGTAGAGTGAGATTAAGGAAATGAGTATGTTCAGAAGAAAATAGCATCAGTGATTTTCAGCACTATGCATAAGGGCAGGGTAAGGCTGTCTGTAGTTTGTGCTGAAAAGTGAGATCAGAGCTCACGCACTGCTGGCTTGACCCTGAACACAGGGGAAGTGCTAAAGTGTTGACCCCAACAGGCCTGATTTTGCACTTGACTCTTAGGAAAAAATAAAGAAATAAAAACCTTTGAAATTTTCAATAGTAGCATAGAGAATAGCAACCTTATAGAGGAAAGAATTTTTTTGTCCTTCCTACCTCCTTTCCAATTAGACCACTGCTTTTAGATCAGCAGATAAAAAGTTACTTAAGACACAAAATGTGGAGGACAGATCTACAGTAAACACAGAAGCTATGAAGACTTATTTTGCTTTGTCATCTACTGAGAGGCTCTGGAAGGCCCTACTATTATAGAGTCATCCTATTTGCTCCACAACAACTTCTGTCTGGTTGTTGAGTACATTGAACACTGCTGAAGAACACGAACATGACTTGGCAACAAGATGATTCCTATATGCTGGAAGAATTCCCTTAAGGGACGCTGGAAACACACAAAAGTTGAAGCATCCTGAGGATGTGGAGCAATAGAGAAGTGTGCTGTTAAACCATGTTTGTACCCTTATTTCCTCCTGAGTTAAAACAAGTGCAGAGTCTGGGTTAGATTCATCAAGAGCAAGAAGGAACTGTGAGAGCTTCTGCCAATGTCAAGTAGACAACTCCCGATTGCTTTAGAGGTACTAGGTTGACTCTGAAAAGAACATGTGAGAAGTCCTACTCTTCATAAGAGTTTCTGCTCTGCTCAGTTGACATCAGAGGCTGCTCTGGCCATTTAATTGTCTCTTATTGTTTCCAATAGTCTTTCCCTGTCCCCTACGCATTGAATGTTTTTAATGTAAACATGTCCTGGCAATAGTATGTTTAAATAAGTATGAGACGTGTTAGGATATCTCAACAGTATTGGTATTGCATATTTCATTCAAAAGCTTGCATGTGCTTTCAAAAGTTTCTCTTCAAATTTGCATGCCTCAATGGAAGGATTTGTGTTGCAGTTGGATTGCACATAAGCATCTAGTGCTGACTAAATACCGATGTGTTATAGTGGGTTATTTTTTAAGCTGTTTGGGATGAATCCCCAGCCAGTGGAAATTGGCCCACATTTAAGGCAACAGAGTGAAGCTGATTTATACCAGCTGAGGCTGTGTCTACATGCCCTGTTAAAAGCTCTATCCCAAAATCAGTAAAGAACAGGGCAAGAATTACGAACAAAGGTAATAATTATTTTCTCTATCTTTTTGACAGGAAAAAAAAACAAACCAAAACCCAAACCAAAAAAAGAAAACCAAACCCCGGTGACCTCATTTCAAGACTACACCAAAGATTCAGTAGTATTCAAAATGTATACAAATATCTCATAGCTAGTATTCAGACTAAGAGGTAGATGTCATATTCTACGAAGAGTACAGTGTGGAATGATGCTAATAACACTTGCTAAATCCATCTATTTACCTTTCACGCAGGACACAAAGTGGAATTATAGTGATGGCAACCACAAAAAAAGGCTTGAAATACTCTTTCCTTACTTTGCTATTCTACGGTATCTGCCTTTCAGTGCATTCCTTCTGGAAGGGTATGACGAAAAGCGATGAGAAGTGAAAAGATCAGTAATACAAAACTTCACGTTTACAAAATGTTTGCTTTATCATTAAAGGCATCCTCTGTACTTTGATGGAAGCATTTTGTACTTACAATTTAAGATTACTCGGTGTTACTGAGCAAGGAGTGGAAATTCCAGGTGAGGTGATTCAGCAAAACAGGGGTCAGAAGAATGCAGCTGTCTCTCTCTCTTTCTCTGTTGTTCATGCTAAAAATACCAGGGCATATGGCAGCATATTTCAGCATCTTAACATACTAGGCTCCCTTGAGGACAGAAAAAAAGAGGAAACTTGTGCTGTTGAGCCAGAAATAGATTACAGAACAGCGCTGCCAGACACAGAGAGTGCTGGCAGCAAAGCCATTAGCACAATCAGTGTCTTACTTCGCCTAAAGGTGCCTCAGCGATATTTAATGGGCCTCAAAGAAACGGACAGCAAAGCTAGCAAGAATGAGGAGTGGTATAAGCATTTCTGTAAATCAGTTGTCATTGCAAGAGGAATTACACATATTGCATTAGGATATCCACTGCTTCTATGTCTACCTTCCAGTTCTCTCTTGTGACTGTTGTTAGAGGTCATTCTTCCCCCGGCCCCGGCTTGAAATAACCAAAATGCATATTATAATTACACGTTTTTCCAATATCCATACACAGCAAGTACAAGATACTTACATGTAAGTACACTGTATTTACCTATATTTTTGCATAGTTTTTAGTGTGTACTTTGTGCCACTTAATAAAAAGCATTACTCCTCATTTTGGTCGCTGTTGCTTGCTTTTCTCTATTAAACAGCTTATTCAATTCAAAGTCGAAGTAGCTGGATTGTTTTTGGTACGTTCATCACAGATTACCAGTTCCTAGGAGTGGAGAGATTAGACACTTGGAGGAGGCTGGAATACGCAGTGGGGGAAGCTGTAGTGCGAACATGAAGTTGTAAATCACCTCCTTAATTAAGAAATGCGTTATTGGATTTATGGTGCTAATTTAATAAACTTACCTTTAATTTTAATGAAGTTGCAAAGGTAAGGAGTGGATTTTCTTTTTTGGTAACACTTTACAATAAGTGGCACTAAATTACACTATTAACTGCTATGTTACAGGGAATTACATGTAACCACACTGTAAGGGTTGAAATAGCTACTGTACATGTGCGTACATGGTAACTTCAGTGCTGTTACAATCATGAATTACATAATTACAGATGATTCTCTCCTTCCTTTTCACCGAAATAGTTACATATATATAGAATATACCGCAAGGAAAATACACAAGATGTTAACTTTCATGTCTTTTTTTTTTTTAAGAAGAGTTGGTTTTCTTCATGTACTCCTTTAGAGAGGGAGTCTCGAGTGCAAGACGAACCATCCTTAAGTAAAGTGGACATTTTTTTTTTCTTGGAAGTGTTCTAGCTTAAATTCTCAGCCTCAAAATAAACATCAGATTCTTTTGAACCGTCTCTCGGTTGGGTCAGATGACGCTAAAAGAGTGGGAGGATGCACCCCTTGTCTTCTGATGCACTGCTTTCTTGTTCAAATCATAAGCATGTTCTCAAAGCGTTTAAAAGAAAGGGGGGGGGGGGGGGGGGGAAGTCTACATCAGAAAGTTTTAAAGTAATCAGTAATAGACACAGTAAACAGTACACTGGCAGAAACTAGCTACCTGATCTTGAGAAAACTACTCTGCAAGTGCATGTGGGAAAGTATTGTCACATACATTTTAGCGAGGGCTGTTCCCATCCAGATCCTCCACGCATTTGCTGGACAGTAATAAAAGCCTTATTTCAGAGCGGGATCTCGGACAATGGGAACAGACAACTGGCTTTTAGCCTACTGAATGTCCTTGGTGTTGAGCCATGGTTCTGCTTACAGAAAAAAAAACAACAGAGGGATTTCTCTTCACACCTAGTATAAGAATTTAAAACTCTGAGGTCCAAGACAGGCCTGCAAAGTGCAATCCAGGTAGAATGCTTAGTGTAGGGTCTTTTGCACCTGCTTCGCAAATGCAAGAGACATCACCAGGTGCAAGATAATGGAAGATCAAATGCATTACAAATTAGGACGTATGAGAAGTTGTAATTCAAGCCCAATGAAATAACCTATTTTAACAGTACAATTTGTAACTCTTTTTGCCAAGTTTAAATGCTGTTTCTATGCCACTGGAGAAAATGGTTTGAAATGGTTACCCAAAGGCAATCTTGCTTTTGAAGGTTCCACCTGACCTTAGTTGGGTAGTGGTTCAAGTAACGACCCTATTGTTCAAGCAAGCTGGAGTTAGGAAGAATGGAAAAAAGGTGTGAATGCTATGCTGGTAGGGAATTCCACTTGAGCAAATAAGGCCCTTCATCCAGGGAAGCACTTATTTTTAAGTATGTGAATAGTGCCTTACAGTCCAATGGAACTTCTGAAGCTGAGCATGTGCTTAAATGCTTAGTCGAGCTGAAATAAAACCTTGTCCTATGTGATACTGTACTGTAGCTAACACAACTCACTGTTGTGTACAAGAATCTGTAACTTTTTTGGTATTAAACTGAAGGACTTCCTTTGCCAACCTTTTCTGTGTGTATGTTTTGAAAGACATGAATATCTTGTAAACCTATACTAGTTTTCAATGTGTCTAGTAGCACCTACCTGGTTCTCTCAAACTACCATATTATATTAACAGATTATTGCATTTTTCCACAGATGGGTATGGTGTGAACTGTAAAAACAAGCATGCAATCACATCAATGCAGACTTATTTCTTTAAAATGTCATACTGTATATGATTTATTATGTTAACACTCAACCACATCATATTATTTATGTCTGTATATTTTGAGGAAAAAAGTGCTGCTTTGACTGACGTCACCCTTCTTTCTTAGAAATCAACAAGATAAATGCTTCAACAACAACAAAAAAAAAAGAGACAAAATATTCTAATATTGGCCTTAAAAGGTTTATACTCTTCTGATAAATAATCTGACACAGCACCTTTATCTTCCACTTCACCATACTACATGATGTTCAGATTCCAAACTCTCCATTCCCCACACAAAAATAACATCCCAGGGGAAAAGTCCTTTACAGCAGACCATCATGCTTTCAGGCTTTACAAGTTCAGGAACCAGAGAGAAATATGCTGTTACCAAAGGTGCAAAACCTAGGAGCAAGACAAGCTCCAGCTAGACTATCTTGAGTCCTCCAGTGTATCATTTCCAAGAGCTATTACAGCAACCTTTTTATTTCATTGGAAGAGGAAATAAGCCAATGGGCTTACAGTGTTTTGTTGTCATATTTAAGAGCATGTGATTTTTTTTTTTGTTTTCCCCAGCTGTCAATTACACCAAAAAAAAAAAAAACCCCAAACAAACCAAACCAAAACCCAACAAAACCAAAATTCAGAAATAATCCAAACAGGAGACTTTCACTGTGGAGCTAAAAGCATGGCAGGAATTCTCTATCATTCACGGTGACATAAGTTTGTACCTCACAAAATGCATAGACAGGAATTTAATATAAAGAATTAGTCCATTTACTGTATACACAAAACATATATCTTTAAACATTTCTATTTTTTTTTCTTCCTTTTTTTTTTTCTTATTTTTTTT
>WAAF01003175.1:24969-37359 GCA_013400475.1 Tricholaema leucomelas
TTTTTTTTCCTTTTTTTTTTTTTTTTTTTTTTTTGGCAAACCAACACAGAGAAGCAGCTTTGGAACTGCCAAATTAAAAAAAAAAACAAAACCAAACAAAAAAACAACTGAGAATTTTAGCAACTCAATAGTTTGTTTGTTTTTTTTTTTAAAGGATAGTACTCAAACGTGGTTGTAATTTAAAACCTGAGGCTGTGCACTGGTTGTTAGCTTAAAACTACCTTTCCATAGAACATTGTGCTTCCATTTTATACCAAAGAAAAGAAAGAAAAGAACGAGGATTAGAAAAGTTGCTGCTGAACAGTGCTAGGACATACAGACAAAAGGTACTAATACATGTTACCTACTCAGAATATTGATTTGAGTCATATATAAAGGGATCTCATGGACATTAGAAAATGCTTAACTTGTACTGACTTAGCTACTGCCAAAAAAAAAAAGTTAAATATGTATCAAATAATGTTTAATTGAATTTATTATATGCAGTATATACAGATACTAAGATGTCTCGCAGCTGTGCCCCATGTACACTTCAAATATGAGTAGGCAGGTGAGTTCATGTGAAGCGAATAAATTATAACCCCAGAAATTACTCTGGAAGTTCTCTAATCTTTGCAATCCCCGAAAGCAGTAAAAGGGCAGCACAGATGTGTTGCAAACGAAGCGCTACTATCTAACTCTGCGGGATCTGTGCAGTGTTTTTAACCACTGAAACATGGCACTGCTGGCGAGGTACCATTTCAACCATAGAATCATAGAATCATAGAATCATAGAATGGTTTAGGTTGGAAGGGACCTCAAGGATCATCCAGCTCCAACCCCCTGCCATAGGCAGGGACACCTCCCACTAGAGCAGGCTGCTCAAGGCCTCATCCAGCCTGGCCTTAAATGCCTCCAGGGAGGAAGCATCCACAACCTCCCTGGGCAACCCGTTCCAGTGAAGTGATAAAGGTTTGCAGAGTACCATGATGCCTTCCCCTGTTTACCCTGAGCTTTGCTGTATGTCTTCTCTCTTTTCACTTCATGAGCATCATCCAAACTGTGCCACTGCCAGTGAAGTTGGGTCATATTGAGCTAACACTGTGATCCATGCATGTGGTTAAATCTCTGTGCCAGTGGGCAGGGGTTGTACCAATAACCATCTCAAGAGAGTTCAGGACACACACACGATAAAAAGGCAGACCAAAACAAAGCAAAACGAAACAAAACAAAGATCAGTGGACCGATAGTATTTTTCCCCATCGAATCCAAGCATACATGAAACTGTACTAAGCAGATTTCAGTTTGCTTTCTAGGGCATATTTGCTTTTTTTTTTTTTTTTTCAAACCCAAGATGCTTCTTTTGAATTACAGATATAGACATTTATAAAACTTTCTCTGGAAACCTCTAATCTTAGACTTAACATTTTCTGTAAGTAAATTAGATCCTTACCTAATACTGTTTAGTATGAATATTGTTCTATGACACACTAGCAGAGACATGAGAAAACTGAAACATAAAACCAAAAGAAGAGAGCTGCATAACATTTAAAAATGTAGAAAACTTGGATTAAGAAGATGATTAACATTATTAAGGCTGTATATTCAAGCACTGTATGTTAAGAGAGCGGTGGATATGAATCGTAGGCAATAAGAGATGTCCTGCTTTACGCATGATACGGTAATTAGAGAATGATGATGTCAACAGCTGATTGTTGGCCTAAACTGGCTACTTATAGCAGGGATGCATGTTAATAAAGACAGCAGAAGGTGGAGGAAATGAATGCTGAGAAATGATAGCCAGTTTTCTCCAGCAGCCAGCCTGATAAGTAAAACTCCAAGACTCTAGCTCTGCATCTAAATGAAATACTCTTTCTTTTCCTCTGCATTGACTTGACTGCCTTCTGCATTGATAATGGCTGTGTCGGCATCAGGTGCATCTTCAGCTCCTTTTGCTTCATTTGTTAAGTATGTTCCTAGAGGAATCAGTGCAGAAACAAAGGGAAAAAAAAAAAAAATAGGGATTTTTAATCTTTACACGACATTACAGAAATTACATTTCCAATAATACTCCAACCGCTTAATAGATGGACAAACATTTTCACACAATCTTAGCATGCATCATACAGGTATATGCAATTTCCTAATTTCTGTAAGAAGCATTTAGAATGTTAACACTGACAATGCACATACATAAATTCCAATATATCCACATTAAATGAAGGCAAGAGTTTAAGTAAATCCACTTTATCTAATTGCAGTAATATCCAATGCATTTTGCAATTTAACAACAACTGATACAATCTGGGTTATTTCAGGGAATAAATGAATATTCCAAACCACCACAATACCCATAAAAACAAATCAACTATGAAGACATAGAATCATAGAATCATAGAATGGTTTAGGTTGGAAGGGACCTCAAGGATCATCCAGCTCCAACCCCCTGCCAGAGGCAGGGACACCTCCCACTAGAGCAGGTTGCTCAAGGCCTCATCCAGCCTGGCTTTAAACGCCTCCAGGGAGGAAGCATCCACAACCTCCCTGGGCAACCCGTTCCAGTGTCTTACCACCCTCACTGTAAAGAACTTCCTCCTAATATCCAGTCTAAATCTCCCCTCCTCCAGCTTAAACCCATTCCCCCTCATCCTGACATTCCCAGACCTTGTCAACAGTCCCTCCCTAGCCTTCCTGTAGGCTCCCTTCAGATACTGGAGGATCATCATAAATGCTTTTTCTTTTAACGACCACAGATTGAGGCTGCAGCCAGGTGGGAGATGGTCTCTTCTCCCGGGCAACCAGCAACAGAATAAGGAGACACAGTCTCAAGTTGTGCCAGGAGAGGTATAGGCTGGATGTTAGAAGGAAGTTCGTGACAGAGACAGTCATTGCCATTGGAATGGGCTGCCCAGCGAAGTGGTGGAGTAGCTCCCTGGAGGTGTTCAAGAAAAGCCTGGATGAGGCTAGGCCTAGTTGCTTGGCTAGGGCTGGGTGCGAGGTTGGACTGGTTAATCTTGGAGGTCTCTTCCAACCTGGTTGATTCTACGATTCTATGGTTGGTTTTCCATTTCTACATTTTCCTTGATTTAATGTTTTATTATAGTCACTTCCAAAAATGACAAAATGGAGGTAGTTTAACTTTTTAACTTAACCCACTTACATTATACTATCAGAGATGTTTTTTATGCTAAGAATATTAATAGAAATAATAGTGTACAGCAGTCCCCTTTCCCTTTCTGAGAAGCATGACTTGCGTTGGCCTAAGATGCATAAACGCTCATTCAGGAAAGTAAAAGAGACAAACTGCCCCTGGCTCATTAAAAAAAATCCTGCTTTCCCCCATACAGTCCAACAAATGTAAAATATGTTTTGATCAGCTCATGTCTGCTAGCCACATGTTTATCTTAATTGAAATGAAATTTAATGAGTTCATATTAAGACTAATCCTCTCTTAAGTTTTTTTCTTCTTCCTTTAGAAGGGGTGGGAATAAACTGAATTTAAACAACAGGTCTACATTCAGAGGTTAAGTCTCAAGAGGTAAGTTTTAGATTAGCTATGCCTAAAAAGGATTGCAGAGAAGCTTAATCAGTGTCACTCCAGCCCTGTAATCTCTAATGGTGGGAGATGCGGACTGAAAATGAAGGCAGTGGAGTTCTTAAGGTGAAATCTCTGAAGTAAAACTTGATGTAGGAGCGAACCCCTTATTTCAGTGGGATCATTGGTAAATGAGTCACTGAACTGAAATCTCAGCACCAGCTTCTAATATTATCTTCTAATTACATACTTACAGTATTAGCTCCATTTATTAAATGACAAATCTTCTTCACTCTATATATATTCTGCTGAATTTACACTAGTTAAAACTATGACATCATGCAATCGAGTCTCTAGAGCTAACAGACAAGACCAAGAGAGAACCTTACCTCTTAGTCTCTCTAAATCAGTGATTTATGAGATAACCCCAGGGCATGCAACTAGATGTTCATTGCCTCCGCCAGTCCACCAGAAACTGGGTAAAACTCACAGAGACTTCACTTGCAACTGGACTGTGAATAGAGCTTTCCTGTCCAAATCATTTAGCAGATGGGTAAGGCAAAAGGGAATAGCACTCCCAGGTGAAATCATGCCTTGCTTCTAAAGTCACTGAACATTCACTAAATCTGTCCTACCTTTATGTCTTGCCAGGTATCGACCAAGGAGAATTATAGAACATAGCGTTACAAAGACAACTACGGCCACTATTCCTCCTATAAGAGCATGGTCAGGTCCAGTCTGTCCAGCAAAGCCATTTGGATCTAGAGGGAGAAAGAAAACGCAAAAGTAGTCCTAGAGAGGCAAAAAGGTAACAGGAAAATTCACAATACCAAGTTTTGTACCAGTCATTCTGAAAATAGGGCATTTCCCTCTTTAATATTCGGCGTGGTTATTCCCACTTTTACTACCAGTATCTTATCAACAACATAGTGCTGCTTGTATTCCCAGATTGTTAAAGCCCTGAGGACATCACAGTTATGAAAAATATTACCTTATTCTTCTTTGGCAGAGGTTATTAAATGGGAAAGGTTTCTGGTTTTGTCCTCGTTATTTTACAACTGAAAACCTGGCCATAGGTATTTATAGAAGGAAAAACAAGGAGCTGAGTATTGGGGATCAGATAGCATCAGCAGAATAGTGTCTGCATAATACATAATTTATAGAACTGATTCTCAGTGGGGAACCCTTATATATTCTCTTCCTTTCATTCCTATCCTATTGCACCAGAAATAAAAAGGCAGATAAAGTGCAGCCATGCTAGGTTCCTCTGCACAGGGCTGTGTCTGCATGAATATAGTCAGATAAAGCTATCAGGCCACCTGAAAAATCATCATTCAGTCTCAAGCATCACTTTGTGAATTTACAATGAATACTCGATTAACACCCAACGTGAGCAAAGCTGTAATACACATAACAATGCCTTAACGGCTGCATTTTGCTAACTGGGCCAAGTGCTAGGAGTACTCACACATTCACAGCCTCACAGGTTGTTAGGGGTTGGAAGAGACCCAAGGAGATCATTGAGTCCAACCTCCCCTGCCACAGCAGGACAATCCTATCTAACACAGATCACAGAGGAACACAGCCAGACAGGCCTTGAAAGGCTCCAGAGAAGGAGACCCCACAACCTCTCTGGGCAGCCTGTGCCAGTGCTCTGGGACCCTCACACTAAAGAAGTTCCCCCTTGTGTTGAGGAGGAATCTCTTTTGCTGCGACTTACACCCATTGCTCCTTGTCCTATCCCAGGGAGCAGTGAGCAGAGCCTGTCCCCCCACCTCCTGGCCAGCCCTCAGATATTTATAAACATTTATCAAGTCCCCTCTAAGTCTTCTCTTTTCCAGACTAGGAAGACCCAAGTCCCTCAGCCTCTCCTCATAAGCCATGCCCTCCAGTCCCCTAATCATCCTCGTAGCCCTCTGCCGGACTCTCTCCAGCCAGACTCTCTACTGCCAGACTTGAGCTCTCTGTGCAGGTCATTTGGCTGTTCTGCTGCCTTCACAGAAGTTGCAAAGAGGTAATCACGGGAAATAGCACTCCTTGGGGGTGAGTAATTCTTCGGAGTATTCGAACAATGAGCCATGAACTTGTGACTGTTGACTTACCTGAAATATGCAAAAGAAGGTGAAAGTTCAATCTAAGGATCATGATGTGATCTTTGTTTTAATGAAAACTGTCTGCTATGAAATCTCTGGAAATGCTGTTAGTATGCACTGTCTGTTGCAATCAGTCTACTCTCCCTGTTTCAAGGGCAGTTCCTTTGTGGAAGCTGTTTATATTCTACATGCAGTTTGCAAACGATTTCTTTGTTTTGTAAAAGGCAAAAAGCAGGAAAAATATTTGCACAGGAGAGAGTTTAAGCCTGTAAAGATGATCGACACACCTCTGATAATGCCAAAGAAGTGTGATTCCGTGATGCCATAATAACATTCTGCTCACCAGGATCATCGTATAACATTAAGATTTCCAGATTTAGCTACACACACATAGGTGTAAGTAAATATGAAGTTATACAAATGAAACAAAAGAATCATGTTTTCCCCTCCTTTTGTAAACATAGGCATACAGAAACAGTGCTTTCAGGTTTGCTGCAAAAGAGAGTGATGTGACCACTAGAGTTTTGCTCTTAACAGTCACTGAACCATTAGGCATGGTATGATGCTTTGGGTGTTATCTGCCCCCTCCCCTCCCTTAAGAAAATCACCCAAACTAGACTCAGCTGAGCTGAAAATTAGAATGAAGCTTTATATTTACAGCTTAGCACAATATACAAGCAGATATTTACAATATCTACAGCTATAGACAGAAATAGACAAGTTAAAAAGTAATACAGAAACACAACAGCCCTCCCAGAAACCTGAGTCCCCAGGAGGGGCTCCCAACCACCCTTCCACCTTCTTTCCACCCCTCTACCTTGTCCCAGACTTTGCCTTGTGTGCAAGGTGAGTTTGGAGAATCAGCCAGAGGGGATTGCGAAGCAGGTACATTAGTTACACAGACAGCAAGTTAGAAAAAGAAGTGCATGCAGCCCGAGCCATAGAGCAACTCTGTTATCTATGTTTGTGTTCTTGTTTTCATACATCTCAGCAAGCCTATGAGTGCAGCAGACATCACCAGTGTTTCCTTCCCATAGCCTATAATCCAATTCCTCTCACTAAAATCTCCCAGCTAGGCTCAAACTAGCACACATAGCTTTGTTACTTAACGATGACTTTTTGAGCTTCTAAGTCATTCTTTTCTGGCTGATAAGAGAAATTTAGGGAAGTCATCCACAGCACTTCTGTGGACATGATAGCAAACAGTAAGCACTGGCCTCCTCTTTCATGGTGCCTGTAGCAATGCTACTGTAAATCTCCTCCCTCCAGCAAAAACATAGCACTCTTTTGAACACTAAGGAGCACCAATGTCCCCAACTGCTGTGCATGACCTGCAGGAGATGCTCTTCCCCAACACTAGCCCAGAAGCAGTATGAACATGTTTTCCCACTGAAACCTAACACTGGTGAGTATAAGTACCTTATTGCTGTCTACAACTACCTGAGGGGTGGCTGTGGCCAGGGGGAGGTTGCTCTCTTCTCTCAGGCAGCCAGCGCCAGACCGAGAGGACACAGCCGCAGGCTGCGCCGGGGGAAGTTTAGGCTCGAGGTGAGGAGAAAGTTCTTCCCTGAGAGAGTCATTGGACACTGGAATGGGCTGCCCAGGGAGGTGGTGGAGTCGCCGTCCCTGGAGCTGTTCAAGGCAGGATTGGACGTGGCACTTGGTGCCATGGTCTAGCCTTGAGCTCTGTGGTAAAAGGTTGGACTTGATGATCTGTGAGGTCTCTTCCAACCTTGGTGATACTGTGAGACTGTGATACTGTGAAATTATTTTAAGGGATGCTATACTACTTGAGACACAGGATAATACAGAGAAAGGTTAGTACAGCACTTTATATGTAAAAGCATTTCTTTTGCAAAGTGTATTGCAGTGTACAGCTTTAGCTCAATATCCAGACTTAGAACATGTCCCCTCTGCAAGCTTTAATAAACATTACAGATAAAAATGCACACAGTACACCAAGATGAATATGCCTCTGTATTTTCATCTTTATCTATACAGTTGCTCCTCTTCTGACATACCTGACGTGGTTACATGAAGTGGCCTAAAGCCAGCATAAATACAAGGCCCCCATCTTTTAGTGCTATGCTAGTTTGAGGCTAACTGGAATAATTTAATGAGAGAAATTATAGGCTATGAAAAAGAAACACTGGTGATGTCTGCTTCACTCATAGGCTTGCTGAGATGTATAAAAACAAGAACACAAACATAGACAAGACAGAGAGGGAGAGTCAGTGTGTGTGTGTGTGTGTGTCTGTTGCGGTTGGTGCCCTGGGCTGCTTTTTCTCCCTGTATAACCCAACTAATTCTGCTTGCTAACCTCTTTGCTGACCCTCCAACCTCACTTTGCACGTAAGGCAAACTCTGGGATAAGGTAGAGGGATGGAAAGAAGGTGGAAGGGCGGTTGGGAGCCACTCCTGGGGACTCTGGTTTCTGGGAGGGCTGTTGTGTTTCTGTATTAGCTTCAAACTTGTATATTTCTGTCTATAGCTCTATAGATTGTAAATATCTGCTTGTATCTTTTGCTAAGCTGTGAATATAAAGCTTCATTCCTTAATCCCAGCCAGCTGAGTCTAGTCTGGGTGATTTCATAACAGTGCGGGGGCAGGTAACTCCCAAACCATCACAAGTGGAAGAGGTGGTAGAGTAGCTGTCTCTGGAGGTGTTGAAGAAAAGCCTGGATGGGACACTTAGTTCCATGGTCTGGTTCATTGGTCAGGGCTGGGTGCTAGGTTGGACTGGACGATCTTGGAAGTCTCTTCCAACCTGCTTGATTCCATGACTCTAAGTGCAGATTAATGAGATTCTACTGCTTCTATAAATTGAATTTTTTTTAACTTTAGATTTAATTTAGATATTCTTTGCAATGCAAAGGTAGTGTTATATTTCTGCTATAATCCCTTAACCCTGGTATGAAAGCCAGATTACACTCATAAGTACTGCTAGACAAGTTGGACCATGACCTGTTACCATCCAATACCAGTAAACAATCATTAAAATAAAAGGAAAAGAAGGAAAGGAAGCAAGAGATGGAAGGGAAGGGAAGATTCTCAGAAGTGGCTAACATTTTCTTGGGGAATAAAAAACAAAAAAAGGAAAGAAAATCTGTAAAACACAAACAATATTCTGAATGGGAAGTGCACCTCTTAGAAATATTGCCCTCATAGAAAAATAATGTTACCATTAAATATAAATACACTATACATTATGCATAGGGTAATGCACTCTACTTTTGCCTTTCATGAGATGACCTAAGCCCCATGAGTGAATCATAGACCTGGGGCTATCTAGCATGGTATAAATAATTACTATGTCATAATGTGCCTGAACAATAACTGAAAGACAGAAATACAGGGGTGTAAAAACTATGCCACTTTGTGGTTTAGATATTTATGCAGTGTTCTGAGCATTGGCATTAGCAATTTGCACCAAAGTTCCTGAAAGTACTAAGCATATATTTGGGCGCCAACCACTTGTGCTAGTTTGAAGCAAGCTAGAATGTTTTGGTGAGAAGAACTAGATTACAGGCTGTGGAAGGAAAACAATGGTGATGGCTGCTTCACTCATAGGCTTGCTGAGAGATACAAGAAGAAGAATCAAAACATAGATAAGGCAATTCTCCTGATGGGGAGCTTGGAGCTGCATCTCTCTCTTTAACCTCACCCTCCGTTTCTCTGCCTTCTTTCTGATTCATCCACTTTGCTTCCTAACCCCCTGGCCAAACCTCCATTCTTTCTTGAGACTGGGGTAAGGTTGAGGGGCAGGGGGGAGGTGGAAGGGCAGTTGGAAGCCCCTCCTGGGGACTCAGGTTTCTGGGAGGGCTGTTGTGTTTCTGTATTACCTTTTACCTTGTCTATTTCTATAGCTAACTGTATATACTGTAACTAACTCCTTGTATATTGAGCTAAGCTGTAAATATAAGCTTCATTCAATTTCCAGAGCCGACTGAGACTAGTCTGGGTGATTTCCAAAGTGTGTGTGTGTGGGGGGGGGGTGGGGTGGGCAGGGAACATCCAAACCATCACACCATTCCAGAGTTTGCTTTCCAAAATACAGAATAGCATTACTTTTAGATTCTCATTATCAACTTCATAGGCTTTACCAGGTAAATCCTACGCTGCCACACACGTAACTCCAGCAAATGAAATTTTAAGCATGCCACTGTGCAATAAATACTTATAATCCAGATCTTTCCATTACAAAAACTACTCTGCTCTTGCTAGACTTTTTTTTTTTTTTTTTGCTTCATGAGCACAGGTGAAATCAACATTTTGTAATCAGATATTCATCAAAGGTCATAGAATCATAGAATCAGCCAGGTTGGAACAGACCTCCAAGATCATCCAGTCCAACCTAGCACCCAGCCCTAGCCAATCAACCAGATCATGGCACTAAGTGCCTCATTCAGGCTTTTCTTCAACACCTCCAGGGACAGCAACTCCACCACTTCCCTGTGCATTCCATTCCAATGCCAAACACTCTGTGAAGAACTTCCTCCTAACATCCCTCCTAGACCTCCCTCAGCACAACTTCAGACCGTTCTGTTGCTGGTTGTCTAGAGAAGAGACCAACCCCCACCTGGCTACAGCCTCCCTTCAGGTAGTTGTAGACAGCAATGAGGTCACCCCTGAGCCTCCTCTTCTCTGGGCTAAACAACACCAGATCCCTCATCCTCTCCTCATAGGGTTTGTGTTCCAGGCCCCTCACCAGCTTTGTCGCCCTTCTCTGGACANACATCCAGTCTAAATCTCCCCTCCTCCAGCTTAAACCCATTCCCCCTCGTCCTGACATTACCAGACCGTGTAAATAGTCCCTCCCCAGCTTTCCTGTAGGCTCCCTTCAGATACTGGAAAGCCACTCTAAGGTCTCCTGGAAGCCTTCTCTTCTCCAGGCTGAAGAGCCCCAACTCTCTCAGCCTGTCCTCATAGCAGAGCTGCTGCAGCCCTCTGAGCATCTTCGTGGCTCTCCTCTGGTATCAGTCCAGCAGTTCCATGTCCTTCTTGTGCTGGGGGCTCCAGAACTGCACACATTACTCCAGGTGGGGTCTGAGGAGAGCAGAGTAAAGGGGGAGAATCCCCTCCCTTGCACTGCTGGCCACACTGCTCTTGCTGCAGCCCAGCACAGGGTTGGCTGTCTGGGCTGCATGTGCACACTGCCGGCTCATGTTGAGCTTTTCTTAAGCCTTGGAACAGAAAAGTGCTGTCCCGTTTCTCAGAGAAGAGTACCAAAACCACCTGCCTACAGTTCCTTTTACTGATTTCATGAATAATCAATTGCTGAGGGAGAGTAGAACCACTCCAGCAAGACATCCTGGGTCGTAGCTCCACGTTACAACTTATGTGACAGAAAAATTCCTTCAAGTGACTCTTGTTTCTCTTGCCATGTTCATGTGTTTGTTATCACCCCCGCTACAACTTACCATCGCAAACTTGTTATCAACCCCGGTACAACTTACCAGCACTTCACACTTTTGAAAAAGCAATTATTTGAAGAGCATGGCTTAAAATCAGCAATGCAGATTTGTGAAGGATTATGCAAAATTAATATTCTGTATTAATTTTGATACCCAGGTGATGATGGTTAATAACTATGAAAACTGTTTATTAACATTAAAACTCACCAGAAACTTATTCAGAGGTTCAAAAAAATGCACAGGTTGGAAATTTAGACAGGCAGGGCACATGTTGCAGAATTAGCTGCTTCCCTGATTGCTTGCCACGGGAACCGTGGTCAAAGGCCTGCAGATCAATGTGATCAAGGCCTTGCCAGGCAGGACTCCAGAGGATTCAATGTGAACTATGCCAGAGACAGTTTTATTGCGTTACAGCTTGAATATATACACTCAGCCAGGAGAGCACACGCCTACACATTAGCATAATTAGTCAAGGACAACCCACTCCATCTGCATGAACCACGCCTTGTTTTCCTCATTAACCATTTCCTCATTCCATCATCTATCCCTTCTGAGATAAGGTAGCCAGCAGCTGGAGGGAACCAAGGTCAGGATCCATCTGTTGCCATTCTTCTTCACTCCGTTCTCACGTCCTTCACTTTGCATTGCCACAGGCACAGGCAAAACCAGAGCACTTATTTCTTAAAGTGGCAAAGGCAAATATTATACTGGAAGAGGCTTTGAAGTAGTCACTCACAAAATTATATATCAGACAGTACCCAAAGCAGGTGGAAGTCTGTCCGATTGGCCGCTGAGTCTTTATTTCTCCCAGGCACCTGTTGAAAGGAGGTTGACAATCTCTGACCTTGTCCCTGGCTCCTCTGGATGATCTTTGTATTTCCAGTACTTGTAGACTTAGCAGGAAGACTTCCAGGGGCGAAAAGGATGTCTTGGGAGCTATACAAGGTGACCGTATGCAGGCGTTTGGAGCCTGTTCCTGGTAAGCTCTCCAGGCAAATTTGGGATGTAAAATGAGGCAGCAGCTGCCTCACGCTACCTGCTCATCCCTTTCATCAGTATCCAGCCTGCAACTAGTGGGCCATTGGACATCGATTAGCCAATCAGAATGGCACTTTGCCAGGCCTCACCATATTAGGCAAAGCCAGGGCTTTCACACTCCCCTCCCAAAGTTGCTTCCTCAGCACAGGATGGGGGGGCAGGCAAACATGTCTGGGCATGGATAAGCCCATGTTTTCCCCATCAAGCCTACCACCACAATATTTTATGCATATTTGAGACTAAGGAAGTATCACAGTCTCACAGTATTACCAAGGTTGGAAGAGACCTCATAGACCATCAAGTCCAAACCGTTACCACAGAGCTCAAGGCT
>WAAF01003176.1:5296-37292 GCA_013400475.1 Tricholaema leucomelas
CGGCGGCGGCGGCGGCAGCGCGGGGCTCGGCGGCTCTTGGCCCCCCGCGGGCAGGGCTTGTCAGCGGCGGCTGCCCCCTCCCCGGCGATGAAGGCGAGCCCCGCGGCAGCCGCCGCCGCCGCCACGGCCACGGCGACCGGGCCGGGGCCGGCGAGTGGATCGCGGGAGCCCGATGCCCGCTGGAGGGAGAAGGGCGAAGCGGAGGCAGAGCGGCAGCGCACCCGGGAGCGGCTGGAGGCCACGCTCGCCGGACTGGGCGAACTGGAGTACCTGAGGCAGCGGCAAGAGCTGCTGGTGAAGAGCCTCCTGCTGCAGCGACCGGTGGGCGGCGGGCCCGGGGCGCAGGGTGGCCGCGGCGAGCCGCCGGGCGAGGGGCCGCCGCCGCGCAGCCTGGAGGAGAAGTTCCTGGAGGAGAACATTCTCCTTCTGCGGAGGCAGCTGGTAAGCGGGGGCCGCCGAAGATGCGGATCGTGTCGGCGGGGCGATACGGGAGCGTGTTGCCGGGGGATGCGCGCCTGTCGCGGCCCCCGCGGAGTGGTGTGACCCGCGGCTGGCTCCCTGCGAAGGGACAGCCGCAGTCCCCCCGAGCGGTCCTCGCCCACGCCGCTGTCACACCGCAACAGCCTCCCAGCCGGGCGCACGGGCGAGGCGGCGGGATGCAGGGAGGGGCGCACGACTCTCGGTGGCTGTGGACGGAGAGGTGACAAATGGGTGGCGGTCACGATTTACCGGCGTTCTGCTGGTGGATGCACTGTTTCTCCTTGGCTTCGCCGAGCCAGGCTGGCTGGTCCAACTTCCATTCAAGGCAAGGAGAGGCGCTGCCGTTGCCTTGAATGGAAGTTGGGAGCGAGCTCCTGGGTTGCAGCTGCGGTAGGAGGTAAGGAGCGCTCCGGCACGGGCAGGATCGGGTCCCTTTAAAAGAAGGGATGCTTTTGTTGAGGGACGCTCTTTGTAGCTGGTGTGGTAAGAGATGGAGGGCGGCGTGAAGCGCCGTGAAGATAATTTTTCAATGAAAATCGCTTACAGCTGTGCCGGGAGGTCTTTGTGCACGGCTCAGCATTTGCTTTCACCCAGGGAGAAGTTGGATTGCGTGATTTATATGCTTGATTTATTCTTTCCCCCTAAGCTCACTTCCCCTCCCACCCCCACCCGTCTTTTTCCTCCTTGCCCCTCCTCATTTTCATTTTCCTGTTAGCCTTTTAATTTAGTTAATTTAGGATTGTCTCCTTCTTCAAAATAAATGATTTTGCTGTTGAGAAAGGGCTGACTGCTGAAGGACCAGAGAATCATTACTCAAAGAGGGGGAAAAAAACCCAACGGAACAACGAGATTTGTGGTAGCAGTTTAATTTGTGCACTTGACATTGCAGATTAGAACCAGATGCAGTGCTGGCTGGGGGTGGGGGGGACACTGGTGGCAGTAGGTGGCGCAGGGAGCCACCGCCTGAACCCATCACCTCTGCCAGCCTGGCCTCCAGCCACTTCCTGGCTCCTGTCACAAATGTGGAAGAAGACCTCAGCTTGCCCCTTTGGTTCTCCGGGGATGGTGTTACATGCCAGCACATCTTCAAACGGCCACGCTAATGCTCTTAGCATTTGCTTTCCCTTTGCCCAAGGACTGGCCCAGCCCAAGGGAAAGGTTGCCCTAGATTTAATGGATTTAGGATTAGTCCAGTTATGAGCATCAGAACTCTTTGCGGTGAGCATATCGGAGCGCTGCTGGGCACTGATAAAATGATGCACCTAAAAAAAGAGGTGAACCTTCCTCCTGCCTCCCCTGCTTTCTCCAAAGCCAGAACAATTAAAGGGCGTGAAGCTGAACAGATGATGGATAAGCAACATTGTAATACACACAGGGAAACTGATTGCATTGACCATGGGTTAATGAGTGCCTTACGAAATCGTTTCTTATTGCTGATTTTATGCCATCAAATTACCTTCATAAATAGTCTTAAAATCCATCCCACAGCAATTTTACACAATTCTAATGGGAGGAGAGGAAGAATTACTCTTCCTTCCTGCTGCACTGCTAAACTAATAAAAGGGCTTGGAGCCCAGCCCTGAGAATCTTGCTGTCTATATGGCATAGACTATAAGCTCAGAATGTGCAGCAGAACAAGGTGGTTCCCACACTATGGACACTTGTTGGCAGGGTTGTTTCATTCCATTGTGTGAACAGATGTGATCTTTGCCTAACATCACTGTGGTGGTGCACATCCCCCTGTTAACGCTGGCAAAGCTGTCCTTTCACCAAAGCAGCCCATTTCACATGCAAGGATCTGGGTTTGACCATATCATACAATCCAGCTTTGTTGTTACAGCTGTGGCCCTGCAAAAGGAGCACTTTGCCAGCATAGAGTGTTGGTCTTCCTAAACTGTGGAGCTTGCTCTTTATGTAGAACCAACTGGAAGAGGCTGAGATGAAGTGTCAGCATAGTTCCCCAGTTAAGTGTTTATCCAGAGCATGTAGCTGGAATTTCAGGGCTTTGTTCTGTTTTGGTTATGGGTTTTTTAAAACAAAAACTTATCAGCATTCCTTGATGGAGAAGGCTGATTTGATTGGATAGGGCTGGGTGATCATAGCATCATAGAATCAGTCAGGGTTGGAAGGGACCACAAGGAGCAGCCAGTTCCAACCCACCTGCCATGGCCAAGGACACCCTACCCTAGAGCAGGCTGCCCACAGCCTCAGCCAGCCTGGCCTGAAACACCTCCAGCCATGGGGCCTCAACCACCTCTCTGGACAACCCATTCCAGCCTCTCACCACTCTCATGGATAACAACATCCTCCTCACAGCCAGCCTGACCCTACCCATCTCCAGCTGCATTCCCCCTAGTCCTGTTACTCCCTGATATCCTAGAAAGGCCCACCCCAGCTTTTTTGTAGTCCCCCTTCAGATCCTGGAAGGCCACAAGAAGGTCACCTGGGAGCTTACTCTTGGAGGTCTCTTCCAACCTGGTTGGTTCTACGATTCTATGTTTGTTTTTGGATTCCCTTCACATCTGCCTCACTGAAGGAGCTGATGTTTGCCATCTTGTTTTCCAGAACTGCTTGAGAAGGAGGGATGCTGGCCTGCTAAATCAGTTGCAAGAGCTAGATAAGCAAATAAGTGATCTCCGCCTGGACGTGGAGAAAACGACAGATGAACACCTTGAGACAGACAGTCGTCCAAGTTCAGGTAAGGATCACAGGATCACAAGATATTAGGAGCTGCAAGGGACCCAGGAAGGTTGGGGAGGGACTATTGACAAGGTCTGGTAATGTCAGGACGAGGGGGAATGGGTTTAAGCTGGCAGAGGGGAGATTTAGACTGGATGTTAGGAGGAAGTTCTTTACAGTGAGGGTGGTGAGACACTGGCACAGGTTGCCCAGGGAGGTTGTGGATGCTTCCTCCCTGGAGGTGTTTAAAGCCAGTCTGGATGAGGCCTTGAGCAGCCTGCTCTAGTGGGAGGTGTCCCTGCCTATGGCAGGGGGTTGGAGCTGGATGATCTTTGAGGTCCCTTTCAACCTAAACCATTCTATGATTCTATTAAGTCCAACCTCCCTGCCAGAGCAGGACAATCCTATCTAACACAGGTCACAGAAGAACACATCCAGACAGGCCTTGAAAGTCTCCAGAGAAGGAGACTCCACAACCTCTCTGGGCAGCCTGTTCCAGTGCTCTGTGACCCTTACAGTAAAGAAGTTCCCCCTTGTGTTGAGGCAGAACCTCTTTTGCTGCAACTTACACCCATTGCTCCTTGTCCTATCCCAGGGAGCCCATGTCCAGCAAGAGCCTCCCTGGGCAGCTGGAATTAAACTGGCTGTACCTTTCAGTACTACAACAGCATGTTCACACTGCTAATTAATGCCTACTAGAATAGAATAGAATCAATCAGGTTGGAAGAGACCTCCAAGATCATCCAGTCCAACCTTGCACCCAGCCCTATCCAGTCAACCAGACCATGGCACTAAGTGCCTCAGCCAGGCTTTTCCTGAACACCTCCAGAGACGGTGACTCCACCACCTCCCTGGGCAGCCCATTCCAATGCCAATCACTCTCTCTGCCAACAACTTCCTCCTAACATCCAGCCTATACTTCCCTCGGCACAACTTGAGGCTGTGTCCCCTTGTCCTGTTGCTGGTTGCCTGGCAGAAGAGACCAACCCCACCTGGCTACAACCTCCCTTCAGGTAGTTGTAGACAGCAATGAGCTCTGCCCTGAGTCTCCTCTTCTCCAGGCTAAACAACCCCAGCTCCAAAGCTCACCTACCACTAGATAGGTTGCTGATTGCAGACAACATCTTCAGAAGAACATCTCAAGCTCAATTAGATTTAGTGTTTGGGGCAGTTTTTACTTTCAAGGTCACCCAAAAATCAGTTCAAAAAGTTCTAATTTTCCTGCATATTGGGAAGGAGGCTGCAGGAAAAAAATGGTGAAAGAAGGCACCTCTGGCAGGAGAGAGATGTCAAAACTGAGCTTACAGCCAGAAGGGAACATTGAATCAAATAATTTGATCCCACATATATTGAATTTCATTGCATTCTTGCTGGGTTGAAGCCAGTAAGTGGTGTTTAACTACAGGGAACCTTTCCTGGAGGCATCAAGCCTTATTCTGAAGGCACTGAAAAGTGAAGTATCCACCAATTTGCCATTGTTAAATTCATGGCTAATTCCTAATCTGAATTTGAATTGTTCCATCCCTGAATCTTACATATAGACAAGGATCTTTTCTAGTACCCAGCCTTTTCTTTTCTTGGAGGTGCCATGCAGTGTAATTCCTGACTCTTTTTTGATGAGCTAAACAGGTCAAGTTCATTAAGTCATTTGTTTTAAGGCATTTTTCCAAGCTCTTGAATAGCTTTGTGGCTCCTTTCCAGTTTTCTAGCTTTGTTTTAACCGTGCTGGAGTCTGAGGACCAAGCATACCATCCCAGTGTCTTTCCTAGCATAGACTGCTGAAGTCATTTCCCTGCTTCCATTCATTGGTCTCTTTGTACATCCAACAATCTCATTAGCTTTTTTTTTTCCCCTTCCCCATATCTTTAAGCTTGATTGAGCTGCTTTTCCACGCTGACTAAGTTCCTTTTCAGGATTATTGTTTTCCAGGATGCATCCCTATTCTGTAGGCATGCCCTGCATTCCTTTTTTTCCCCCTAAATTTAAATCTTGGTTCTGGTAGGTCATACTTTTCTTGGGTAAACCCACTTCACCAAGAAATAATTTTCCTCCTGTGTCTGCACTGCTGAGCCAGCAGTGTGCACTTGCAGCCCAGAAGGCCAACCAGAGCCTGGGCTGCAGCAGGAGAAGTGTGGCCAGCAGGGCCAGGGAGGTGATTCTCCCCCTTTACTGTGCTCAGCTGAGACCCCACCTGGAGTACTGCATCCAGTTCTGGAGCCCCTGGGACAAGGAGGATGTGGTTGTGCTGGACTGTGTCCAGAGAAGGGACACTGGGTTGATCAGAGGACTGCAGCACTTCTGCTATGAGGACAGACTGAAAGAGTTGGGGCTGTTGAGTTTGCAGAAGAGGAGGCTCCCAGGTGACCTTCTTGTGGCCTTCCAGGATCTGAAGGGGACCTACAAAAAAAGCTGGGGAGGGACTTTTTAGACTGTCAGGGAGTGACAGGACTAAGAGGGAATGGAGCTGGAGGTGGGGATGTTCAGGCTGGACGTGAGGAGGAAGTTTTTGAGCATGAGAGTGGTGAGAGGCTGGAATGGGTTGCCCAGGGAGGTGGTTGAGGCCCCATGGCTGGAGGTGTTTAAGGCCAGGAGGGATGAGGCTGTGGCCAACTTGCTCTGGATTAGGGTGTCCCTGGCCATGTCAGAGGGGATTGGAACTGGCTGCTCCTTGTGGTCCCTTCCAACCCTGACTGATTCTATGGTTCTGTGATTCTATTTAACCATTTTTCTTCTTTCATGTCAGAGCACTGTTTACCTCCAGAACTTTGATGTAAATCATGGGTAACACTCAGTAAAAAACAAAATCATAGTCCAGTGACAAATAGCTGGGGAGTTTGTCTTGGAAACATCTTACACTACTAAATGAAGAAGGTGTCAAACACAGCCTGGATCCTTCATGCTAAAATCTAAAAACCCATTGTAAAACTGAAAAGAAAAAGTCAAAAATTCATATGTAAAGCAAAGCTCTGCTTTTTTTTTTTTTAACCTTTAAGTGTTTTACTTTGAAATGGAATCATAGAATCATACAATCAGTCAGGGTTGGAAGGGACCACAAGGAGCATCCTGTTCCAACCCCCCCTAACATGGGCAGGGACACCCTACCCTGGATCAAGCTGGCTGGAGCCCCATCCAGTCTGGCCTTAAACACCTCCAGGGATGGGGCCTCAACCACCTTCTTGGGCAACCCATTCCAGGCTCTCACCACTCTCATGCTGAAGAATCCTTCATAGCAATAAGGATATTACTAAACTGTGCACTGTTTTTTTTGGTGACTGAATGAAATCCCTTAACTAATTGCCACAGAGTAAGCCAACATAAACAGGAGCTTGACTGCCTTTCTAGGGACACAAGTGGTGACTTTGTGTAGACATAACTAATACAAATCCAAACTCTTATTTTTATAGGGTTTTATGAGCTGAGTGATGGAGCTTCTGGATCGCTCTCCAATTCATCTAACTCTGTCTTCAGTGAGTGTTTATCCAGTTGCCATTCTAGCACTTGCTTTTGCAGCCCTTTGGAGGCAACACTGAATATCTCAGATGGACGCCCTAAATCTGCAGGTATAGTAAAAGCAGGTCAAATACATCATACTCCAGGAGGTGGCTTTGGCTTTGGAGGTACTGCCTCAGGAGTATCTGGGTTGGATTAACCCTTCTCCCTTTAATTTGATGTATTGTGCTCTGGAAAGATTCCAGTGCCTATCACATA
The DNA here is from genome assembly GCA_013400475.1 of Tricholaema leucomelas. Taxonomy (NCBI): domain Eukaryota; kingdom Metazoa; phylum Chordata; class Aves; order Piciformes; family Lybiidae; genus Tricholaema lacrymosa; species Tricholaema leucomelas. Next base: position 12,164 of record WAAF01003176.1, read on the forward strand.
CATGGGTCAGGGAGCAGGACTGTTTGTCCCCTACTGCTCCAGCCCTACACGTGAACATGTCACTCTAAACAGAAGAATGCCAGGTGAAAATATGACAGCTGCTCTTCCCAGCAGAGGGCAGTGGTACCTATACACAGAAACAACCTTTGTTGGCTCATTTCCTATGGTTGCCTTTACAAAATCATTTTTTTACCAAACAACACATGAAATACACCTCAGAAGAGACAGCCTCATTGAAACGACAGAGCAAGCAGATAGCTACATGGTTTAGGACGTCAGGGTATGTGTCACAGGCTCACAGGATGTTAGGAGTTGGAAGGGACCCAAGGAGATCATCCAGTCCAACCCCCCTGCCAGAGCAGGACAATCCTATCTAACACAGATCACAGAGGAACACATCCAGACAGGCCTTGAAAGGCTCCAGAGAAGGAGACTCCACAACCTCTCTGGGGAGCCTGTTCCGGTGCTCTATGACCCTTACAGTAAAGAAGTTCCCCCTTGTGTTGAGGCAGAACCTCTTTTGCTGCAACTTACACCCATTGCTCCTTGTCCTATCCCAGGGAGCAGTGAGCAGAGCCTGTCCTCCCCCTCCTGACCCACAGCCCTCAGATATTTATAAACATTGATTAAATCCCCTCTTAAGTCTTCTCTTTTCCAGACTATACAGCCCCAGGTCCCTCAGCCTCTCCTCATAATCTATGCACTCCAGTCCCCTAATCATCCTCATAGCCCTTTGCTGGACCCTCTCCAGCAGATCCCTGTCTCTCTTAAACTGAGGAGCCTAAAACTGAACACAGTTTCACCTCAGCCTGTTTGTGTTGGTGACCATGCTGAGGTGTGTCCTGCATTTCATAGAATCATAGAATTCACCAGGTTGGAGGAGACCTCCAAGATGATCGAGTCCAATGTAGCACCCAGCCCTGCCAGCTCCGGGGGCCAGTTGTCCTGGAGATAACCTGTCCCACTATTGAAGATTTGTATAGTGTAGACATTTGTGTAGTACAGACAAACAGACATCATGAAGAGGGCAGAGAGCTGATTTCTTTGAAGATGCAAGCCTTAATATGTGGGGTAGTGAAATAGGAAGGCCCCCTCTGTTGTACAGAAAGGACACTTAAGCAGGATTTTGTGGTTATTCTTCCCTTGTACTCAGCACTGGTCAGGCCACACCTTGAATACTGTGTGCAGTTCTGGGCTCCTCAGCTCAAGAGAGGTGTTGAGATACTGGAAGGTGTCCAGAGAAGGGCAGCAAAGCTGGTAAGAGGCCTAGAGCACAGCCCTGTGAGGAGAGGCTGAGGGAGCTGGGGGTGTGCAGCCTGCAGAAGAGGAGGCTCAGGGCAGACCTCATTGCTGTCACCAGCTACCTGAAGGGAGGCTGTAGCCAGCTGGGGTTGGTCTCTTCTGCCAGGCAAGCAGCAAGAGAACAAGGGGACACAGTCTGAAGTTGTGCCAGGGGAGGTCTAGGCTGGATGTCAGGAGGAAGTTGTTGTCAGAGAGAGTGATTGGCATTGGAATGGGCTGCCCAGGGAGGTGGTGGAGTCGTCGTCCCTGGAAGTATTCAAGCAAAGCCTGGCTGAGGCACTTAGTGCCATGGTTGAGTTGATTGGACAGGGCTGGGTGCTAGGTTGGACTGGATGAGCTTGGAGGCCTCTTCCATCCTGGTTGATTCTATGATTCTATGATTAACTGAATGCAGACATACTGAGTCAAAACCTCAGATCTTTCTGGGTTGTGGAGGATGCCTCTAACCATATTATTTCCAATGTGCAGTGAAAGGTTAATTTATAGCGATTTTTTTGTGTGAATCAAAGGCAAAATCATTTGGGTTCTTCTAACTCCAAACTGTGCTAATGCTACCTGTGCTAATTCATTCTGAGATGCTGAGGAGTCCTCTGAGTTATCCTTTGAGCAGCTTGAGGTAGTTTAATGCTCCCTGATATAAGGTATATGTGATCTTCCTAATCCATACATAAACAGAAAAGCACGCAGGAGGATTTCCAGCAGATTGCATTGCTGGGTTCTTCTTCTGTGTACGTCACAACCCCCTAAAGCTTTCATTAATCATACTGTCTGACTTATAAAGTTCAAATTTCACTACCTGGTATGTTTTTTGGCAGCATTTCCTGACTCTGACATAGACTTTAGGAAATGTAGTAAATCTACAAGGCGATCTGGAGGAAGTTCCTGCTTCTGACTTCCCTGTTTCTCCTCTCCTGCCCACATAGGAACACCATCTCTATCAGTTAGAATAGAATAGAATAGAATAGAATAGAATAGAATAGAATAGAATCAACCAGGTTGGAAGAGACCTCCAAGATCATCCAGTCCAACCTAGCACCCAGCCCTAGCCAGTCAAACAGACCATGGCACTAAGTGCCTCAGACAGGCTTTTCCTGAACACCCCCAGAGGCAGCAAATCCACCACCTCCCTGGGCAGCCCATTCCAATGCCAATCACTCTCTCTGCCAACAACTTCCTTCTGACATCCAGCCCAGACCTCCCCTGCCACAACTTGTGACTGTGTCCCCTTATTCTCTTGCTGCTTGCCTGGGAGAAGAGCCCAACCCCCACCTGGCTACAGCCTCCCTTCAGGCAGTTGTAGACAGCAGTGAGGTCACCCCTGAGCGTCCTCTTCTCCAGGCCAAACAACCCCAGCTCCCTCAGCCTCTCCTCATAGGGTTTGTCTTCCAGGCCCTTCACCAGCCTTAATTCCATCAAAGTCTGTGAGACCTCTTTTGAAATCAGCCTTAGATAAGTGATGAGCACTGAGCATTCAAATTTGAGTCCCCTGGCTGAAGTTTCTAGCCCAAGGGTGGGAAACAGGACTGTGATCTGGAAGGATCATTTAGCTTGTGCCCCTACCCAAGAAGTCAAGGGCAACATAAGCTTAAGGAAATAATAATCTTAGGTGCTTGGATTGAAGATTTCCTCCTGAGGTCGTTTAGTTCCTAAATAAGTGCCTTAGCCATTAAATCTGACTCATGCATCTTGAAAGGCACTGGATTTCCCTTAGAGAACTCTTTGCAGAGCCAAGGCTAGGATGTCAGCTGGATTGACCTGCACTCTTTGTACTTGTGATGAGCTTGGTCCCCATTCTGGAACCCTTTACAGCTCCAAAGGAGCATCTCTACCATTTTTATAATGATTAAAATCAACCGTGAGGACAATAACAGTACCTACCTGTCGTAATAACACAAACAAGATTAAATCTGAGTCTTTTCTGACTCCAGATGTGCTTGGAAAAAAAGTTTGGAAATTAAATTTGTCAGCAAGCTGAAGGAATTAATTGGTCTCTGGCCTTTATTGTTTACATTTCTCTTTGGATTTAACAGCATAAAATACGTTCTCAGGCTGAGGCCTGCCTGAGTTTTGCAGGTCACTGGAACAGACAAACTTAAGAGACCCTTGCAGGCTTCTGAGTGGCTTGGATGTGAAATAGGAAGCTCTTAGTGACCTAGGCACTGTTTTGAATCCGATGTGAGTGTTCTCACTAGGGCTGTGACTTACACCTTTTTAACCATGCAGACTTATTGAGGCAGAATCATAGAATCATAGAATCAACCAGGTTGGAAGAGACCTCCAAGATCATCCAGTCCAACCTAGCACCCAGCCCTAGCCAGTCAAACAGACCATGGCACTAAGTGCCTCAGCCATGTTTTGCTTGAGCACCTGCAGGGACGGTGGCTCCACCACCTCCCTGGGCAGCCCATTCCAACGCCAATCACTCTCTCTGCCAACAACTTCCTCCTAACATCCAGTCTAGACCTCCCCTGGCACAACTTGAGACTTTGTCCTCTTCTCTTGCTGGTTGCCTGGGAGCAGAAACCAACCCCCACCTGGCTACAGCCTGCTTTCAGGTAGTTGTAGACAGCAGTGAAGTCACCCCTGAGCAAATGCTACACAGATGCAGTTACAAAGACAGCCACAGAAGCATAGCTGCTGCTTTTGTATCGCTTGAATGGCTTTGCTGGTTGCAAGGTTTCTGCTGTTCTGAACAGCGCTGCTGTAGCGTAAACATTGCATTGCACGTGTAGATGGGACCAGAGTCCTTGCTGGCATATGAATAACCTAACACAGCTGTCCCTGGCAGGCTCTCTAAACTCTTCTAAAATGCCTTTCAGATCTCATAGGCTGGATGGACTGTAATAAGGAAGGCCAGCATGAGGACCAGACCGCAGGCTCTGTCTGTCGCTCTTTGTCCACACCGCACTCAAATTCCCTCGATGTCGTTGCAGATGTACATCCAAAGTACCAGTGTGATCTGGTGTCTAAAAACGGGAACGACATCTACCGCTACCCCAGCCCACTCCACGCGGTCGCTGTGCAGAGTCCCATGTTTCTTCTCCCCGTGACTGAAAACCCCCAGCGAGAAGAAGAAAGGCTTGGCTGTGATATTAGCGACGTTTGTGCCGGATCTGAAACGGACTCAGGGAAATCCACCAACACCTTTCTCCCACAAAGCTTCTGGCAGGCACCGTGCCCTTCCACCAGCAAGAGGATAGATGGTTACATCTTAAGCCTGGTTCAGAAGAAGACTCATGCGGTAAGGACTAACAAACCGAGGACAAGTCTCAATGCCGACCCCACCAAAGGCATCTTAAGGCATGGAAGTATGTGTGTCAGGCAGCCTGCAGGGGTGGTGGCTCATGGTAACGTTGTGAACCTGAAGAGCTCCAAGCAAGCGTGCTTGCCTTCTGGTGGGACAGCTGCTGTGGACCACACAACACCCTCCCCATTAAAGCAGAGGCCAAGGGAGCCAGCTGGTGAGCAGCTGGATAGCAGGAAGGCATCTTTGCCGGTGGCTTTCCCGCCCGGTGCAACCAGTGAACTTCAGAGCAAGCACCTGTCCCGCGGCGTCAAACCGGCACCTCCAGAGCTCAACCGCAACGCGGCGGTGGTGGCAGCGGTGGCGGTGGCGGGGGATGTCCCCAAGGAGAATGGCCAGCTCTTTGCCACATCTCCCAAAGAGAGCCCGGGGAAGCCTGTGGCGCTGCAGCCAGAGAACAGGGTCAGTCAGGCTCCCAAAAAAGCCCTGCTGAAGAGCAGCTTGCAGGTGGCTCGCACTTCATCGCCTGCTGTTGAGGAGAGGCCCACGCTGGATTTCAAAAGCGAGGGCTCTTCTTCCCAGAGCCTGGACGATGGTTTGCTGGTGAATGCCCAGTACATACCAGCCCAGCAGCAAAGCGTGAAGCTGCACAAAGGCACCCGAAACGTCAAGATTTTGAAAAGCTCCATGCTGAAGCACAGGCCCCACCTTGCCAACGGGCTGGAGAACAGTTCGCAGACGCCGCGGGAGAAAAGCAAGCCCCTTGGCAAGAAGTGTCGCTTTCCCGATGAGTTGGATACAAATAAGAAACTGAAAAAGCCCTCCTCGCGGGCTAAGAGAGGCGCTGGCTTGCAGCCCGAGTCCGGCCTGCAGAGTCGGCAGGCTGGCCTGCACAAGCCCACCACCCGATCCCACGGGCATGGCCGAGAGGTTGTGGTGGCCAAGCCTAAACACAAGCGGGCCGACTACCGCCGGTGGAAGTCATCGGCAGAGATTTCCTACGAGGAGGCCCTGCGGCGGGCGAGGAGGAACCGTCGGGAAGGCGTAGGGGTCTACTCGCAAGTCCCCCTGCCCTACGTCAGCCCATACGCCTACGTGGCCAGCGACTCGGAGTACTCCGCGGAGTGCGAGTCCTTGTTCCACTCCACCGTGGTGGACACGAGTGAGGACGAACAGAGCAACTACACGACAAACTGCTTTGGAGACAGCGAGTCGAGCCTGAGCGAGGTGGAGTTCATAGGGGAGAGCACGACCACCAGTGACTCTGATGAGAGCGGGGGCCTTATTTGGTCTCAGTTTGTCCAGACGCTCCCCATCCAAACGGTTACGGCTCCGGAGCTGCATGAAAATGCGGCCAAAGCCTTTGTCAAAATCAAAGCCTCCCATAACCTCAAGAAGAAAATCCTCCGCTTTCGGTCGGGTTCCCTGAAGCTCATGACAACTGTCTAGTGAGGTGACACTTGGTGGAATGTATCTGCTTCTGCTTTTGGAAGCAAGGTGCTTTTGTGTACATATTTCCACTGATTGTTTTGTTTTTTTTTTGGGGGGGGGGTGGGGTTGGTTGTTTTGTTTGTTTTGTTTGGGGTTTTTTTTTATATATATATATATATATATATATACAAGTATTTAAAACTTAAGGTAAATTATGTCACTTGTCTTCAGAACTTGGGTGGATACTAGTGCCTTTTTAATGTGGAAATAAAAGAACCTTGTGCTCATATGAACAGAACCCACAAAAAACCCCGCCCCGTAACACTGCTGTTTCAGTGCTGAGCAGCCTCCAGTGCATGGTGTCAGAATGCTTGGGGGAAAAAAAAGGTCAATCCTGGGAATGGATTTTCCTTGCCGAGCTTTTACGGTTCTGGGTCTTATACAGGATATTGACATAAGTTTTTAGGGAATTAGGGGGAGGGATGTCCAGGTGATCTTCATGCTTTTGTTTGTCCCATTCTGCTTGCTTAGCTTTTACAGTTCTGGGTCTTATACTGGATATTGACAGCTTCAGGTCATGAGTTTTTAGGGAATTAGGGGGAAGAAGTCTGGGTGATCTTCATGCTTTTGTTTCTCCCATTCAGCTTGCGTAGTTTTTACAGTTCTGGGTCTTATACTGGATATTGACAGCTTCAGGTCATGAGTTTTTAGGGAATTAGGGGAAGGGACGTCCAAGTGATCTTCATGCTTTTGTTTCTCCCATTCTGCTTGCGTAGCTTTTACAGTTCTGGGTCTTATCCAGGATGTTGACAGCTTGAGGTCATAAGTTTTCAGGGAATTAGGGTGAGAGAGTCTGGGTGGTCTTCATACTTTTGCTTGTCCCATTCTGCTGCTCTCATTATCACATCTTGAGCTTCTTCATAGAATCATAGAATCAACCAGGTTGGAAGAGACCTCCAAGCTCATCCAGTCCAACCTGGCTCTAGAAGACTCTGTGTAAACTGTCGCTAAAGAAGTGCACCACCAAAGGCTCAGGCATCAGTTTCAAACAACTAAAATCATAGAAATCATAGAATCAACCAGGTTGGAAGAGATCTCCAAGATCATCCAGTCCAACCTAGCACCCAGCCCTATTCTATCGTAGAGTCATAGAATCAACCAGGTTGGAAGAGATCTCCAAGATCATCCAGTCCAACCTAGCACCCAGCCCTATCCTATCATAGAGTCATAGAATCAACCAGGTTGGAAGAGATCTCCAAGATCATCCAGTCCAACCTAGCACCCAGCCCTGTCCAGTCATGCCTAGACCATGGCACTAAGTGCCTCATCCTGTCTTCTTCCTCCTGGTAGTCTGGCCTGGTTTGTTGGTTCTTGGTTTGGTTTTTGTTTATTTTTTGTTTTTATTTTGTTTACTTGTTGATTCCTTTCTTGAAGATTCCCTTCTTGAAACTGATCTCTATCCTCCCCCAGCCTTCCCCTTCCAGGAAAGAGGCTCCTGTTCAATCTGCCTCCAGGGTTAAGTCACCTTCTCTGGAGCGCACTCTGCTCTGATCTCCTGAGCGTCCTGCTGTGGACGCTGCTAATGTTCACAGCAAACTGTTGGAGCAGCTGAACGAGGCTTAGTAACTTCATTGTGTTGTGTAAAGCTGCTTTTGGAGAAGTTAGAAGAAAACAACCCCATATGCATGTCATGTGCATGAGTATCAGTAGTTTTTAATATCCATGTTGATGTCCAATTTACTGTACATCATCAAAGGCTGTTTTTATATATATATATATATATATATACATATCATTGTGTAAATTAATATAACACATCATATGCTGTAATAAACAGTCTGTTTTAATACTTCTTTTAGAGTTCCTTACGTTGGTGCAGACCCAGTCAGTGATTTTGTATTGGCATTGTCACCACTTAGGTCTCTTTGAAGTGACCTGTTAATGTTCCCTGCGTTTAGCCATGCAGGCAAGAGAGCAGGTTGAAAGTGTGATTTGTGCTTTGAAGGAGCTAGATTGTCATGGCTCCTCTTGTTCCTCCCATAGCTCGCATTTTGAAGGGAAAGATGGGATTTGGGAGCTCAGAGGCATCTTCAGGTTGTTGATTATGGGTGGCTCGTGTTGCGCAGCAGATGGAAATGTAATGGTAATCCTCCTCGCTGAGACGGTGCTTGCAGGCTTTGGTTGGTACAACACAGGGGCAGGTGGCAGGTTTCTGTATCCAAATAGAACTGTGAAGTGCAACAGATGTCCCTCTGAAACGTCCAGGAAATGAATCCCCAAAAGGTGTGTGTTCTGGGAGCTGGGCTGGATAGAGGAGAGCATGGACTTGCTGTCCCTGTTGCCCCTTTTAGTCATGGCAGCAGACTGTATCACAGCCCTTACAAGGTTATGGAAACAAGGGACAATTGTGTCACCCACCAGGCTCTGTCTCAGTTTCTTTCTTCCCATAGGACTGGAAGTGAGTCTGCCAGCAAAGGAGAACGGAGCTAACCAGAGACAGCACTGCTTGCCTTTGCAGCAAGTGCTTTGAAGCTGCCTAGTGGGAAGGCTGGAGGCTTATGGCAAGCGTGTATGATGGAGCAGGCCCAGAGGCTGGGCTTGGCTTCTGCAGGCTCACTTGCTTTGGTGTCCACAAAGTGGTGGACACTCAGCTGTCACGGATGCTGTGATTGCTGTGAATTCCAGGGATACATGTGCAGCCAGTCCATTGCAGAGCAAGATCTGCTGAGCAGACACCTTCTTTTGTGGCTCCTCTGTATGCTGCTGTCACCCACCTGAAAGGCAGAGCAGCTTTTTTCTCAGGTTTTCTTGCATTGCAGCTGTTGGAAGGAGAGATCCATCCAGAATTAAATATCTCTGGGAGCAGCTTTTTCAACAGTGGTAACACTTCATCTAAGTGGCAGATTTTCTCTTTTAATCTACAGTGTAGTAAATCCCTACCTGTAAAATGTCTCTCTCACATGATTTCCCCTCCCCTCTTCTTTTAATGTCAGTTGCTATAACCATTCTTGCAGTACAACATTCTGCATTCAGTGACCCAGAAAGTCTTTGCACTTCCATCTCCTACGAAACAAGCAAAGCTGTGACCTGGTCATAACTTACCTGGTCGTAACTCTCCCATTACTTTACACATGGAAGAGCAGCTTGTGTGTGTGTGTGTGTATAAAAATTGATGTATTATTAGAATTGATTAGAATAATTCATCTAGAAAAGGAAGGACAATGGCTGCCACTGCAGAGAAGGGAGAGAAGTAGTGCTTGTTGTTAAACATGGCATTGCTGAGGCTAAGCAGCAGCTTAATGCATCCCCATTAATAATTGATGGATGTTATATCAAGCAAAGGGAATGTCAAGCAGGTTGTCGGGGCGAGTAGTTCCTTTCCTAGAGTATCTCTTAATCGTGCCAAATAATCCCTCTTTGAGCAAGAAAAAACACTTGCAAATCCCTGTAAATCTCCTCAAAGGTGTAGCAGAGTAGCAGAGAGGATCTTCAGATGTGCACTCTGTCTCTCTAGCTGTAAAAGAGGTGCTGGTGAGAAGACAAGGTGACCAGTGGCTTTGGGATGGTGAGGTTTTAATTGCAGTGCTGTAGAATCATATCATAGAATCACAGAATTAACCAGGTTGGAAGAGACCTCCGAGATCATCCAGTCCAACCTAGCACCCAGCCCTAGACAATCAACCAGACCATGGCACTAAGTGCCTCAGCCAGGCTTTGCTTCAACACCTCCAGGGACAGTGACTCCACCACCTCCCCGGGCAGCCCATTCCAATGCCAATCACTCTCTCTGGGAATCACAGAATCATAGAATCATAGAATCATAGAATGGTTTAGGTTGGAAGGGACCTCAAGGATCATCCAGCTCCAACCCCCTGCCATAGGCAGGGACACTTCCCACTAGAGCAGGTTGCTCAAGGCCTCATCCAGCCTAGACCTCCCCTGGCACAACTTGAAACTCTGTCCCCTTGTTCTGTTGCTGCTTGCCTGGCAGAAGAGACCAACCCCACCTGACTACAGAACAAAAGGATACTGTGCCAGGGCACTGTGCCAGGGCAGTTTCAGGCTGGACATTAGGAATAAGTTCTACACAGAAAGAGTGATTGGCATTGGAATGGGCTGCCCAGGAAGGTGGTGGAGTCCCCATTCCTGAAGATGTTTTAGAGGAGGCTGGTTGGGGCACTTAATGCCATGGTTTGGTTGATTGGAAGGGTTAGATGATAGGTTGGACTCGATGATCTCAGAGGTCTCTTCCAACCTGGTTAATTCTGTGATTCTGTATGGTTCTGTGTGTCTCACAGCAGCTGAGGGAGATTGGTTTTCAGAAGTGAGTCTATTTTTAGATAACTGAGTTTAAAACAACAACAAAAGGAAACTAGCCACCCAGATATCAACAAGACTGTCAGCTGCAGCCACTGTTTTCTGCAGTGCTGTTGCTTAATACCAGACAGGGACATGGGCTGGTGCTGTGTCTGGCTTAACTGCATCTGAAGTTTTCCAGTTTGGGGAAGGAATTTTTCCTTGTCTTACATGATTTTGGTGAGCATTCAGAATCCTTCTAACAGGCCTGTTTTTAGAATCATAGCATCATGGAATGGTTTAGGTTGGAAGGGACCTCAAGGATCATCCAGTTCCAAGCCCCTGGAATAGGCAGGGACACCTCCCTTTCTGTCTACATCCCACATCTCTGTCCAACCTTTGTGTTTTGGTTTGATTTTGGTTTTTAAACAAAATGAGACCTTACAGTGCTGGAAAAATACTTGAGATGGTCCCAATACACAACACACATTCTCTTCTGTGGTTCTGGTTGAGGAAACACATCTAAGTTAGTACATTTTTGCAGTGTTAGGTTGAAATCCAGCTGCTAAACTTGGAGAGCAGTTCAATATCTGGCAGTTCTTTAAGCTACCTGGCTTTCCAGCTCCACAGCCTGGAGTCTGGCATGGTTTAATTAGCCCCAGTGTTTATGGTAGTCTTTGGAAGTCTAAAGCAGAAACATTTCTCTGCAGTGTGCTTGGGGCCTATTTCAAGGTGGATCAGGTTGTGATGGGGAGGTCTGGGATTAGCTGCCCCTGTGTTCCATGTCTAATGCAGTTCAGGGAAGCACAGAAGCCTATGCTTAACATAAAGGGAAGAGCAGACCCATCTGGCCAGATTCCTTGTGGTTCAGGTTATATAGTTGGAGCAGAGGTCCAGAGGAGGGCCACAAAGATGACAAGAGGGCTGGGACGTCTCTGCTATGGGGATAAGCTGTGAGAGTTGGGGATGCTCAGCCCAGGGAGGAGAAGACTCTGGTGAGACCTTACAGCAGCCTTCCAGTACCTGGTGATAGTGTTGCTGCCCACCTCTAAAGTCCTGTCTCTCCCAGTGCAGGAGTGAGGCACTGTCATCTGAAAGAGACGAGAGCGTTGCTGGGCTGTCTGCCTTACAGCAGGCTTTTAGGGTCTCTCTCTTCTGGTTCCTGACCCCAGCCAACAGCTGTGGGTCTGCGTCATGAAGCAAGTCGCGTCTGGTGTGTGCAGGGTCAGAGACAGGACCTGGCATGGTGCCTAGACGTCCCAACTGAGTGGGGTCTGTGTTGTGGATATCATGCTTGTCAGGAGAAATTCCATGTGGTGTAAGGATTTGGACAGCTGGGTCTGAAGGCAGGTGGCATTGGAGAGTCCCATAAATGGAGTGGTCTGTCCCTGATTCAGCTGTACTTCAAGAGGGGCTGAAAGAGGAGGCGTTTCAGCCTAACGCCTAGCTCAGCAAGTTGGGCTGGGCTAAACAGAGTCCTCTGAGGGACTCTGCCTGACTTCTTCTAGTGCTCTTTAAGTGGTCAAGGTCAGCAGTGTCAGTTGCTGAGGTGCTTTAACCATTTGGCCAAGTTTAGAATAGAATCAAGCAGGTTGGAAGACACCTCCAAGCTCATCCAGTCCAACCTAGCACCCAGCCCTATCCAGTCAACCAGACCATGGCACTAAGTGCCTCAGCCAGGCTTTTCCTGAACACCCCCAGGAATGGTGACTCCACCACCTCCCTGGGCAGCCCATTGCAATGCCAATCACTCTCTCTGTGAAGAACTTCCTCCTAAAGATCCTCCTTCTGCAAGATCTTTATTGGGAGAAGTGATAAGCTCCAGTCCCCCAAGTCAGCTTTTGACTTTCCATAGCACAATCTCTGTTTTTAGAGAGCCTGTAGGTCCCACTCCATTGTACCTGTCCCAGTCCTGGAGTTTCAGAGGGAATCTGTCTCTCCTTTACAAGTTTTTAAGTTTGTTTTCTGGCTTAAGATTATCCTGGGTAAGGACTGATCACAGTGTCACAGTATCATCAGGGTTGGAAGAGACCTCACAGATCATCAAGTCCAACCCTTCACCACAGAGCTCAAGGCTAGACCATGGCACCAAGTGCCACGTCCAATCCTGCCTTGAACAGCTCCAGGGACGGCGACTCCACCACCTCCCTGGGCAGCCCATTCCAGTGTCCAATGACTCTCTCAGTGCAGAACTTTCTCCTCACCTCGAGCCTAAACTTCCCCTGGCGCAGCCTGAGGCTGTGTCCTCTCGTTCTGGTGCTGGCCGCCTGAGAGAAGAGAGCAACCTCCTCCTGGCTACAACCACCCCTCAGGTAGTTGTAGACAGCAATGAGGTCTCCCCTGAGCCTCCTCTTCTCCAGGCTAAACAACCCCAGCTCCCTCAGCCTCTTCTCGTAGGGCTGTGCTCGAGGCCTCTCCCCAGCCTCGTCGCCCTTCTCTGGACACGCTCAAGCATCTCAATGTCCCTTCTAAACTGGGGGGCCCAGAACTGAGCACAGTCCATGGCAGAATCCCATGCCTTCACTAATTCCAGTCTGCTTGTTGGCTCAGAGAAAGGTCAGGCACTCCTCAGGTGGCAGCCAGCAAAGCCATCCCTGAGGGACCTGCATCTCCTTCCTCCACTAAGAGCAGCAAAGGCTTTTATTAGCACTCAGCAGGTGACTCACCACACTGGGCATGACTTTCCCTCAGTACATGACTTCTCTCACAGGAGGCAAAAAGCACATAAACATTTTGAGGGAGTAGAAACAAGTTGAAAGCACTTCAATGAAGACAGGCTGAGGAAGGATGTTCAGCATAGAGAAGCCTCTGGGGAGACTTTAATTGTGGCCTTTCAGTGCTTAAAGGGGGTTGATAAGAAAGATGGGACAGATAGTTGGTTCTGTTGTGGGAGAACAAGGGGTGATGGTTTTAAACTAAAAGAGGGGAGATTTAGACTAGATAGGAGAAATAAATTTTCCATAGTGAAGGTGATGAAACTGTCACAGGTTGCCCAGAGAGATGATAGATCCCCCACTCCTGGCAGCATTCATACTGAGGTTGGACTGAGCTTTGAGCAACCTGATCTAGTTGAAGATACTCCTACTTACTGCATGTGGCTTGTATTAGATGTTTAAAGGTCCCTTCTAACCAAAACCATCCTATGAATCCACGAGTAGCTAACTTCAGCCTCTAATATGTTGGAGTAGCCAACAGCCAGCCAGCTCAGCTGCTGGACCATCCTCAGCTCTTTGCAATGTCCTGTGTAGAATGCAGAGAGGATACAGAAACTATAGGCTAGTGGAGACACTTCATAAACCCCAGGTCTGTCTTTCAAACTTGCTTTTCTCTCTCTGAATCTCCAAGGAATTGCATGAGGCTCCTCGTGTGGCTTGATGTTCATAGAATCATCACAGAATCAAGCAGGTTGGAAGAGACCTCCAAGATCATCCAGTCCAACCTAGCACCCAGCCCTGTCCAATCCACTAGAGCATGGCACTAAGAGCCATGCTATTTAACTGAACATTATAGATGGAGCAGTGTGGTGAGAAGCAATTGCTCTGGGGTTTAAACACTCTCACAATGCTGGAATGAGTGATGGAAACAAAGTGGGAGATCCATTTGAAAGGGATAAGAGAAAGTGTTGATTTTTTTTTACACAGCAGGGAATTTGCTGCCAGAGGAAATAATGAGTCAGATGTAATAGCAAGTTCAAAGGAATTAGGGAAGGTAAGGAAGGATGTGTGTTCTACCACCCTACTTAGTGACCCTGGGTGCTAGGGCTAGTGTGAGGTGAATGGACTCAAATGGTGGGCAGGCTTGTGTGCTCCCCATAGCAATTGTCTTCTCTTGCAACTGCTGAAGCCCTCTTAACTGCTGACCCAGCAGGTTGTTTCCTGTGTTCCTATGATCTTGGTGTAGCTGATGGGAGTTGTCTATGCAATTGAATTTCTTCACTCTTGAGTAGTCTTTTGTCCTCACAACTGCTGCTGAAGACAAGCAAAGAATTTCACTTAGCATGCTTATAGAATGAATCATAGAATCATAGAATGGTTTAGGTTGGAAGGGACCTCAAGGATCATCCAGCTCCAACCCCCTGCCATAGGCAGGGACACCTCCCACTAGAGCAGGTTGCTCAAGGCCTCATCCAGCCTGGCTTCATTTATCCAAACCATGGACATGTTTCTGGTCACTCTTGTTCTCTCACAGAGGAATTTCATCCTCCCTTTCAGGTGGGCAGCCTGTTCTGAAGTCCCCTCTTACAGTGAACTTTGCCCCCACCCTGTAATGCAAACACTGTTCCAAAGTTCATATATTGTCTGCTGTGGGAGTCACTGCTGGGCAATGATTTTGTGTCCTACTGTTGCTTCTAAACTGTAGGAAGAATCAATGACCTCCAAGCCAAAACAACCATCCTGCTGACAGAGTACATCTACTTCACTCTGCCTTAGCACTTTTCTGTCCTTGGAGAGTTTTTCCTCTCCCTCTGTGTCTGCGTTCTGTTTTCTTCTTCTCCTCTTTTTCTTTCTGAGCAGCAGAGCTGTCTGGAAATGAATCCCTTGGTGGTCTTCACTTATTGCCAGTTGATTTGGACAGCAGAGATGTTTTGGTGCGTGGACATCCTTGCAATGCTAACCCAGGTGGTCTGCTCCAGGGTCACAGCTAATATGCACCTACCCAGGCAAGGACATGAGGATCTGAACCAGTGATGGCTCCCTAGAACAGCTTCTACTTAGAACATGTAGACAGATATAGTCCAAATGACATTGAGGATCAGACTAAATCTAAGCTGAAGTAAACACTTTGACTGCATATATTGTACATGTGGGGAGCTCAGCCTGGACCTGCTCCCTTTGTGCTGAATGACTTGTTGATGTAAACAGAGCCTCTCTTTCACTTCATGGCCTTTGTTTCCATGCTGTATTCCTTTAAGACCAATAAAGTGTATTAACATTAATAACTTGACTTCACTGAGCCAAGCTCTGAGAAAATCTGCCTTTTGTTCTTTTTAAAGGACTTGGAATTTAAAGTCCTGGGAACTAAGATTTTCATTACAATAATGAAGGGAAAATAAAATGACTTGGACTCTGACCTCAGGATGTAATGGTTTTGTAAGCAAATTAAGTGTTTTCTCCCCAGAAAAGGTTCAAGTCTTCTGTGGTCTTCAAGGGCAGGGAGTTGAAAACTTGCAACCTGTTGGAGAATACATTCCTCGTGTCTCCTTACAGCTTTGTGTCTTCAGAAGTGAGACTTTCATGAGGAGGAGGGGAAGCATGAGGTACAGGGGAGGAGAAGGACCTAATCAATCTTAATCTCTGAAGTACTCATGCACTAAGTGTTTAAACATGTGATTAAGCCCATTCTTACTCACCCAAGCATTTCAGTGCATGTTTTGGGTGCTTCATGGTTGGGGTAAATTAAGCACATGCTCAGGAATGCTGGTGGATCAAGGTCTCTGAGCCTGTCTTTGCAAGCATCCTATGTCTGTTTGTACAGGCTGGCCCAGTGACTTCTCTTGGTTTGTGTTGGAAGGACTCCCTGCTCTCTTAAGAGCCAGACCTTGTTAGTATGACCTTTGGAGAATCAGTATCTTGAGCCCATGCTTCAAGTAGTGATAGAAGGAAGTGCTTTTGAAGGAGGAGATACAATTACTACTTGAGGACATTGACCAGAAATAGGTAAGTAGTGATAGAAAGAAGTGCTTTTGAAGGAGGAGGTACATTTGGCTGGTCAGGCCACACCTTGAGTACTGTGTCCAGTTCTGGGCTCCTCAACACAAGAGAGATGTTGAGGTGCTGGAAGGTGTACAGAGAAGGGCAATGAAGCTGGTGAGGGTCCTGGAGCACAGCCCTGTGAGGAGAGGCTGAGGGAGCTGGGGTGTGCAGCCTGCAGAAGAGGAGGCTCAGGGCAGACCTCATTGCTGTCTACAACTCCCTGAAGGGAGGCTGTAGCCAGGTGGGGTTGATCTTTTCTGCCAGGCAAGCAGCAACAGAAGAAGGGGACACAGCCTCAAGTTGTGCTGGGGGAGGTCTAGGCTGGATGTTAGGAGGAAGTTGTTGTCAGAGAGAGTGATTGGCATTGGAATGGGCTGCCCAGGGAGGTGGTGGAGTCACCATCCCTGGAGGTGTTCAGGAAAAGCCTGGATGAGGCACTTAATGCTATGGTCTGGTTGATTGTCTAGGGCTGGGTGCTAGGTTGGACTGGATGATCTTGGAGGTCTCTTCCAACCTGGTTGATTCTATGATTATTACTTGTGGACATTGTCCAGAAACAGGTAAGTAGTGATAGAAAGAAGTGCTTTTGAAGGAGGAGGAACATTTGTTACTTGAGGACATTGACCAGAAACAGGTAAGAGTGACTGTGGTTGTGCTCTGTACCAACAGCAGGACTTTGTGTAACACCTGAGAACGGCACTCAGGAGGAGACAGAATGACTCAGCTATGTTTGTTCCTCTCCCTTGGGTGACCAAGTGGAGCTGGGAGAATGATGCAGGCAGGGAGGACTGGCACAGACACCAGACCTGTAGGGCCTGGGGTACTACTCGTTCATGTGCCTGGCTAATCTTAACTTGAGTCCCCATTGCAGCAGAGGAATTAGAAGAAGAATGGGCACTCTGGGCTACCCAGAGCTGCAGAGCAGAGCTAGAGGAGCATAAGAGCATGACTTTGCCTCTCCTCAAGGAAACCTGCAGTTTGACTGAGCAAGCAGTAGGGGCAAGGGAAGGGTTAAGAGTCTGTCTTCTCTTCCCAGACACATTATTTACAGTGGGTTGGTTTCCTTTTGGAAGGGCTGTCTGTAAAAGGAGACGTTCCCAGCCTTTCTGCAGGTTAGACCTATATCACATTACAGTTTTTCTCTCCTGGAGCCTTGACTGACACGATTTCCTCAAGTTGCTCTTCTCTTGGGAAGGTGAACTCAGGAAAGAGTAGGAGTTTGCTAAAAATCCAGAGTCTTGGCAGGCAAAACCGTGGTGATGGCCTTTTCATTCTAGGCAGCAGGTCAGACCTCAAAGCTGTATCATGCTCTGTATCTCCCAGTGCAGGGCAAGGACTGGGAAAGGAGTGGGAGAGGAAATCCATGGGGTTTGATAAGAGAGCAGTCAGTAGATCCTGTTGGAGCAGCTTGCAAAGGCCATAGCATCACCCCCAAGGAGCAGTGCCTGACTGTGTCATGCGAGCAGGCATCTCATAGAGTTATAGAATGGTTCAGGATGGAAGGGACCTCAAGGATCATCCAGCTCCAACCCCCTGCCATAGGCAGGGACACCTCCCACTAGAGCAGGCTGCTAAAGGCCTCATCCAGACTGGCCTTAAACACCTCCAGGGAGGAAGCAGCCACAACCTCCCTGGGCAACCTGTGCCAGTGTCTCACCACCCTCACTGTAAAGAACTTCCTCCTAACATCCAGTCTAAATCTCCCCTCTGCCAGCTTAAACCCATTCCCCCTCGTCCTGACATTCCCAGACCTTGTCAATAGTCCCTCCCCAGCTTTCCTGTAGGCTCCCTTCAGATACTGCAAAGCCACTCTAAGGTCTCCTGGAAGCCTTCTCTTCTCCAGGCTGCAGAGCCCCAACTCTCTCAGCCTGTCCTCATAGCAGAGCTGCTGCAGCCCTCTGAGCATCTTTGTGGCTCTCCTCTGGACTCGCTCCAGCAGTTCCATGTCCTTCTCACCAATGGCCAGTGAGGTCAGGGGTAGTGTAGGCTGTTGACCTGGACATCCCTACCTCTGCTGTTGCTTAAGCCCATTTTCATGCCTCCAAGCATGTTGACCCTGGTAAATTTCCCCTTTCCTGCTTCTTTTGTCTTCTGGCTGAAGTAACACATGGCTTAGGATTAAAGTACAAGTACTGAATGAAACAATTTCTGGCTTGTTCCTCCTGTCAAACATTTAATGATAGTGGTTTTCCTTGCTGGTGTTGTTTGGAAGAGACACTATCCCCTTCCATGCTTTACAGGGGTCTTCTGAGGAGCTTGCACTGGGCAACTGTGATGGTTTGGGTATTACCTGCCTCCCCCACACTTTGGAAAGTCACCCAGGCTAGACTCAGTCGATCTGGAAATTGAAGAATGAAGCTTTATATTTACAGCTTAGCACAATATCCAAGCAGGTAGTGGCAATCTAGACAGAAATAGACAAGGTAAAAAGTAAAACAGAAACACAAATGCCCTCCCAGAGACCTGAGTCTCAGGAGGGGCTCCCAACCACCCTTCCACCTTCTCCCCACCCCTCTACCTTACCCCAGATTTTGCCTTATGTTCAAGGTGAGTTGGAGGGGTGGCCAAGGGGGTTAGGAAGCAGGATTAGTCACATAGATGGCAGGTTAGGTTAGAGAGAAGTTCATGCAGCCCCAAGAGCCAGAGGGCAACTCTGTTATCTATATTTATGTTCTTGTTCTTATACATCTCAGCAAGCCTTCAGGCCACACCTTGAGTGCTATGTCCAGTTCTGGGCTACTCAATTCAAGAGAGATGTTGAGGTGCTGGAACATGTCCAGAGAAGGGCAACAGAGCTGGTGAGGGGCCTGGAACACAAACCCTATGAGGAGAGGCTGAGGGAGCTGGGGGTGTGCAGCCTGGAGAAGAAGAGGCTCAGGGCAGAGCTCATTGCTGTCTACAACTCCCTGAAGGGTGGTTGCAGCCAGGTGGGGTTGGTCTCTTCTGCCAGGCAACCAGCAACTGGACAAGAGGACACAGCCTCAAGTTGTGCTGGGGGAAGTCTAGGCTGGATGTTAGGAGGAAGTTGTTGGCAGAGAGAGTGATTGGCATTGGAATGGGCTGCCCAGGGAGGTGGTGGAGTCACCATCCCTGGAGGTGTTCAGGAAAAGCCTGGCTGAGGCACTTAGTGCCATGGTCTTGTTGAGTGGCTAGGGCTGGGTGCTAGGTTGGACTGGATGTTGTTGAAGGTCTCTTCCAACCTGGTTGATTCTATTCTATTCTATTCTATTGAGTGCAGCAGACATCATCATTGATTCCTTTTCACTGCCTATAATCCTGTTCTTCCCACCAAATCATTCTAGCTAGGCTCAGCCTAGCACAGCAGCTCTCTGCTCTCCTCCACACCACGCAGCACACCCTGCAGTAACTCTGTACCTGCACAATCCACCACCTGCCCAACACATTTTTCTGACAGGGGCATCAGGACTAGAGGAGTTTGGCTCTGATGCAAACCACCTGAAGCCTTTACCAGTGCTTAGGGTGAAAGTGCTCCTGCAGTGAGAAGAGGGAGCACGCTCAGCAGTGTTTGTCACTGCTGTTAAATGACAAGCTGGCTTTCTTTCCCCTCCTCTTCCCTGCCATGGAGATAGTGATCTGAGCCATGGTCCCTGCTGCTTTCTTTTTTCCTGTGTTGATCTATGCTAAGGCTTGCTGCCCATGAAGGATGGACTTAGCCCCAAGAGAGGGTTTTAGTGCTAAGCCACTGACTTTTGGTTTGGAATATGTGTCTCCTCCTGGGCCTGTTGCAAATGGCCCTTCTGTGCCACCTGCTTTGGGTGACCCTACTTTAGCAGCAGCATTGGATGAGATATCTCCAGAGGTCCTTTCCAACCCCTACCATTCTGTGATTCTGTAAAGCAGCCTACTTGGCAGCAAGCTGCCTCAGGGCCCTGGAAACCTGAACGGTGGAGGAACCAGATGGGTGACCAGGCAGGAAACTCAGCAGGTTTCTGATGTTTGGAGCCCTGTGTGAGTTTCATGGGAACCTGGGCAAAATTGACTCACCTTGTTGAGATTGTGCTGAATTGGTGAATTCCTCTGAAAAGTTGTTTTGCCTGAAACCTTCTGAGCAGGTGCAGTATCTTCAGCTATCTTTTGGAGACACAGACAACGTGTTCCCCTGTGCTTTGCAGCATGGCTCTTCTGGGAGTCAGAGCAGCACTTGTCTTTGCTATCGAGCTCTCTGCCAGCCTTCACACTCTTGAAGTGGTGTCAAAGAGGGAGGGTACAGGAACTTGGCAGTGATGAGTGAAGGATGCTGGCAGGTTATTCTGATCCTTAGAAAATCACAGTGCTCTCCTCATTACACTACACCTCATCCACCTACTCTGTCTTGTCCTATAAATTCTCCATGTGAAATTAATTCCCCGAGTTCTCTATTTGTTTTTACAGCCTCTAGCTGAGTTTCCTAGGTGCTACCCTTACATAAACAGTAATAAAGACTGCTCTGTCCTGCTGCAAACCACTTCTGAGGCTGCTGCCTCTAATTCACTTCCCGGTGGAGCCTTGTGCCATTAAAAGGCATGAGGTGCTTAATTGGAGGCTTACAGCCTTTGTGGCTGATGCAAACCAGTGCGTGCGTAATTGCTCGCTGCAAAGGCTCAGGTGAAGGCTTTGAAAGAGAAGGGAGAGGACGCAGATGGCCACGAGCAGAAGGCTCCTCGCAAGAGGTCACAGGAAAAGGTTAGCGATAGGGATTGCCCCGAAGCTGGGAAAAAGAACCTAATACCTGGACAACTGGTGAAGAGCCTGGCTAGAGCCTGGCTTTGTTCCCTAAAGGGGGAAGGGCGCGGGGAGTGGGGAGGGGGGGGGTTGCCGCTGCTGCGGAGCCTCCTACATCAAAGCTCTCATAATAAAACCCAGCAGAGATCGGTATCAGCCAGCCTGTGGCACTGGAGGGAAATGGATTGGTTGACAAGTCGGAGGCCCTTTCTGGGCAGATGGCTGGGTAGGAGTTGCTGGCTGCTTGCAACATCTCGGAAGGAGCCTTTAATCTGCCCGTGATAGTGTATGTTTTAGCGAGCACCGAGATGTTTATCTCGGCTGCATTAGTCACCGGGGAGAGTCTGCGCTCAACCTTTTCTCTTCCGTACCTTAGCTGCAGGCTTCTTCCCCCGGTGTTTGGAAGCGCTGGGTGTTGGATGCTGCAGGGTTCATTGGGGCTTTCAGCAATTACAATCAGAGAATCATAGGATCACAGAAGCAGTCAGGGTTGGAAGGGACCACAAGGAGCAGCCAGTTCCACCCCCCCCCTGCCATGCCCAGGGACACCCTACCCTAGAGCAGGCTGCACACAGCCTCAGCCAGCCTGGCCTTAAACACCTCCAGACATGGGGCTTCAACCACCTCCTTGGGCAACCTATTCCAGGCTCTCACCACTCTTATGCTGAAGAACTTCCTCCTCATGGCCAGCCTGACAGGGAAACCAAAGGAGGACAGCTTTTGCCTTGGGAATACTCTGCAGAGCACATTTAGTGATGTGGTTTTGCATGGCCTCTATTTTTGCACGCGCTGTGACACTTGCAGAGCCTTGCTCAGGGCACTACTGGTCTGAAAAGTGTTATTGCACTTCAGCAGTTGCTGTCTACAACTGCCTGAAGGGAGGTTGCAGCCAGGTGGGGTTGGTCTATTCTGCCAGGAAACCAGCAACAGAACAAGGATGAGGTACTTAGTGCCATGGTCTGGTTGACTGGATAGGGCTGGGTGCTAGGTTGGACTGGATGAGCTTGGAGGTCTCTTCCAACCTGGTTTATTCTATGATTCTATGACACAGTCTCAAGTTATGCCAGGGGAGGTCTAGGCTGGATGTTAGGAGGAAGTTGTTGGCAGAGAGAGTGATTGGCATTGGAGTGGGCTGCCCAGGGAGGTGGTGGAGTTACCGTCCCTGAACGTGTTGAAGCAAAGCCTGGCTGAGGCACTTAGTGCCATGGTCTGTTTGACTGGACAGGGCTGGGTGCTAGGTTGGACTGGATGATGTTGGAGGTCTCTTCCAACCTGGTTTATTCTATGATTCAGTTCTATGATTCTAAACAAGTAGCTATGTCTGGAAGACTATTAAAATGACAACTACGAAGCTGTGCTTCTCCCAGCCTGATGGTAAATGTCTTGCAGTGCTAAAGGTAAACAGAAGCAATCAATCATCCTCTCAGGGATTGCCTGATGGCACTCCGTGAATCAAGCTCACTTTTGAGGTCGTTTTTATCTGCCTTGGGGAGTACAAAGCAACCAAATTGGGGTCTTCCTCTGCATGTGCAGGCTGAAGAGTGCAAGGCTGGGTCTAGCAGGATTATGGAGCAAAGCTGGCGGTGGGGAGGTTCAGACTGGATGTGAGGAGAAAGTTGTTGAGCATGGGAGTGGTGAGAGCTTGGAATGGGTTGCCCAGGGAGGTGGTTGAGGCCCCATGGCTGGAGGTGTTTTTAGGCCAGGCTGAATGAGGCTGTGGCCAACCTGGTCTAGGGTAGGGTGTCCAAGGCTATGGCAGGGGAGTTGGAACTAGATGATCCTTGTGGTCTCTTCCAACCCTGACTGGTTCTATGATTCTCTGAGTCTGTCATGTGTTAATTAAGTGGAGCCAGTGTAAATATATCTCTTATGATGAGGTCTGCAAAGTGCTGAGGCACGAGCATGCAGGCTCTGGCCATCTCAGCTCTCCCACAAAGCCAATATTGCCATAGTGCATCTGCTGGCTTGGCCAAACAACGACTTGATGATGCTTTTACTTCTGTGCTTTTGTACCTGTGGTGCATTGTTTGTCTTCTTTTGATTATGCCAAAAAAAGAGCTTAGCTCAGTGGGGAAACTCAACTCCCAGCAATGCCTGAAGAGTACAGACGATTTAATAGTCTGAAGTTTTGCTAATCCAGACAGTAACATGAGCTCAGGGCGTTCAGCTGAGGTGCCCCTATAACTTTTGCACATCAGCCAGTCAGATTTAAAGCCTAGCAGGTCATGGGCTGTGTATGCAATTAAAAAGCTCCTCTCCCCATGGAGATCACAGTGCAGAGACAAAATATTATCCTCCCAATTAGTTTATTGCAGCAGACTGGGGCACAGAAGTCAGATTATCCAGGGGCACGCAGGGACCATTCCTGTGCCATTGAACTTGGAAAAGGCATTTTTCACCACATCTGGTTTCAATCAATTTGTCATCCACTCAAAGTGCCAGACCCATTTTCTGGGACCGTTAAAGTGCACAGCACTGACACAGGGTTGCAGCTGTGATCCAAACATGGGTATCCAAAGTAAGAGTCCTGCTACCTCTCATTGGTGACTATGCAGAGCATAGGAGTCTGTCAGCCAGGCACTTCATAGAATCATAGAATCAGCCAGGATGGAAGAGATCTTCAAGCTCATCCAGTCCAAACTATCACCCAGCCCTGTCCAATCCACCAGACCATGGCACTAAGTGCCTCATCCAGGCTTTGCTTCAACACCTCCAGGGACGGTGACTCCACCACCTCCCTGGGCAGCCCATTCCAATGCCAATCACTCTCTCTGCCAACAACTTCCTCCTAACATCCAGCCTATCATACAGGCTGAATAATAATACTTCTGAATACAGCTCCTTTTCCCACTTGAGAAAACCTCAAGGCTGGACCATCATCTTCAGTGGTGCCATATGCAGCTCAGTCACATGCACAGTGCCTGGACACAACCAGTCTCCATGTTTTGGGGAAGAGATTCACACCAATAATTACCAAGTAATTACTTGCAGCCTGGAGGGCCAATCAGAGCCTGGGCTGCAGCAGGAGAAGTGTGGCCAGCAAGTCGAGGGAGGTGATTCTCCCCCTCTACTGCACTTTGCTGAGACCCCACCTGGAATACTGCATCCAGTTCTGGAGCCCCCATTACAAGAGGGATGTGGAGATGCTGGAGTGTGTCCAGAGAAGGGCCACAAAGATTCTCAGAGGGCTGCAGCAGCTCTGCTGTGAGCACAGACTGAAAGAGTTGGGGCTCTTCAGTCTGCAGAAGGAGAGGCTCTGAGGTGACCTTCTTGTGGCCTTCCAGTGTCTGAAGGGGGCCTCCAAAAAAGCTGTGGAGGGACTTTTTAGGCCGTCAGGAAGTGACAGGAGTGGGGGGAGTGGAGCAAAGCTGGAGGTGGGGAGATTGAGGCTGACTGTGAGGAGGAAGTTGCTGAGCATGAGAGTGGAGAGAGCCTGGAATGGGTTGCCCAGGGAGGTGGTGGAGACCCCATGGCTGGAGGTGCTTAAGGCCAGGCTGGCTGAGGCTGTGGGCAGCCTGCTCTAGGGTAGGGTGTCCCTGCCCATGGCAGGGGAGTTGGAACTCGATGATGCTTGTGGTTCCTTCCAACCCTGACTGATTCTATGACTCTATGAAGTCTTTGCAAAGCCTCTCTCCTTCTACATGAAGCAGGTTCCTTCCCCAGCCTACGCTGGCATTTTGCTTTCAGTGTTCCAAGAACTTTCTTGTGCAAGCAGCCCATGGTGGCTGTGATCCTGCCTGTATGGGAACAGGCTGAGAAGAGCCTGGTTCTTCTAAATGTGTGCAACCACAGCACATACCCAGTGAAGCAATGCCTTTATCTGCAACACTTAGGCTTTATCTAATATCTTTTCAGTCTGAAGCTCTTTTTTCTTGAAACACAGATTAAGTAATAACAACGAAGGATAATTGAGTGCATTTTTTCACAGCAACATAATGATGCTTATCTGTGGCTACTGAAAAGCAAGGATAGTGTTCCATGTGCTGTATTATCTTGCTTCTGAAACAGTCCAAGTTTGGCATTAGGGCTTAAGTCATTGAAATCCATCTGCTTGCACCAAAGCCTGTTTGTTTATGACCTAGCCCAATATATCTTTCTAATGGACATTGCCATGTCAGAAGCACTGACACAGATCCTGACTCCTTGAGACCTGTGAGGGTGTAGTGCATTGAGTGTGGAGAGCAGAATCATAGAATCAGCCAGGTTGGAAGAGACCTCCAAGCTAATCCAGTCCAAGCTAGCACCCAGCCCTGTCCAGTCAACCAGACCATGGCACTAAGTGCCTCAGCCAGGCTTTGCTTGAACACTTCCAGGGACAGTGACTCCACCACCTCCCTGGGCAGCCCATTCCAATGCCAATCACTCTCTCTGCCAACAACTTCCTCCTAACATCCAGCCTAGACCTCCCCTGCCACAACTTGAGACTCTGTCCCCTTGTTCT
>WAAF01003176.1:51379-68391 GCA_013400475.1 Tricholaema leucomelas
TGCCCTTCTCTGGACACCTTCCAGCACCTCAACATCTCTCTTGAATTGAGGAGCCCAGAACTGGACACAGCACTCAAGATGTGGCCTGACCAGTGCTGAGTACAGGGGCAGAAGAACCTCCCTCGTCCTACTGGCCACACTGCTCCTGAGCCAGCCCAGGATGCCATTGGCTCTCTTGCCCACCTGGGCACACTGCTGCCTCATCTTCAGCTACTATCCACCAGTACCCCCAGGTCCCTTTCCTCCTGGCTGCTCTCAGCCAATCTGTCTCCATCCTGTAGTGTTGCTTGGGATTCTTGTGGCCAAAGTGCAGAACCCTGCACTTGGCCTTGTTCAGTCTCATCCCCTTGGCCTCTGCCCACCCATCCAGCCTGTCCAGGTCCCTCTGCAGGGCTCTCCTACCCTCCAACAGCTCCACACCTCCTCCTAGCTTGGTGTCCTCTACAAACTTACTGATGCTGGACTCAATCCCCTCATCCAGATCATCACTAAAGATATTGAACAGGACTGTGCCCAGCACTGATCCCTGGGGCACACCACTAGTGCCAGCTGCCAACTGGCTGTGGCACCATTCACCACCATTCTCTGGGCTCGGCCTTCCAGCCAGTTCCTGACCCAGCACAGAGTGGATGATCTTGGAGGTCCCTTCCAACCTGGTTGATTCTATTCTAAAATCCAACCTTTCAGGTTACAGTACACACAGAGCAAGCTGGGAATGAATGTCAGCTCTCGAGTGACTTTGTGCCGTCTCCTTGATTGACTCGCTGGTTTGGAGGGATTGTCTGTAATGCATTCACGCCGTCTGGAACGAAGCAGGAACGTAATTGCTGGGGATATTCTCATCTCAGCCTTTGAGGAATTAGCTTCAATTAACTCTGCCGGGAATTGCCTGTGTCGGGTGTCAGAAAGCCATCAAATTTGCTTTAGAAATGCCTGCTGCTGCACCCAGCTCATTCTTTGGCTGTCTGAGGGGCTTTAGCGAGGGATAAGGATTCAAAGCCTGGGAAACGCAGATCTGGGTGACCAAGTTTCACAGGGTTAATGCCGCACTGGGATGACAGACAGGACCACAGCTGAAGGAGTTTTAGGTTGTTACATTTTACAGCCCTGCAGCATGGGTGAGATAGCATTTGGAGAGGCTGCAGCACCTCGTGAGCCCAGGGTGCTGAAAGAGCAAATACAGCAGAAGACACAGGCTGTAAAATAATATTTCTCCAGATAAATCTTTCTGACATCCATGAGAATTAGAAAGAACATTGATTTCAGGTGGAGTGTGGTCAGACCCCAGGCTGGGAACAGTGTGGATGGAGAGCAGCTAGGTAGAAAGAGACCTGGGGGTGCTGGTAGATAGTAGCTGAAGATGAGCCAGCAGTGTGCCCAGGTGGGCAAAAGAGCCAGTGGCATCCTGGGCTGGCTCAGGAGCAGTGTGGGCAGCAGGACAAGGGAGGTTATTCTGCCNGGGGACAGAGTCTGAATTTGTGCTGAGGGAGGTCTAGGCTGGATGTTAGGAGGAAGTTGTTGGCAGAGAGAGTGATTGGCATTGGAATGGGCTGCCCAGGGAGGTGGAGTTGCCATCTCTGGAGGTGTTTAACAGAAGCCTGGATGAGGCACTTAGTGCCATGGTCTGGTTGATTGTCTAGGGCTGGGTGCTAGGTCGGACTGGATGATCTTAGAGGTCTCTTTCAACCCTGACTGATTCTATGATTCAGTGCTTCTGGATGTGAGGTCCTTAGGCTGTGATCTGTATGTCTGTGCTGCTGCCCAGTTTTAAGCCAGCCCTAAAGAAAGCAGGGTGGTAGATGTGTGGAAGCAGAGTCCCACCAGTTTGCAGTGCTCAGGTGGTGTAGCAGAGTCCATCATGGTGTTGTGTCACTACTGGGTCCTGCTCAGCCTTGGGAGGCTTTGCCACCATGCAGTGGGCAACTGAAGAGAGATGGCTAAGTCAGACTCTTTCAGGATGGAGTAAAATGGACTGGATGATCTTGGAGGTCTCTTCCAACATCGTTGATTCTACCATTCTATGAACATCTGTGGAGAAAGAAGCCTTCTGGAAGAAGCACACCTGAGCTCCTTGCTGTTTGCAAGATGAGAACAGATGCTGGGGAGCGCTTCCCCTTGTCAGGTGCTACATAGTCAGAGGGGAGAAGCTCTCTGTCAGACTAAACCTGAGACCTGGTGTCTCTTGCCATGCGATGCTGCTTTCACCTTTGGTGAGAGGGAAAGGACACGTGGGCTGCCAGACTTCATTAGACAGCTGTATCAAAATACAGCACAGGAGAACTGTGAGGTTCCAACAGCCCCAGCAATGCTCCCTCTGCCTTGGCTTGCCAGTGAGGATCCTGTAATTCTGCTTTCGAGCATCGTTTTGAATCTCAGACGAGTCAAAGGTGCTTATACTCACCCTCAGCCTACACTTTCCAGCACTCTTAATTTCTGTGCTAGAGGGAGAAAGAATTGGGTAAAGATGTCTGGTTCTTTTTGAAAGCCTCAAATCCTCCCCCCCTCCCCTGCCTCCATACCCCTGATTATCACTTCATTATCTAGCAGCCGCTTGCCAGATCAGACAGCGAAGACATTTCGCAGCGGGCGCTGGCAAACGGTTCCCCAGCAATGCATTTATAGCTAAATGGATAATTCTCTATCCACAGCTTATCCCAAAGATTAAAGAAACACCCAACCCAGCTAGATCCCAACAAATCCAAAGCAGGAATCCTAATCAGTTCTGTCGCTAAAAGTGCATTAGTGTGGCACAAGAGCGAGCATGGCTTTCTTCCAGCAGATCGAGCAATCCCAGCTCGTTTGGGGCGGGGGAGTGTTTCTGCTGCTGTGTATTGACACAAAGGAGCACTTAGCTTGATAATGCCTCCTGGCTGCTGCCACGGATCCGAACGTTAAGAACAAATTAAGGTGTAAGATTAAACTCTGGAAGTCGTTACCTGTTCACGGCGAGGTAACAGCTGCTTCTTTAGCTTTTTCACACCAAAATATTGGCTGTCAGCACTCGGGAGTTGAAAAATAAAATTAAGCTCCTGCCTTAGTCAGGAAACAATTAGGAACTCAAACCTCCTGTAATATTTGTGCTGTAGAACTTCTAATCTGCAATTAAATCTGTCGTGGGCTGTAAGATGACTGACTGCAGTCCCCATGAACTCCAGCTTGCCACTTTGGCTGTGCCTCCACATCCAGGCTTCTCTTCAACACTTCCAGGGACGGCGACTCCACCACCTCCCTGGGCAGCCCATTCCAATGCCAATCACTCTCTCTGCCAACAACTTCCTCCTAACATCCAGCCTAGACTTGCCCTGGCACAGCTTGAGACTGTGTCCCCTTCTTCTGTTGCTGGTGGTAAATCTGGCCAAACATGGTACCTTCATGGAAGAAACACATCTCTCTTTGGTTATAGGTGGTGGTGATGGTGGTAAATATGGCCAAACATGGTACCTTCATAGAAGAAACACTCAGGGAGGTAGTGAAGTCACAGTTCCTGGAGGTGTTCAAGCAAAGCCTGGCTGAGGCACTTAGTGCCATGGTCTGGTTGACTAGATAGGGCTGGGTGCTAGGCTGGATGATCTTGGAGGTCTCTTCCAACCTGATTGATTCTATTTTACTCTATTCTATTCTATTCTATTCTATTCTATTCTATTCTATTCTTTGGTTATAGGTAGTGATGGTGGTAAATCTGGCCAAATATGGTACCCTCATAAAAGAAACACATGTCTCCTTGGTTCTAGGTGATGATGGTGGTAAATCTGGCCAAACATGCTACCTTCATAGAAGAAACACATATCTCTTTGGTTCTAGGTGGTGATGGTGGTAAATGTGCCCAAAACATGGTACCTTCATAGAAGAAACACATGTCTCTTTGGTTATAGGTGGTGGTGGTAGTAAATCTGGCCAAACATGGTACCTTCATAAATGATCTCAGTGCTAGGTGCACTGTAGTCAAACCTGCAGTCACTGTGGAACTGGGAGGAACTGAGAGAAATGAGCAACAGAAGAGATGAAGGCTTCCTTTGGAAATATTGGAGTGAAATTACTTGGCTAAAGATATCCTTCCTTTAACTGGGATGGGGAAGCTGGAAGAAGCATGGGGAAGTGTTGCTGGAAGATCATTTGAGGGTTGCATTCTAGGGGAGAGCATCAAAACTGCTGGGTGGTAGGTTAGGTTTTAGATGCAGGTAGTCTGTACAGGGGAGAGCATGAGCTGCAGGACCTCCTCTGCTGAGCTTGGCTTGATCCTTCTTAGCAGATCCGGGTCCCCTTCTTGGCAGCTGCCCGCGGAGACATGGCGACGAGTGGCAGGAATTCAGACAACAGCCCTGGCAAGGTGCTGAAGCTGAAGGGACTGATTTATGTGGCCATGCTGACAGTGAGCTATGTGCATAGCTTAGCTAAGCACCAGTCTGAACACGGGATGAGGAGTAGGAGAGAGATTAGGCAAGAGCCTGCAGTCATTTGGAAGCCTGATGTGCTGGTGAGGAGGAAAGGATGTTTTAAGTGGTGAGGGATATAATGAAGAAAACGATGATGTGGCTTAAAAAAATTGTGAAAAAGAAAAAGGAAGCAATAAAAGAAGTGATGAGGACATCTAGTAAGGCATTAAAGAGCTCTCTAAAGGGAATGGCTGTTATCCTGTAGTGAAAGTTGGACACCACCAGTACAAGTGCATCTTCAGGAATGGTCCCATGATGAATCATAGAATCATAGAATCAGTCAGGGTTGGAAGGGACCACAAGAATCATCTAGTTCCAACCCCCCCTGCCACAGACAGGGACACCCTACCCTAGATCACGCTGGCCAGAGTCTCATCCAGCCTAGCCTTAAACATCTCCAGGGATGGGGCCTCAACTGCCTCCCTGGGCAACCCATTCCAGGCTCTCACCACTCTGATGGTGAGGATGGAAAGAAATGAAGATGGTTCCTCCTCTCTGTTTTGCAGGAGTGCCTTGCACTGTACTACCCTATTATAGAATCATAGAATCATAGACTCAGTCAGGGTTGGAAGGGACCACAAGGATCATCTAGTTCCAACCCCCTTGCTGTGGACAGGGACACCCCACCCTAGATCAGGCCATATCCTGTGATACCAGAGGCTTGCTTGTTTTCAGCAGCTTTCTGATAAAACTGACTGAATTGTTTTCCTTCCACTGTGTGACTTGGAGAGAGAGTTGCTCTAGGTGAGCAGATTGATAATACAGCAGTTCTGTGTGTTCTGGCTGAGCTGAAGCTCTCATGACTTTAGAATCATAGAATCAACCAGGTTGGAAGAGACCTCTAACATCATCCTGTCCAACCTAGCACCCAGCCCTAGCCAATCAACCAGACCATGGCACTAAGTGCCTCATCCAGGCTTGTCTTGAACACCTCCAGTAAGTCATAGAATTATAGAATCAAGCAGGTTGGAAGAGACCTCCAACATCATCCAGTCCAACCTAGGATCCAGCCCTAGACAATCAACCAGACCATGGCACTAAGTGCCTCAGCCAGGCTTTGCTTCAACACCTCTGGGGACGGTGACTCCACCACCTCCCCGGGCAGCCCATTCCAATGCCAATCACTCTCTCTGACAACAACTTCCTCCTAACATCCAACCTAGACCTCCCCAGGCACAGCTTTAATCTCTGTCCCCTTCTTCTGTTGCTGGTTGCCTGGCAGAAGAGCCCAACCCACCTGGCTACAACCTCCCATCAGGTAGTTGTAGACAGCAATGAGGTCTGCCCTGAGCCTCCTCTTCTGCAGGCTGCACACCCCCAGCTCCCTCAGCCTCTCTTCCAACCAGGTTGAACTCTTGACTAAATGAACTTTCTTCCCAAATTCATTTTGGAAACCTGGCCATTTTGCATAACAACATGCAGGAGTCATCACAAACCCTAGCAGGCACACAGTAGCTCAGCAGTTCTCCCAGAGATACAGATTTGCTGAGGCTACTGGAAATGAGCAACAGGATTGGGAAACGCAGGAAATGTGTTAGTGTGACTGGGCTGCAGCTGAGCAAATCTTGCCAAAATCTCTCTGGCTGCCTGGGCTTTTCCTCTGTGTTTTCTGTCCTTTCATCTTCGTTAACCTTTTTTATAACTCTGTCTGATCACTGCAGCATTCCCACCGTTTCCTACCAAAATGTCACTCTAATTGCTTTGTTTAGGAGCACCCAATATCGACGCTGGCAATTAACATCTAAGAGAGCGATTGAGACGGGCTGGAGCTGGCTGTGAGCAATGCTGACTGTCGGATGTCCACCAAGGCTGCAAGGAATGCATGTTAGGAGGGAGTGGGAGCAAATCACCATATGAAACGTGCCTCTGTGAGTCTCCCAGATTGCTGATACCGGTGTGAGAAATTCAGCAGCTCCTGGAACGCATCGAAGCCCTGCCTGAGTTGCCAGCTCGGCTCTTTTGCAACTGATTTTTTTTGGGGGGGGGGGNGGGGGGGGGGGGGGGGGGGGGGGGGCGACTTTAAAACAGCAACAAAACAACGACAAAAATAAACCCTCTGCAAATTATTCCTGTTCAAGAAGATGCTTGCCAGCTGCTGCAGTCTCTGTGAGCCTGGGTGTGCCTTTTTTGGGGGGTGTAAGTCAGAGCTTTCCGTTGTCTAGCAGCGAGCTTAGGGCATTAAATAGTCACGGATCACATCTTCCTCATCACACGTGCCCAAATCTGGAAGATTAATTAGACTCCCTTTGTAAAATGCAGCATCCCAAGTGGGTAGGGAAGAAATGAATCAAGAATATGAATTTAAGTACCTAAAAAGCAATTCAGCCATAGCTTGGCTTGAAAGAAGGCAGCTGCCAAGGAAAACAGTCAGGCAAAAAAATCCCCGTGGAGCAGCATCTCTGAGGCTAGGGGAGGGAAAAGGGCTTTGAGATGCTCTCAGAAGAGTGTTTAGACTGACCTGAGGCCCTGACACCTTCAGAAGGGATTTCATCAGCTCTGAGCTGGGTGAAACTCATGTGGAGCTTCTCTAAGTGACAGGCAGGCTAAACTGTTGGCAGCCACTCTGATAGAAGTGCCCTGGCTGCAAAGTGAATCAGCCTCAGCAGCATCTCTGAGGCTTGGAGTTTCTTCTGTTGCTTCTTTCTGCTTCTATCCTTAACAGGCACTGCCTTACTTCATCAGATCCAATTTTGACAGAGAGTCATAGAATCATAGAACCAACCAGGTTGGAAAGGCCTCCAAGATCATCCACTCCAATCCAGCACCCAGCTATAGCCAATCAACCAGACCATGGCACTAAGTGCCTCAGCCAGGTTTTGCTTGAACACCTCCAGGGACAGTGACTCCACCACCTCCCTGGGCAGCCCATTCCAATGCCAATCACTCTCTCTGTGAAGAACTTCCTCCTAACATCCAGCCTAGACCTCCCCCGGCACAACTTGAGACTGTGATGGCATTTTCCCCTTCAGTTAGCACTCAAAAAATTCTTGCATGTTGGTGATTGCAGCTTTAAAGCCTAAGGCTCAAAGGGTCTTTGCTGGTGTTAAAAGGCAAAGTGAGTATCAGTGTACTACATCCAGGAATTTATGCAGCATATTTTGCCTTCTGCTATTCCTGCTATGCAATTTCTTGCATGCTTTTGTTTCTTCCCTTGCATTTTAAGCGCTCTGCAAGAGGCGGCACAGTGAGGGATGGAAGCGTGACCCTTTCATGCCTGGTGTTGGTGCAAAGCACTGGCAGGGCATGTTTGCTCAGTGGGTGCAGCAGGAGTGGGATGGACATGCATTCCTGCCCACGGGCATGCTGGTGAGCTCCAGCACAGGAGCTGCATCTCCGTGGGTGGAAAATGTGCTTTGTAATGTGCTTTGTTTGGTGGAGCTGAATCACATTGCAAGATGCAGAGTCAATGCTCCATGCACTGAGTGAGGCCAATAAAAAATCGTTATTACAACTACTCACACCTTGAGTGCTGTGTCCAGTTCTGGGCTCCTCAATTCAAGAGAGATGTTGAGGTGCTGGAAGGTGTCCAGAGAAGGGCAACGAAGCTGGTGAGGGGCCTGGAGCACAGCCCTGTGAGGAGAGGCTGAGGGAGCTGGGGGTGTGCAGCCTGCAGAAGAGGAGGCTCAGGGCAGACCTCATTGCTGTCTACAACTCCCTGAAGGGAGGCTGTAGCCAGGTGGGGTTGGGCTCTTCTGCCAGGCAACCAGCAACAGAACAAGGGGACACAGTCTCAAGTTGTGGCAGGGGAGGTCTAGTTTGGATGTTAGGAGGAAGTTGTTGTCAGAGAGAGTGATTGGCATTGGAATGGGCTGCCCAGGGAGGTGGTGGAGTCGCTGTCTCTGGGGGTGTTCAGGAAAAGCCTGGCTGAGGCACTTAGTGCCATGGTCTGGTTGACTGGATAGGGCTGGGTGCTAGGTTGGACTGGATGATGTTGGAGGTCTCTTCCAACCTGGTTGATTCTATTCTAAATGATGATAGAAGGCCATACTCAGACTAGTTATATCTTCAGGCTGATGCTGCAGGATGAGACTTTGGTCCAGTATGTGTTCTGTCAGTTTTTATTACTATGCCTCTCTTACAACTTCCTTCAGGGAAAAAAAATGGAGGAGCATTGAAAATGGAAAAATCATAAAATGCTTTAAGTTGAAAATGACATTTAAAAGTCATCAAGTCCAACCTCTCTGCAGTGAACAGTGACATCTTTAAGTAGATCAAGTGGTCTGTCCAGATTTGGGACTTCTATCACTTTTCTGGGAAACCCATGCCAGTGTTTCACCAATTTGCCAGGCTGGCTGAGGCTGTGTGCAGCCTGATCTAGGATAGGGTGTCCCCGGCCATGGCAGGGGGGTTGAAACTGGCTGATCCTTGTGGTCCCTTCCAACCCTGACTGATTGTATGATAATTATCTATCTCATTGTAAAAAAAATTCTTCCTTATATCTAGTCTAAATCTCCCCTCTTTTGGTTTAAAACCATCACTCCTTAGAATCATAGAATCATAGCATCAGCCAGGTTGGAAGAGACCTCAAAGATCATCCAGTACAACCTAGCACCCAACCCTGTCCAGTCAACCAGACCATGGCACTAAGTGTCCCATCCAGGCTTTGCTTCAACACCTCCAGGGATGGTGACTCCACCACCTCCCTGGGCAGCCCATTCCAATGCCAATCACTCTCTCTGCCAAAAACTTCCTCCTAACATCCAGCCTAGACCTCCCCTGGCACAACATGAGACTGTGTCCCCTTGTTCTGTTGCTGGTTGTCTGGCAGAAGAGACCAACCCCACCTGGCTACAGCCTCCCTTCAGGGAGTTGTAGACAGCAATGAGCTCTGCCCTGAGCCTCCTCTTCTGCAGGCTGCACACCTCCAGCTCCCTCAGCCTCTCCTCACAGGGCTGTGCTCCAGACCCCTTGTCCTATCTCAAGAGGCCCTACTAGAAACATTATCCCCATCTTTCTTATAGGCCCCCTTTAAGTACCGAAAGAATCATAGAATCAGTCAGGGTTGGACCTTGTGCTACTTGCAGGAGGACTCAGAAGCCCCCAGCACAGAATCACAGGATCGTAGAACCATAGAATCAGTCAGGGTTGGAGCTTGTGCTACTTGCAGGAGGACTCAGAAGCCCCCAGCACAGAATCACAGGATCGTAGAACCATAGAATCAGTCAGGGTTGGAGCTTGTGCTACTTGCAGGAGGACTCAGAAGCCCCCAGCACAGAATCACAGGATCGTAGAACCATAGAATCAGTCAGGGTTGGAGCTTGTGCTACTTGCAGGAGGACTCAGAAGCCCCCAGCACAGAATCACAGGATCGTAGAACCATAGAATCAGTCAGGGTTGGAGCTTGTGCTACTTGCAGGAGGACTCAGAAGCCCCCAGCACAGAATCACAGGATCGTAGAACCATAGAATCAGTCAGGGTTGGAGCTTGTGCTACTTGCAGGAGGACTCAGAAGCCCCCAGCACAGAATCACAGGATCGTAGAACCATAGAATCAGTCAGGGTTGGAAGGGACCACAAGGAGCAGCCAGTTCCAACTCCCCTGCCATGCCCAGGGACACCCTACCCTAGATCAGGCTGGCCACAGCCTCATCCAGCCTGGCCTTAAACACCTCCAGCCATGGGGCCTCAACCACCTCCCTGGGCAGCCCATTCCAGTCTGAAAGGCCACAATATGATCTCCTCAACGACTTCTTTTCTCGGTGCTGACCCCCAGAGTGTTACAAAACAGAGTCTTGCAAGCCTGTGGCAGCCCAGAGGAGGGAATGGACTGCTGGAGCTGCTAGCCCCAGACAAGTCACGCTGCCAGTATACCGCTGAGGCTCCTGGTTCCAGTGCCCCTGCTGAGAGCTGCTCTATTTTCTTGCTAACCACCACTTCACCAAGTGCTGAGCCGTATCGTCTGCTCCTCCCAGCACTGTCCCCAGCACTGCTTGCTGCGTTATGGCCAACCACTGACTCTGTCTTTTCCCTCAACTAACTACCACTGTTTGCCTAGGAATGAATGTGGCAGAGACCGAGTGGGAGCTGTAACCATCTCCAGATGTGCTCTGCGAGCAGGATGGGAATGAGCTGTTCCCTGTGTCTGCTGCTGTGGACAGGAAAGTGCCCGGGATTAAGCTGGACATCTAAGTCCAGGAAGAGCTTTGAAGGGTAAAAAAGGAGAGAGCTGAGGGAAGCAGTTGCCCAGGAAGACTGGAATTTCAGCCAGTGGATATTTTTAGCACTGGGTTGGGCAATAAGCTGTAATCTGACCCTGCCTTGACGGCTGAACTGGGAGACCACTCGAGGTCCCTTATGGCCCCATTTGCTGAGCTGTGTTTGTTTACTTGTGTTTATGGAGCGTTTAAAGGCTCTGGTTTGGGGCTGTTTCTGGGAGCACACATATGACCAAGGGGCAGGGAGTTCACAGCGTGACCAGACACATATATATCAGAGAGCTTATCAGTAACTCCATGCAGATAAGGGAGTTCTAAAGCTCTCATTTTAGAGAAGGGGAAAGTTTCCAGTGTGTTTCCATGAAAAGCAGAGAGACAGAAGAATTCCCAGCAGAGGAAGTTCCACATTCCCTTCCCTCTCCTCTCTCACTCTTATATTCCCAAGGCTTATCTCAGCCCTGCTCCAGGGCTGCTGAGACCCTTCCGACTGCCAATGTAATTCATGAGGACAGAAGAACACCAACACAACAAGGACCCAGGCACTTGTCCCAAGTTAAGGACTTGAGGTGGCTTGGGGAGGGGTCTGGCAAGCCTCAGCTCTGGGGGGAGGGAGGGGTAAAGTGGCCATATGGAAACTGGGGGGAGATTTTGGAGGCTCTGT
Source organism: Tricholaema leucomelas (assembly GCA_013400475.1). Taxonomy (NCBI): domain Eukaryota; kingdom Metazoa; phylum Chordata; class Aves; order Piciformes; family Lybiidae; genus Tricholaema lacrymosa; species Tricholaema leucomelas. The sequence goes on from WAAF01003176.1 coordinate 62,628, forward strand.
AAGACTTTCTCTGTCAAAACTCAGTGGCAAAAATTACTTGCCCAAGACCACAGAAACCTGTGACATGACAGAGAATTGTGACCTATGCCTTTTCCCCACTGAGCTGTGTTTTAGGAGGAAGTAATGTCAGGAAATAGTGGCTGGAAAGCAGCCCTGAGGAGTGGGATTTGGGGGTGCAGCTGGATGAGAAGCTCAACATGGGCCAGCAGTGTGCACTTGCAGCCCAGGAAGCCAAGCAGAAGCTGGGCTGCAGCAGCAGAAGTGTGGCCAGCAGGGCCAGGGAGGTGATTCTGCCCCTCCTCTCTGCTCTGCTGAGACCCCACCTGGAGTACTGCATCCAGTTCTGGAGCGCCACTACAAGAGGGATGTGGAGATGCTGGAGTGTGTCCAGAGAAGGGCCAGGAGGATGTTCAGAGGGCTGCAGCAGCTCTGCTGTGAGCACAGACTGAAAGAGTTGGGGCTGTGCAGGCTGGAGAAGAGGAGGCTCCCAGGTGACCTTCTTGTGGCCTTCCAGGATCTGAAGGGGGCTACAAAAAAGCTGGGGAGGGACTTTTGAGGCTCTCAGGGAGTGACAGGACTGGGGGGAATGGAGCAAAGCTGAAGGTGGGGAGATTGAGATTGGAGGTGAGGATGAAGTTGTTGAGCATGAGAGTGGTGAGAGGCTGGAATGGGTTGCCCAGGGAGGTGGTTGAGGCTCCATGGCTGGAGGTGTTTCAGGCCAGGCTGGCTGAGGCTGTGTGCAGCCTGCTCTAGGGTAGGGTGTCCCTGGGCATGGCAGGGGGGTTGGAACTGGCTGATCCTTGTGTTCCCTTCCAAGCCTGCCTGATTCTCTGACTCTATGAAATAGTGCTGTCTGTCATCTTTGGCTGTGTCTACACCAGAAGGTCTATTGTGGTTTTGCTGTGCAGATATTTGGACAGTTGTGTGAGCAGCTTGGGTGAGCTGTGCTCCTCTGTGGGGCTCCACAGGCTTGGCCTGGCAGTGCCTGCTGCCAGCTCTGCACAGAGTTGCTCTTGCAAAGTACTTTGGGATGGAAATAATAATCTATAATTGTAACTTATCAGCCTTCTTCAACACAAAGAACAAAAAAGGGAAAGGGAAGAAAGAAGTCTTTTTTTTCTTCCTCCTGGGAGGAGCTCTTATCTGATTCCTGAAGATCCTTTTAGTGCCTGTGCTATTTTTGTAGCTGGAAATGCAGTCTGCAAACAAGCAAAAGCAGAGCTGAGAACCTCAGAGAAACTCATTACAAGAAGTAGGAGGCCAAAAGTTGAGCAGAGCTGTGGAAAGCAAACAACTGCATGCTTCCCAGCCTCTGAATTTGATCTCCCTCTCTGAAGTCCTACCAGCCGTATGGCTCCTGAGCTTGGAGACAGCTGGGCTGGAAGCAAACAGCCTTGACACAGAGGTCTGCTAGGCAAGATAAAGTTACTGAAGCATCTCCACCCCATCACTGTCTAATGTGTCACATTTGGAGTCCACTATCTATTTCCAGGGCTTGGGAATCCTTATAGCCACCAACCTATAGATGAGGATTAACTCACCCACCGTTTGGGGCAGTGATGGTGATGAGCTGCAGAGTTCAATGTTTCACCACTTTTCCACTCCTGCTCTCTCTCCAGTTTGGCCATCTCCATGCATGTGATGGTTTGGGTGTCACCTGCCCCCCTCACACTTAAGAAAATCACCCAGACTAGACTCAGCTGCTCTGGGAAAATGGATGAAGCTTTATGTTTACAGCTTAGCACAATAGACAAGCAGAGAGTTACAATATCTACAGCTATAGACAAGTTAAAAAGTGATACAGACACACAGCAGCCCTCCCAGAAACCAGAGTCCCCAGGAGGGGCTCCCAACCACCCTTCCACCTCCTCCTCACCCCTCTACCTTACCCCAGACTTTGCCTTAAGTTCAAGCTGAATTTGGAGGGTTGGCCAGGGGGGTTAGGAAGCAGAAGGATTAGAATCATAGAATCATAGAATGGTTTAGGTTGGAAGGGACCTCAAGGATCATCCAGCTCCAACCCCCTGCCATAGGCAGGGACACCTCCCACTAGAGCAGGCTGCTCAAGGCCTCATCCAGCCTGGCCTTAAACACCTCCAGGGAGGAAGCATCCACAACCTCCCTGGGCAACCTGTGCCAGTGTCTCACCACCCTCACTGTAAAGAACTTCCTCCTAACATCCAGTCTAAATCTCCCCTCTGCCAGTTCAAACCCATTCCCCCTCATCCTGACATTCCCAGACCTTGTCAATAGTCCCTCCCCAGCTTTCCTGTAGGCTCCCTTCAGATACTGCAAAGCCACTCTAAGGTCTCCTGGAATCCTTCTCTTCTCCAGTATCTGAAGAGCCCCAACTCTCTCAGCCTGTCCTCATAGCAGAGCTGCTGCAGCCCTCTGAGCATCCTCGTGGCCCCCCCACTGGACTCTGGATTAGTCAGGCAGCAAGTTAGAGAGAGAAGTGCAGCCCAAAGCCCCGAGAGAGACTCTGTTATCTATATTTGTGTTCTTGTTCTTACACAGCTCAGCAAGCCTATGAGTGCAGAAGACATCACCATTGTTTCCTTTTCACAGCCTAGCATCTCATTCTTCTGACCAAAATATTCCAGCTAGCTTCTTTTTAGTCTGGAGAAGAGAAGACTTAGAGGAGATTTGATAAATGTTTATTAGTGTCTGAGGGCTGCCAGGAGCAGGGGGACAGCCTCAGCTCACTGCTCCCTTGGAATAGGGCAAGGAGCAATGGGGGTAAACTGCTGCAAAAGAGGTTCCAGCTCAACACAAGGAGGAACTTCTTTACTGTGGGCGTCACAGAGCACTGGAACAGGATCTCCAGAGAGGTTGTGGATTCTCCTTCCATGGGGCCTTTCAAGGCCTGTCTGGATGTGTTCCTCTGTGATCTGTGTTAGATAGGATTGTCCTGCTCTGGGAAGGGGGTTGGACTGGATGATCTCCTTGGGTCCCCTCCAACCCCTAACATCCTGTGAGCCTGTGAAGCTAGCCCAGTGCCTCTGCCTACCACTCCCCTGAAAGGTCAGAGGCAAATAACTCCAAGAAATGGATCCCTCTTTGCTGCTTTTCCAAAAGAACAGCATCACAGACTCCTGGAATCGTGGGGGACCTCTGGAGACCATCTTCTAGTCCAACCCCCCTGCTAAAGCAGCTCACTTAGAGCAGGTTGCACAGAATCGTGCCCAGGTGGATTTGGAGTCTCTCCAGAGACGGAGACTCCGCAATCTGTCTGCACAGCCTCTTCCAAGTGCTCTGGCACCTTCAAAGTAGAGAAGCTATTCCAAAATGGTAAGGGGTGCTGTGATAAATTTGGGATATGAGCCTGTTTCACTCCTGCTTGCTCAGGAAAAAGGCAGAGAGCTGGCAGTTTGTTTGGTTCACACAGCAGCTGAGAAGCATCTGTTTGAATATCTTACAGAAGGAGCTTGGCATTTCTCCCCTCGTTTTTTCTCTTTCTTATTCTTTTATTTTGGTGTGCAGTGCACAATCCAAAGCACTGATCTCTTGATGTATGTCTGCTGACAGGTGCCCATCTGGTCCCCTGGAAGCTCATCTTTCCTGCCTGTGAGATGGGGGTGAAGCAGCGTCAGCCTGGCGTGTGGCACAGCAGATCTGCTCCACCGGGTATCTGCGTGGAACATGAGGCAGCAGTGTGCCCAGGTGGGCAGGAGAGCCAATGGTATCCAGCCCTGGATCAGGAGCAGTGTGGCCAGCAGGACAAGGGAGGTTATTCTGCCCCTGTGCTCAGCACTGGTCAGGCCACACCTCGAGTGCTGTGTCCAGTTCTGGGCTCCTCAATTCAAGAGAGATGTTGAGGTGCTGGAAGGTGTCCAGAGAAGGGCAACAAAGCTGGTGAGGGGCCTGGAGCACAGCCCTGTGAGGAGAGGCTGAGGGAGCTGGGGGTGTGCAGCCTGCAGAAGAGGAGGCTCAGGGCAGAGCTCTTTGCTGTCTACAACTATCTGAAAGGAGACTGTAGCCAGGCTGTTGCAAGGAGCAACAGAACAAGGGGACACAGTCTCAAGTTGTGCCAGGGGAGGTCTAGGCTGGATGTCAGGAGGAAGTTCCTGCCAGAGAGAGTGATTGGCATTGGAATGGGCTGCCCAGGGAGGTGGTGGAGTCACCGTGCCTGGAGGTGTTCAAGCAAAGCCTGGCTGAGGCACTTAGTGCCATGGTCTGGTTGATTGGACAGGGCTGGGTGCTAGGTTGGACTGGATGGTCTTGGAGATCTCTTCCAACCTGCTTGATTCTATGATTCTGTGATTCCATGGATGCAAGATTGCATCTCCATGGATGGTTGTCATGCAACCGAGTCTGCTCGTCCTTGCTGGTGTGAGAGATGAGGCTGCCTGCATTGCTTGTGCACACAGGGATGGAGCAGAAGAGACATGAGACTGCTGCAAGGGCTGGCATGCATTGATTGTGAACGTGGACCTGACAGCTCTGTCTTTGTTGTGAAGCAGAGATCTGTGTGCTGCCATCAGGGAGGGGTTAAATTTTGACAATGTTTCTATTAAGCCAGGAAAAGTTTGACCTCTGCCTGTTCTTTATTTCTAACTGAATCTGGGAGCTTATGACAAAGGCTGTGTAGGCGTGTTCCCAGCCTGCAGTTTCCAAAAGATGGAAATATCATCTTGCTTGGCCTTTGGAGCTGTGAGCAGTGGGAGCTGCAGCACTGTGCTCTTCAATGCAGCCCCAAAGCCCCTGACTCCAGCACCCTGCTTTCCTCCCACCGGTTCTGGAGCCTCCTCACTAAGGGTTCACACTAATCATAGAATCAGAGAATCAGTCAGGGTTAGAAGGGACCACAAGGATCAGCAAGTTCCAGCCCCCCTGATATGCCCAGGGACACCCTACCCTAGAGCAGCCTGGCCAGAGCCCCATCCAGCCTGGCCTTAAACACCTCCAGCCATGGGGCCTCAACCACCTCCCTGGGCAACCCATTCCAGCCTCTCACCACTCTCATGCTCAACAACTTCTTCCTCACCTCCAGTCTCAATCTCCCCACCTCCAGCTTTGCTCCATTCCCCCAAGTCCTGGCACTCACTGAGAGCCTCAAAAGTCCCTCCACAGCTATTTTTGTAGCCCCCTTCAGATCCTGGAAGGCCACAAGAAGATCACCTGGGAGCCTTCTCTTCTGTAGCCTGCACAGCCCCAACTCTTTCAGTCTGTCCTCACAGCAGAGCTGCTGCAGCCCTCTGAGCATCCTCCTGGCCCTTCTCTGGACACACTCCAGCATCTCCACATCTCTCTTGTAATGGGGGCTCCAGAGCTGGATGCAGTACTCCAGGTGGGGTCTGAGCAGAGCAAAGCAGAGGGGGAGAATTACCTCTCTCACCCTGGACATGTGGAAGCTGGAGTCGGAAGCAAGTCTTGCTGCTTCTTGCTCTCCTACTGAAAGAGATTTAAGACATTTTAGGGTTCACAGAGAAGCCAAAGGATGCACAGGCACTTTCCCATCCTCTTCCTCTCTGTGTATATATAAATACATTTGAATGCTGCTGCTGGCTTTTAACTGTATCAGTATTTGTGTAGTCCTGGGTTTATCCCACCCTAACTTTGCCAGAAGTGCCTGGCTCTGGTGCACAGACATCCTCGAGCTCCCTCTGTTGTCGATGGAGCAAAGCACCTGCAGAAGGTGACCTGGGGCTCAGGTGAGTCCTTGGGCTAATTTGCTCCTGTCTTGTTCTGTGTCAGCGAAGCACAGGCAGGCAGCTGAGGAGGGTCTGAACCTGAGTGGGTCCAGAGGAGAGCCACGAAGATG
>WAAF01003177.1:0-63516 GCA_013400475.1 Tricholaema leucomelas
CCTTCCAACCTAAACCATTCTAGCATTCTATGATTCTATATCATGAAGATGTTGACAGCATTGTATGGAAGAGACTTAAAGAAGCTAGGCATTCATATGCCAAAATACTAACTATTGAGTTAGGTAAAAGCAAAGAGACAGAAAGAAAACAGAGGATCGAATTTTAAGTTTTTATTAAGATTTATTTTAATTATTAGTAAAGGCTAACTGCAGGAGACCTCAGAAGGTTTTTGTTCAAGGGGCTGTATAATTTATTTCAATGATGAAGAATCTCAAAAGAGAAGTGAATAACTTGGGAGCAAATTTTTGTATGATACATCCACCTGGTTTGTAAAGAACAGGAATTCAGAGAGTGTGAAACTTGTAAGATGGGCAGACCCTGTGTCCTTTGTCATGACAAACTCTACAGAGCAGGTAACATAGAGGAAACATCAGATTTTGCTGAACAAAGTTTCTGTTTTCTGAGTTTATCTTGTGGACAAAAAGGGCCCAAAGGGTGGTGGTCAGTGGAGTTAAATTCAGCTGGCAGCCGGTCACAGGTGGTGTCCCCCAGGGCTCTGTGTTGGGGCCTCTTCTGTTTAACATCTTCATTGATGACCTTGATGAAGTCATAGAGTGTGTCAGCAGTAAGTTTGCAGATGACACCAAATTCAGGCTCCTTGATTTGTATTGCATATGCATACAACATTTTCCACAGAGCAAAACTGCCTGGGTTTCCAAGGGCCCAAGTGCCCACCCTTCCCCTTAAGGTGTGTAGCATTGTTGATCTGTAGGAGGGTAAGGGAGGCTCTGCAGAGGGACTTGGATAGATTGGATCCATGGGCCAACATCAATGGCAGGAGCTTCAGTAAGGCTAAATGCCAGGTCCTGCACTTGGGCCACAACAACCTCAAGCCATGCTACAGGCTTGGGGCAATGTGAGTGGGAAGCTGCCTAGCTGAAAGGGATCTGGGGGTTGTAGTAGACAAACTCGATATGAGCAAGCTGTGTGCTCAGGTGGCAAAGAAAGCCAATGGCATCCTAGCTGGGATTAGAAATGCTCTTATCCTTGCTGAACCTCATTAGGTTCCTGTTTGCCCTCTTTGCCATCACTAAAGAATCTCATCTTTAGTGTTTAAGTTCAGTGAGTAATGATTTCCACCACTTCCATTCAAATGCTCTGTGAGTACATGGGCAGAGTATTGACCAAAGAAATAAGAGAAGTTAGAGAATGAGAACTGTTTGTGAAATGTGGTACTGTAACAGACAGGACCATTAGAGCCAACAGCAATATTTCAGATGTGGCATCTCATGAAACTCTAACAAAAAATAAACTTTGACTAAACTTTGGCATCTCTTTGAGAATAACTTTGATTTAAGAAAATGCTTTTTAAGCTTCTTCTACTTTTACCTGGATCTGAAAACAATGACTCCTAAAGATGTCATCCTCACAAAGATACCTTGCCAGTGCTTTTTCAAGTTGTTAACTTTTGCTGTGCCTTCATACACCTCATTAGTAAAGGCAATCTTTGTACTACAGCAGCTGAAATGAACAGAAAGGGGTTTAAGCTTTTGCTTAAAGACCCTTCATGTGGGAATGCAAAGTGAGAAGAATGATAACAAGGGAATGCTGGCCTTGATTTCCCACAGCTGCTGGCTACCCTATCTCAGAAAGGCTAGATAATAGACATCTTGTTCATGAGGAAAACAAGGTGTGGTTATGTAGAGGACTGGCTTGTCCTTGCCTAATTATGCTAATGTGTAGGTGTGTGCTCTATGCTCAAAGACTGTATAATGAGAGTCAGAACAATCAATCCGGAGCAGTGTGCACATGCAGCCCAGACAGCCAACCGTGTGGCCAGCAGGGCAAGGGAGGGGATTCTCCCCCTTTACTCTGCTCTCCTCAGTCCCCACCTGGAGTACTGTGTGCAGTTCTGGAGCCCCAATACAAGAAGGACATGGAACTGCTGGAGCCAGTCCAGAGGAGAGCCACGAAGATGCTCAGAGGGCTGCAGCAGCTCTGCTATGAGGACAGGCTGAGAGAGTTGGGGCTCTGCAGCCTGGAGAAGAGAAGGCTTTGAGGAGACCTTAGAGTGGCTTTCCAGTATCTGAAGGGAGCCTACAGGAAGGCTGGGGAGGGACTATTGACAAGGTCTGGTAATGTCAGGACGAGGGGGAATGGGTTTAAACTGGAAGAGGGGAGATTTAGACTGGATGTTAGGAGGAAGTTCTTTACAGTGAGGGTGGTGAGACACTGGCATAGGTTGCCCAGGGAGGTTGTGGATGCTTCCTCCCTGGAGGTGTTTAAGGCCAGGCTGGATGAGGCCTTGAGCAGCCTGCTCTAGTGGGAGGTGTCCCTGCCTATGGCAGGGGGTTGGAGCTGGATGATCCTTGAGGTCCCTTCCAACCTAACCCATTCTATGATTCTATGATTCAATCAAGAGGCTCTGGCACAATTCACATTGAATCATCTGAAGTCCATGCAGCATTGCTTTTGATCACACTGATCTGTGAGGGCTTTGACCATGTCTCCACCACAGCAACCAGAGAGCTGCAACACCTTCACACTTCTACTTCTTTAAATTAGATCCACTTTATTTTTTTTTTTAACATGCAAGTACCATTTTAATAGAATTAAAAGGCAAATAATATTTGTTAAGTATTATGGTTGAGCAAGCAGTCAAGGGAAAGTTTTCTTGTGAAGTTTAATGATAAGTTTGCTTTTCAGTTTACATAGGAAGCTCTGGGATTCTGTCTCTCAGTGACTCTATTCAAAGGTCAATACATCTTGGCTGGATCTTCAAAATAAAATGCACTGTTAAACTTAAATGAGCTTAACAGTGTGAATGATACATTGAAACAGAAAAAATTAACATCCATTTAAAACAAGACTCGGGGTTTACCACCTGGATTACAAAGATCTGTACCCTTTAAGTATACCCAGTAAAAGAATAAACTGTGGGCCTCTGACCTGCACAAAAATCACAGAATCATAGAATGGTTTAGGTTGGAAAGGACCTCAAAGGTCATCCAGTTCCAACCCCCTGCCATAGGCAGGGACACCTCCCACTAGAACAGGTCACTCAAGACCTCATCCAGCCTGACCTTGAACACCTCCAGGGGGAGAACAGGCACAACCTCCCTGGGCAACCTGTGCCAGTGTCTCACCACCCTCACTGGGAAGAACTTCTTCCTAATATCTGGTTTGAATCTCCCCTCTGCCACTTTAAACCCATCACCCTTCATCCTGTCATTACAAGACCTTGTAAATAGTCCCTCCCCAGCCTTCCTGTAAGCCCCCTTCAGATACTGAAAGGCCACTATACAGTCCCAAGACCTCCTCTTCTCCCCAGCCTTCCTGTAGGCCCCCTTCAGACACTGAAGCTTCTCGAAGCCTTCTCTTCTCCAGCCTGTAGAGCCCCAACTCTTTCAGCCTGTCCTCATAGCAGAGCTGCTGCATCCTTCTGATCATTTGTGTAGCCGTCCTCTGGACTGGCTCCAGCAGTTCCATGTCCTTCTTGTGTTGGAGGCTCCAGAACTGCACACAGGACTCCAGATGGGGTCTGAGGAGAGCAGAGTAAAGGGGCAGAATCACCTCCCTTGCCCTGCATTCTCTTTAAGACTTAACGTTTATTATTAATCCCATTTTATGAACACTGCCTGTGTTGTTGCAGACAAATTTCAGCAACTGGCCATCTTGAGAATGGGGGCTTTGATAAGTTTGAGTACATTTCAGTTGGAAATTATTCTTTGCTTATGCTAAACTTTTTCTTTATCTGATAATCAAAAGCCCAAATTAGTTTTAGTCTCATCCACTTTTTAATTAAAGATATTATTTCATTATGCTATCAACAGACTGTTATGTGTAGACGTAGGTAATTAATTGCAGTCAATTAATATCAATAAAGAGAGATTTTCATGCAAATCAGCTTTTATAATTGGAGCTAACAACATCCCAAGGTAGTCAGCAAATTAAAGAAATTGATGTTAAAGCAAGACAGGTCATCCAATCTTGCAAAGTGGCAGCTGTTAGCAGCAACTAAACACCATATCAGGAAAAAGGGAGGAATGTAATGGCAGGAAGTGGCTTCTTTTCTGTTTATTAGTACAGTAAATAATGATAGCTGGTGGCTTGTGTGTAATTTTTTTTTCATTTCCTTGATGACACTGGAAATAAAGCTTGTGTTGAAATAAGTGTAAGCAATTCTATGATAAATGCTTAGGAGAATCAGCAAGATGTTTTATTGCTGCTTTATTGCTTTACGGAGGTGTCAGAGCTCTAAAGTGAGATTGCAGCTTTACACTGGAGTTGCAGCAAGAAAAAGAAAGTCCTCAGACATTGTAAGTTTTACTCAGCACTGCTCAGGCCACATCTTGAGTGCTGTGTCCAGTTCTGGGTCCCTCCATTGAAGAAAGATGTTGAGATGCTTGAATGTGTCCAGAGAAGAACACCAAGGCTGGTGAGGGGCCTGGAGCACAGCCCTGTGAGGAGAGGCTGAGGGAGCTGGGGGTGTGCAGCCTGCAGAAGAGGAGGCTCAGGGCAGACCTCATTGCTGTCTGCAACTACCTGAAGGGAGTCTGTAGCCAGGTGGGGTTGGGCTCTTCTACCAAGCACCCAGGGACAGAGCAAGAGGATGAAGTCTCAAGCTGTTCCCCGGGGAGGTTCAGGCTGAATGTTAGGAAGAAGTTCTTCACAGCAAGAGTGATTAGCATGGGAATGGTCTGCCTGGGGAGGTAGTGGAGTCACCATCGCTGGAGGTGTTTAAAAGGAGACTGCATGAGGCACTTAGTGCCATGGTTTAGTTAATTAGAAGGGTTAGGTGATTGGTTAGCCTCGGTGACCCTAGAGGTCTTTTCCAACCCAGTTAATTCTGTGATTCTGTGAAAGTGAAGATATACATTTTTATCACCTCTGGAAATGAGACGTCACTGATAATCTTGGAGAATTAAAACAGAGGAAAAGAGGTATTCCCTACAATTTTGCTATCCTGGTATACATAACCATCTCTCTTAAATATTTTTCAGAACATTCACCTGCATTCCATGTTTAGTTTTTGTTTCTCTTTCAGACTGGTTGGCATTTTCAGAGCATTTTAAACATTAAGAAACTAAATAATGGAAGGTGTAGAACATTTAAAGAGGGAGAAGGCCTTGTAGTAGCCTTCCAGTATCTGAAGTGGGCCTACAGGAAGGCTGGGGAGAGACTATTGACAAGGTCTTGTAATGACAAGGGGTAATGGGATTAAACTGGCAGAAGAGAGTTTCAGACTAGATGTTAGGAAGTTCTTTGCAGTGAGGGTGGTGAGACACTGGCACAGGTTGCCCAGGGAGATTGTGGCTACTCCCTCTCTGGACGTGTTCAAGGCCAGGTTGGATGAGAGCAACCTGTTCTAGTGGGAGGTGTCCCTGCCTATGGCAGGGGGTTGGAACTGGTTGATCTTTTGAGGTCTCTTACAACCTAAACCATTCTGTAATTCTATTCTATGGTTCTATGTTTGCAACATTAGGACCCAATCTTGGTAATACAGTAGGTTCAGTCATTTCAGAAAGTAAACTGCCCATAAATAGTTCCTCTCTGAGCTGTGAGTGATGCCTTCATGACCTTGCCTCAGTCTTCCTGTGCTAATATTTATTTATTCTGTTCATTATTAATTGGAGTTGGTATTTCTTCCTGTCAGAAGTTCTAAAGAAATCATGCAAACCTTTTGCCCCCCCCCCCATTGTTTATAAATAACCTCTTTATAAACAAATCTTTAAGGCAGGGAGATTAGAAATATGTCTGTATAATAGACCAGAATATTCTTCTTTGTGTGGAGACACCCATGTAAAAAATGTGCTTTTGCTACTCCTGCATATAAAGGGACATCATTTTTATGGATATTTAGTAACCAATATTCTATTATTTAAAATCATAGAATCATAGAATCAGCCAGGTTGGAAGAGACCTCCAAGCTCATCCAGTCCAACCTAGCACCCAGTTCTATCCAGTCAACCAGACCATGGCACTAAGTGCCTCAGCCAGGCTTTTCCTGAACACCTCCAGGGATGGTGACTCCACCACCTCCCTGGGCAGCCCATTCCAATGCCAATCACTCTCTCTGCCAACAACTTCCTCCTAACATCCAGCCTAGACCTCCCCTGGCACAGCTTGAGGCTGTGTTCTGTTGCTGGTTGCCTGGGAGAAGAGACCAACCCCACCTGGCTACAACCTCCCTTCAGGTAGTTGTAGATGGGACAAACTCTTAATTTTGTTTTATTGTAATTAATTAATTTCAATTAATTTAATTAATTGATTTTAATTAATCATTTCACTTTAATATTTCTCTTAAGTACTGTGATTTTTTTGTTGTTTATTTTGTTTGGTTTTCTTTTTGTTTAGATAGCCCAGTTAATAGAGGACAAGGCAATATATGCAGCAGTAAAACTCAGGTTGTATCACATATTGCATTTGGATCCAAGATGCTTGGGACACCTCCATCTGCAAGCAGAAGAGTCAGTGCAAAAGCATCTGGAAAGGTAAGAAGGCTTAAATTACAACAAAACTGCTGGCACTACTAAAAGGGAAGAGGTGGTCAAACAGAGGACCCACATTCTGGTGGTTTGGGTGTTCCCTGTGTGGCGGAGGGGGAAATCTGCCCTTATTGCCCGTGTGTGGCGAAGGGGAGAAATTAACTAATGCGAGAGAATATTTATAAAAATGTATATATTTATTAAACTTCAATATTTGTCAACTCTCGCCACCCCCAACCACTGAACTTATAATATTAATATTTATTCGTACACGGTTATGAAGACATTAAGGGTATAATCACAAATGGCTAATAACTATAATACAATGACTAGCATAGGACTATTCACAGAGTTTTCCCCGTGGCTACTGCCGCTTGGGGTCTATATACTGTTTGCCCAGCAGAGTGGGCTGAAAGTTTTCTGCTCTGTGGCAGGCACAATAGGAATTAAAGAGATATTTACTCACTATTTTGACTAATTATAAATCACCCTCCGGGCTACGCCACAGCCTCTGTAAAGTGTCCAACTCCTTAGGGTCTTCGCCCGTGGACTCCAAGGCTGGAATACTCCCGGCTTCAGGGGTGATAGCCTCTCACCCGTAGCTGCTGGGTCCCTCCGGCGGCTGCGTCCAGGGAGCTCGTAGGCAGCACTTGCAGGTGCAGATGTGCAGACGAATAGGTCTGCTCCTGGTATCTCGTGGCTGTGGCACACACCAGGGAATAAGGCAATGGGCGTGCAGAGGGATGCACGGCTGCACGGGGAGTCTGAGCTCCGTAAAGGCAGGCTTGAGTGCATGCACCGGCGAGCGAAAGAGGAACGCTGCCACCTGAGTGCACCTCTATTTATGAACTGTGGGCCGAGATCGATGGTCTCATTGGCCACCAATAACCAATCGGGCTTGCAGTCAGCCAACCTTGCCATAATAGGCAAGGAGCCACAGGCCTGGACTTTCCAAACATGGGGCTCACATGGGCCTAGCACCCGGCAAGCGTGAGCTGAGCATGTGGGGGCTTACACAACCTAAAGCCTGGGCAGGCCAGACTCCACGTGGCTCCAGGCCCGTTGTGCCCCTCTGTGCTGGCCATGTGCTCACCCCTGACTAAAAGCAGGAAAAACATGTCCAGGCAGAGCAAGGCATATGCAGGTCTGATTTCGGGCCTATGGGCCCTCCACGACACCCTGCCCCCACACACTTTAGAAGTCACCCAGACTAGGCTCAGCTGGCTCTGGAAATTTGAATGAAGCTTATATTTACAGCTTAGCAGAATAGACAAGCAGATATTTACACTATGTACAGTTATAGACAGAAATATACAAGGTAAAAGGTAATACAGACACACAACAGCCCTCCCAGAAACCTGAGTCTCCAGGAGGGGCTCCCAAGCACCCTTCCACCTTCTTTCCACCCTTCTACCTTATCCTAAAGTATGCCTTATGGTCAAGATGAGCTGTGAGGATCAGCAACAGGGGTTAGAAAGCAGAATTGGTTGGGTTACACCAGGAGAAAAAAGCACAATCACTCACTGCAGCAGAGATACACACTGTGACTCCCTGACTTAGGTGGGTTTGTGTTCATGTTTTGATACATCCCAGCAAGCTTATGAGTGAAGCAGACATCACCATTGTTTCCTTTTCACAGTCTAGCATCTAATTTTTTCTCTCATTAAAATATTGGTAAGACACTGGCACAGGTTGCCCAGGGAGGTTGTGGATGCTTCCTCCCTGGAGGCATTTAAAGCCAGGCTGGATGAGGCCTTGAGCAGCCTGCTCTAGTGGGAGGTGTCCCTACCTGTGGCAGGGGGTTGGAGCTGGATGATCCTTGAGGTCCCTTCCAACCTAAACCATTCTATGATTCTATGATTCCAGTTAGCCTTAAACTAGGACACTCCAGAGAAGAAAGCACTCCTTTCAGAGGTGTAGAATACCCACAAGTTTCATTCTTTTTATCCAGATAGTGAATTTCAATGTTTTCTTTGCCTTGTTTTCCTTTCACTCAGTGTAAAAAAAACCCACAACCTCTGAGAGTGAAGCCTGAAGATAACACACAGACCTCTACCTGCAATAAGGTTTCCTGAAAAGATAATATTTTTAGAAGAACAGGTTGGGAAACATTCATTTGACAAGGAAGCTTAGCTCAAAATGCATGTTTACCTGTGAGTATTTCAAAAGCTGTTGTGGTTTTGTCTTTCATTAAGAAAATAATGTCTTTCAAGGTAACAAAGACCTGGGGTGGCAAAGATAATAGAGCCTGCAGGCTTCAGAGTTCAAGAAAGGAAAGTGAATCTGTACAAGACGTTGAGAGATTGGAGCTATCATTCTCACCGTGCAACGATTCTTTAGGTGATGGAGGCAAAAGAAATGCTCACCAAACAGCTACAGATGTATCTCTGAATGGTAAGCAAAGAGCATGTGGAATTCACAAAATGCCTGCTTTTTTCCATGATTCTGCCTTCATAATGTACCACTTCATTCTGTTTTTCTAATCCTTTATCTTCCTTGTTAATTACTGAAGACATTTAAATTAAATCATAGGTTATTTTCCTCTATGAGCTTGAATAAATGCTTGTTCTCTTTGCAGGTGTTTGTACTGTGTTTGAGCCAGGGATCACCACCTGCTGGCAGCAGCCACAGGTTATACACATATTACACTTTCCCTCCTGCTGTGCATATAACTGGGCTGCTGCAGTGGTTCTTGATTGTTTTGCAGACTTTTCCAAGCCTGTTCTTTATAACTTCTACTCTTTGCCCTTCTTCCATACCTAGTGTTACGTTTTTACTTTCATGTGACTGTCAATTCCTGCTGCCCTACGTGATTCATGTTCTTCCTGAATGATGCTTATATCCCAGGACTATGCTCTGTATACTTTTTCCATGCCTTAAGTAAGCAATGCACACAATGTGAGTGTTACCAGGCATTTGGTAAGCTTCTGGGTTGTATTTCAGACCTTGCAATACTGACTGAGAAAGCCTCTGTAAGGTGCAAGAATCATAGAATCCTAGAATGGCTTAGGTTGGAAGGGACCTCAAAGGTCATCCAGTTCCAACCCCCTGCCATAGGCAGGGACACTTCCCACTAGAACAGGTTGCTCAAGGCCTCATCCAACCTGGCCTTGAACACCTCCAGGAAGGGAACAGCCACAACCTCCCTGGGCAACCTGTGCCAGTGTCTCACCACCCTCACTGCAAACAACCCTTTCCTAACATCTAGTTTGAATCTGCACTCTGCCACTTTAAACCCATTACCCCTCATCCTGTCACTACAAGTAGACCTTGTCAATAGTCCCTCCCCAGCCTTCCTGTAAGCCCCCTTCAGATACTGGAAGGGCACTACAAAGTCTCCTCAAAGCCTTCTCTTTTCTAGGCTGCACAGCTCCAACTCTTTCACCCTGTCTTCATAGCAGAGCTGCTGCAGCCCTCTGAGCATCTTCATAGCTTCCTCTGGACTGGCTCCAACAGTTCCATGTCCTTCTTGTGTTGGGGGCTCCAGAACTGCACACAGGACTCCAGGTGGGGTCTGAGGAGAGCAGAGCCAAGGAGCAGAATCCCCTCCCTTGCCCTGCTGCCCACACTGCTCTTGCTGCAGCCCAGCACAGGGTTGCTGTCTGAGCTGCACTCACACTGCAGGCTCATGTTTTGCTTTTCATCAGCCCAGATGCCCAGGTCCTTTTCCTCAGGGCTGCTCTCAGCCATTCACCACCCAACCTGGAGATGTGCTTAGGATTGCACTGACCCAGATGCAGGACCTTACACTTGGCCTTGCTGATTTTTTTGAAAGCAGCATGATTATCTAATATGAAAAGAAAAGCCTTGGGCTGTCTGACTAGAGATGGTCTTTGCATAGACTGAAAAACAGACTCTGCTGGAACAAGGAGGCACCAACCCTGAATGTGCAAGATGCATTGAGTCCCTGCTTCTCACTGTTTTTTAGTTCAGGATATTAACTGGAATTTGGGAACTTCACTAGCTGACTTCAGTGAACTGCAGCAACCCAATAAGAAGACAGCTGTTTCTTCTGGCATCTCATTCTTCTCTCTTTTGCCTTCATTCATGGTACTTCAGACTTATTTTCCCCTCCAACGCTATTAAATCTTCCAGAAGTATTAATTATCTCTAAGAAAACTGAAAAGTGTAGACTGTCATAGTCAACTTCCTGTCTTCTGTGATGGCAAGTGTTTTATTATTGCAGTGCTACTTCACTATTACATTTTTAGTAGTATTTTAGTTTTTATTGAGGCTTTTTTATATGGTTGGTGGTAACTTTGTTTTATGGAGCCAGAAAGTTCCAAGATCTAGTGAATAATCCACACCACACTACCTTTAATGAAGATAAGGGAGTATTGCATACTTGAGCAATTCTCCCTCTCTCAGATGTTATTTGGGATTGGGTTTAATCAATCAAATTGACAATTCTTTTATATATATACCATAATTCCAAGCAGTAAAATACAAGTTAACAACAAAAGTATAAAAGTCACCTTTTATCTGGTGTGTTCAGTCTTTAAATCTATTCCTGTAGTTTATTGTTTGTTTTAAACTTGGCAGATTAGCCCTGCCTGCATGCAGGGACACTTGGTGAAACAGATAGCTTCAGACATTTTTCATGCCACACTTTTTCATCAGAGCTGTGGTTTGAGATTTAAACCATAAGTTCTAGACATAAAGAGTAGAATTTCAGCAGTAAAGAAGCAGCAAATTGTAATATTATTAACTTTTTACCGACTATCTGTGATTATGTCATGGTTTGGGTGTTCCTTGCCCCCACATTAGGAAAATCACCCAGACTAGACTCGGTTGATCTGGAAATTGAAGAATGAAGCTTTGTATTTACAGCTTAGCACAATGTACAAGCAGATATTTACAATCTATACAGCTATAGACAGAAATATACAAGTTAAAGGCAATACGGAAACACAGCAGCCCTCCCAGAAAACAGAGTCCCCAGGAGGGGCTCCCAACCACCCTTCCACCTTATTTTTACCCCTCTACCTTATCTCAGAGTTTGCCTTACATGCAAGGTGAGGTTGGAGGATCAGCCAGGGGGGTTAGAAAGCAGAAGGATTAGTTACACAGAAGCCAGGACACCAACTGCAACAGAGACACACACACTGACACTGTCTTATCTATGTTTTGCGTTCTTGTTTTTAGACATCTCAGCAAACCTATGAGTGAAGTAGACATTACCACTGTTTCACAGGCTCACAGAATGTTAGGAGTTGGAAGTGACCCAAGGAGACCATCGAGTCCAACCCCCCTGCCAGAGCAGGACCACGCTATCTAGCACAGATCACACATGAACACATCCAGACAGACCTTGAAAGTCTCCATGGAAGGAGATTCCACAACCTCTCTGGGGAGCCTGTTCCAGTGCTCTATGACCCTTCCAGGAAAGAAGTTCCCCCTTGTGTTGAGGCAGAACCTCCTGTGCTGCAACTTACACCCATTGCTCCTTGTCCTATCCCAGGGAGCAGTGAGCAGAGCCTGTTCCCTGCTCCTGACCCCCAGCCCTCAGATATTTATAGACATTTATTAAATCCTCTCTCAGTCTTCTCTTCTCCAGCCTAAACAGCCCCAGGTCCCTCAGCCTCTCCTCAGTTCCTTAATTATCCTTGTAGCTCTTCTTTGGACTCTCTCCAGCAGATCCCTGTCCCTCTTCAACTGGAGAGCCCAAAACTGAATGCAGTATTCAAGATAAGGTCTCAGCAGGGCAGAGTAGAGGGGAAGGAGAACCTCTCTTGATCTGCTGGACACACTCTTCCTAATACACCCCAGGATCCCATTGGCCCTCTTGGCCACAAGGGCACATTGCTGTGCTGTGGATATTATCCAGCAGCACTCCCAGGTCCCTCTCCACCAGGCTGCTCTTCAGCAGATCACCTCCCAACCTATACTGCTTCAGTTTATGATTCCTTTTTACAGCCTATCATCTAATTTTCCTCATGAAAATATTCCAGTTAGCCTCAAACTAGCACACCTTACTTGGCTTAGAAAGCAGCCTGATCTTTTTCATTGCATCCTCATCACTCTTCCAATGGTATAAATACGGCTAGCAGAATCATAGAATCATGGAATCATAGAATGGTTTAGGTTGGAAGGGACCTCAAGGATCATCCAGCTCCAACCCCCTGCCATAGGCAGGGACACCTCCCACTAGAGCAGGTTGCTCAAGGCCTCATCCAGCCTGGCCTTAAACACCTCTAGGGAGGAAGCATCCACAACCTCCCTGGGCAACCTGTGCCAGTGTCTTACCACCCTCACTGTAAAGAACTTCCTCCTAACATCCAGTCTAAATCTCCCCTCTTCCAGCTTAAACCCATTCCCCCTCGTCCTGACATTACCAGACCTTGTCAATAGTCCCTCCCCAGCCTTCCTGTAGGCTCCCTTCAGATACTGGAAAGCCACTATAAGGTCTCCTCGAAGCCTTCTCTTCTCCAGGCTGAAGAGCCCCAACTCTCTCAGCCTGTCCTCATAGCAGAGCTGCTGCAGCCCTCTGATCATCTTCGTGGCTCTCCTCTGGACCCGCTCCAGCAGTTCCATGTCCTTCTTGTGTTGGGGGCTCCAGAACTGCACACAGTACTCCAGGTGGGGTCTGACGAGAGCAGAGTAAAGGGGGAGAATCACCTCCCTTGCCCTGCTGCCCACACTGCTCTTGCTGCAGCCCAGCACAGGGTTGCTGTCTGGGCTGCATGTGCACACTGCCGGCTCATGTTGAGCTTCTCGTCGACCCAGACCCCCAGGTCCTTTTCCTCAGGGCTGCTCTCCAGCCATTCATCACCCAGCCTGTATCTGTGCCTGGGATTGCACCGACCCAGGTGCAGGATGGTTTTGTAGTAGACAAAGTTACTTTGCTGTACAACTTCCAGATCAAAGAAGAGTGGTCAGGGTAACATACTTTGGTAGTAAAATAAGTGTTGTACCTTTCAGATGGATGGATGTTTCCAGAACGTTTCACCAAGAGTATTCAGATGGATAGGAGCGAGCGGTTCGGAGCTACTGAAGATTCAGCCTGCTCTAATTTACCTTCACCACAGAATGCCTCTGTTGAACATCTCAGCGATGAAAGAGGTGATCACCAAGTGATGAATAAAGAGATTTTCACACTTTCACCAAGGCCTCCATCAGCCCCTCATGAGAAGTCTCTCTGTATGTCACTGGAATCTTGTGTTTTCCCTTTGGATTTGAAGCAAGACGGTAATGAAGTAGATGGAAACACCCAAACTGAAGACAGCTTTGAAGGAACTGATGGAAGCAAAGAGGTAGGACACTTTGCACATGTAATTCTTCATAAGTAAATCTTCATCCTAAAACTCCTATGTTGAGATTCTGTCTGCAAGCTAGACAGAGAGGAGGAATCGTCTTTGCCACGTATAGCTACGAGTTATTTTGTCTTTGTTAGGTTTCTGTGTCTGAATGGATACAGGAGTTAAAAATGCAACTATACTCTGTATCAAGTAGACAAAAGAAAGCTAGCTGCCTGTCAGCTGCTGTGCTAACAGGGAGAGGTGAGAGCATCGTGCACCATTATGACTGAAGATCCTAGGAAAGCCTGCATCACAGATTTGAGTGAGATTGAAGTTTGTTACAGCTGAGCAAGGGTGCAGTAAATAAGGCTTCATTATGCTTTTTAAAACTCTAAGCAGGGAATGTTGTGCTCACCAAGACTGTCAAAAGTGTAATTAAGTAATTTCAGCCTCTTAATGTCACTTGATGGTTGGTGTTTCTGCTTTATATCCTGTCTTAGCTGTGTCAGCATCAGCACCTTTTGCAATGTAGAAGCCTCTCAGCGATAAAATTAATGAGAGAAAAATGTTTTTAACAAGTGATGATATAAATAAATGTAATACATAATCAGTATATCAATAATTATATATAACTATGTTAATATCTATACTATACAATAAATATATAAAGATGATATATATAAATAGAATAAACTAATAAATAATAATAACAAGTTGATAATCTAAATAGAAAGTCACCAAACTGCCAATGCTCTGAAGAGTTGCATTGTGTCACTACAGTAACTGCTAAAAGTTTCCACCTTGAGAACATTCTAGCACACTTAATTAGTAATTATGAAATCTTTCCCTTAGCATTCTGATCTGTTGCTCATAGCTGAGAAATCAAATGCAAATGAGTTACATAATAGAAAGATGGAGTGAATTTAACTGCTCTATGATCTGTATTTCTGCAAAGCCAAATTTGCTGATGGGGGGGAGTGGGGAGTGAGGAGCTGTTAAATTCCTTTATAAAGATATGTCTCCAAAGCAGCATAAAAATGGCAAACAACAAATCCTGAAGAGGTGACAAACAGGTATAGGCTGTGCTATGGTAAGTGAATGAGAATAAAGTGTCTTTCCAAAGACAGATCATATGGCACACTGAAATGATGAACTATAAAGCAAACTGAATTTTTATGTATTAATCAAAAGCTAAATCAGTCACTGAACTTTGCAGTTGCTTAAGCCCTTTCTGAAGAAGATAGCTAACCTTCAAGCTGTCATCCTGCCCCAGAGATCCAGTGCCAAGTGCAGGAAAAGAAGGAAGCAGCCAAATATTATAGAATCAATCAGGTTGGAAGAGACCTCCAAGCTCACCCAGTCCAACCTAGCACCCAGCTCTAGACAATCAACCAGACCATGGCATTAAGTGCCTCATCCAGGCATCACCTCCAGGGGCAACGACTCCACCACCTCCCTGGGCAGCCCATTCCAATGCCAATCACTCTCTCTGTGACGAACTTCCTCCTAACATCCAGCCTAGACCTCCTCTGGCACAACTTCACACTGTGTCCCCTTGTTCTATTGCTTGTTGCCTGGCAGAAGAGCCCAACCCCACTTGGCTACAGCCTCCCTTCAGGTAGCTGTAGACAGCAATGAGGTCTGTCCTGAGCCTCCTCTTCTGCAGGCTGCACACCCTCAGCTCCCTCAGCATCTCCTCACAGGGCTGTGCTCCAGGCCCCTCACCAGCTTTGTCGCCCTTCTCTGGA
The DNA here is from genome assembly GCA_013400475.1 of Tricholaema leucomelas. Lineage (NCBI taxonomy): Eukaryota > Metazoa > Chordata > Aves > Piciformes > Lybiidae > Tricholaema lacrymosa > Tricholaema leucomelas. Next base: position 15,476 of record WAAF01003177.1, read on the forward strand.
CACGTTCCAATATCTCAACATCTTTCTTAAACTGAGGAGCCCAGAACTGGACACAGCACTCAAGGTGTGGCCTGACCAGTGCTGAGTACAGGGCAAGAATAACCTCTGTTGTTCTACTGGCCACACTGTTCCTGATCCAGGCTAGGACGCCACTGGCTCTCCTGCCCACCTGGGCACACTGCTGGCTCATCTTCAGCTACTGTCTACCAACACCCCCACGGTCCCTTTCTTCCTGGCTGCTCTTCAGCCACTCTGTCCCCAGCCTGTAGCACTGCTTGGGGTTGTTGTGGCTAAAGCCTTATTAAATCTCATCCCGTTGGCCCCTGCTCACCCATCCAGCCTGTTAAGGTCCCTCTGCAGGGCTCTCCTACCCTCCAACAGATCCACACCTGCTCCTAGCTTGGTGTCATCTGCAAACTTACTGATGCTGGACTCAATCCCTGGTCCAAATCATCAGTAAAGCTGAATAGGACCAGGCCCAACAGTGATCGCTCCGGGACACCACTGGTGACAGCTGCCAACTGGCTGTGGCACCATTCACCACCACTTCAGCTTCTATCTCCCTCTTCTTTAAAAAAAAGATTTAAGGTGATATATAAACTGAAATTTTTCTTTGACCATGTCAGAAGTGTGCTAGGGAACAGCCTTTCATTATCTTTGGATGTAAGCTGCAGTAAATGGTATCAGCACCGCAGCTGGAGATAAGTTAAGACTTACAACACTAGAAGATAATTACATTAAACAAATCTGCAGCATGCTAAGAAATAGTTTTGCTTTTTTTTCTCACTGTAACTACTATATTAGTAATTCATAGGTAAGCCTTTCTGTCATGTGAAAGAAGTCACTGAACCAACAAATTACTTAGCAGTCGTATTTTACCCATATTCATCCTCCTCATGCAGGAACATTCTGTGTTGCTCCTTGAAGTTAACTTTATACCAATAGTCTGGATAAACATAGAACATTCAGCTTGCTGTACTGAAGTAAACAAGAAAACACTTGTATTGAAAGCACTGAAAACACAGCGGGGCAAAAGCCCTGGTGTCTGAAGACAGACAGCGACTGAGCAGTATCTGTTTTAGCACAGTTTAAGGTATCTTTGCAAAAGCACCAACATTTTAGCTCCTCAAGAAGATGTTTCCCAGTTCACTTACACAACAAAAGATTTATTTCACTAAATCATGCTGAATTTTTCAGTGCTTTTTAACAGTATGTGTTCATCTTACATGCTTGAAGTAATAAGCTACATTGCTCCAGGTTTTCACACTATTCCTGCTTCTCCTGGTCATTGTACTAATGCTTCCTTTGAAATTCAAACACATTACCTTGCTGTGTGACATATGGATATGTACAGACTATACTATATACAGTAAGATACAGATCTCAACCTACAGTTTAGAATCATAGAATATTATAGAATGGTTTAGGTTGGAAGGGACCTCAGAAGATCATCCAGTACCAACCCCCCTGCCATAGGCAGGGACACCTCCCACTAGAACAGGTTGCTCAAGGCCTCATCCAACCTGGCCTTGAACACCTCCAGGGAGGGAGCAGCCACAACCTCCCTGGGCAACCTGTGCCAGTGTCTCACCACCCTCACTACAAACAACCCTTTCCTAACATCTAGTTTGAATCTGCACTCTGCCACTTTAAACCCATTCCCCCTTGTCCTGGCATTACTAGACCTTGTCAATAGTCCCTCCCCAGCCTTCCTGTAGGCTCCCTTCAGATACTGGAAGGCCACCATAAGGTCTCCTCAAAGCTTTTTCTTCTCCAGGCTGCGGAGCCCCAACTCTTGTAGCCTGACCTCATAGCAGAGCTGCTGCAACCCTCTGAGTATCTTGGTGGCTCTCCTCTGGACTTGCTCCAACAGTCCCACGTCATTCTTTTGCTGGAGGCTCCAGAACTGCACAGAGTACTCCAGGTGGGGTCTGAGGAGAGCAGAGCCAAGGAGCAGAATCCCCTCCCTTGCCCTGCTGGCCACACTGCTCTTGCTGCAGCCCAGCACAGGGTTGCTGTCTGGGCTGCACTCACACTGCAGGCTCATGTTGAGCTTTTTCTCACCCCATACCCCCAGGTCCTTTTCCTCAGGGCTGCTCTCAGCCATTCCCCACCCAGTCTGGAATTGTGCTTGGGATTGTGCCAACCCAGATGCAGGACCTTACACTTGGCCTTGTTGAATTTTGATTTAAATAATGGCATCTGAGTATAAATTGCCTTTATGCTGGAAAATAAGTAAAATGGTTTTAATTAACAAAATCAAACAAAGCAAAACAAAGAATAAAACCTCCACAACAAACAAACAAACAAAAGAAAGAAGATTTTGCATATCTTTTACTTGTGTGTATATATATATATATATAATATAGAAATATCTTAGACTAGTAAAATGTCTAAATGTTTTCCTTGGAATTTTTATGTTACTACATCATGAATTATATAGATACAGTTGAAATGACTGAATCCCAGTTTCATCCTCCTGTTCATCTGAAGTTAGTGGAGCTGCAAAGGAGAATTATGTTCTTTTTTATTAAATCTGTGGAAAATCAGTATTATCTACAAAAAGCATTTATGGAATTGTAAAATATAAGAGACAGGTTATGCATCAGAGTAAATTTCAACTCAGTGAGCATTGACTCTCTCTACGTTGCATATAGTGAGAGCCATAAGATAGAAGGCTTTGAGAGCTTATAGTTGCCTTCCAGTATCTGAAGGGAGCTTACAAGAGGGCTGGGGAAGGACTATTTTACAAGGTCTTGTAATGACAGGATGAGGAGTTTAAACTGGCAGAGGGGAGATTCAAACTAGATGTTAGGAAAGGGTTGTTTGCAGTGAAGGTGGTGAGACACTGGCACAGGTTGCCCAGGGAAGTTGTGGATGCTTCCTCCCTCACATTGCAGGCTCATGTTGAGCTTTTTGTCACCCCAGATCCCCAGGGCCTTCTCCTCAGGGCTGCTCTCAGCCATTCTCCACTCAGCCTGGAGTTGTACTTGGGATTGCGCTGATCCAGGTGCAGGACCTTACACTTGGCCGTGTCAAATGTCATGAGGTTGGCCTGGGCACACCTCTGCAGCCTGTCCAGGTCCCTCTGGATGGATCTCTGCCCTCTAGCAAGTCGACTGTGCCACACAGCTTGGTGCCATCTGCAATTAGGCAGCAGGGATTAAAAAGGCATTTTGGAATGTTAAGGTAATGTAAAACTGCATCGTGTGATGATGAGAGGGAATCGCTCTTGCTCTGTTTCCTCCATTTAGGATGACAACAATGAATTCATCCATGCTACTGAGAAACTTGAGATCAGTAGCAGCCAACAGGGAACATCTGATTCAGCAGTTTTTAAGGAGAACTCATTAAGGAGGATGTCATGGACAAATGAATCCTGGAAGAATAAGGAATGCAGGAAGCATAACCTCGAAGAGACCATGGCATCGAGACCACAAAGCTCCACTGTGAGAGAAGTGGATTTAGTTAGCTCTCTTAGCAGCTTAAAGCCTACTCTTTCTCTTTCTCCACCTGGAAGAAAATCTAAGTTCCCTGAAGGAATTCCACACAGAGCTGAAAAAACTGAAAGATGTGAAGAAGTTCCTGGTCAATTAAAAGGATCCATCAGTGAAAAGTCTCCCAAGCAAGCTTCAAGAGAAAATTCCTGTCTGCCAACAGAGACTTGTGTAAGTGAATTTTACTTTGAAATTAGATTGTACAGCGAAGCTATATTAAATATATCCTTTTGCACAAAGTGAGCAATCCTACTTCTTTCATCTAGATACATTCTGCTTTCATGACAGCACCTATTGAGCTGTCCTGTTGAAAGCTGATGTTGTCCTTTTTGTGGCACACAGAATAGTACTCCAAACCAAACGGAAATCACAGAGGTTTGCAGCTAAAAAGATGTATCACAGTATCACCAAGGTTGGAAGAGACCTCACAGATCATCAAGTCCAACCTGTTACCACAGAGCTCAAGGCTAGACCATGGCACCAAGTGCCACATCCAATCCTGCCTTGAACAGCTCCAGGGACAGTGACTCCACCACCTCCCTGGGCAGCCCATTCCAGTAGCCAATGACTCTCTCAGTGAAGAACTTTCTCCTCACCTCAAGCCTAAATTTCCCCTGGCGTAGCTTGAGGCTGTGTCCTCTCATTCTGGTGCTGGCTGCCTGAGAGAAGAGAGCACCCTCCTCCTGGCTACAACCACCCCTCAGGTAGTTGTAGACAGCAATAAGGTCTGCCCTGAGCCTCCTCTTCTCCAGGCTAAACAATCCCAGCTCCCTCAGCCTCTCCTCGCAGGGCTGTGCTCAAGGCCTCTCACCAGCCTCGTTGCCCTTCTCTGGACACGTTCAAGCATCTCAATGTCCTTCTTAAATTGAGGAGCCCAGAACTGGACACAGTACTCAAGGTGTGGTCTAACCAGTGCAGAGTACAGGGGCAGAATGACTTCCCTGCTCCTGCTGGCCACACCATTCCTGATGCAGGCCAGGATGCCATTGGCTCTCTTGGCCACCTGGGCACACTGCTGGCTCATGTTCAGGCGGGTATCGATCAGCACCCCCAGATCCCTTTCTGTTTGGCTGCTCTCCAGCCACTCCTACCCAGCCTGTAGCTCTGTATGGGGTTGTTGTGGCAATGTGTCGTTGAGCAGCTCACATCTTAGAAATAGGTGAGTTGAAAAGTTGGTTTAAGATGAAAGATTACAAAGGAAAATTTGACAGACCCTGAATTGATATATGAACAAGTGACTGTGGAAAGAGCATCAATCTAGGCACTTCGTAGTCTTTCTGTGACAGCCTTGAGAAGTAATAAATTATGAGACTGAGGGACAGCTCTAAGGCTGTGTCATAGCTGAAATGCCAGGCTGCTAAAGGAGTTGATACAGTCATCAAAGTGGTGTTTCACCCCTTGACTTTTATTCCTGGGTTCATAGAATCATAGAATCAACCAGGTTGGAAGAGACCTTCAAGATCATCCAGTCCAAACTAGCACCCAGCCCTGTCCAATCAACCAGACCATGGCACTAAGTGCCTCAGCCAGGCTTTGCTTCAACACCCCCAGGGACAGTGACTCCACCACCTCCCTGGGCAGCCCATTCCAATGCCAATCACTCTCTCTGCCAACAACTTCCTCCTAACATCCACCCTAGACCTCCTCTGGCACAACTTGAGACTGTGTCCCCTTCTTCTATTGCTGATTGCCTAGGACAAGAAACCAATCCCACCTGGCTACAGCCTCCCTTCAGGTAGTTGCAGACAGCAATGAGCTCTGCCCTGAGCCTCCTCTTCTGCAGGCTGCACACCCCCAGCTCCCTCAGCCTCTCCACACAGGGCTGTGCTCCAGGACCCTCACCAGCTTCGTTGCGGACACAACTTGAGACTGCATCCCCTTGTTCTGTTGCTGGTTGTTCCGTTGGTGGTTGCTGGTTCCATTCTTCTTATGGAACATGCAGTAATTTGATGAACAAGTTTGGCTGAAGCTAATTATGTTTTTTAATGTTTTCTAATAGCTGATTCCTGCATTTTCAGCTTACAATTTTGTGCTTTGGACTGTGCTTTGAATCAGGAACTGGAGCTTAAGAAGCAAGTGTATGCTCTAAATCCCTTATGAGACAGTATGTTATTGTTCCATGGATCTCAAGAGAGATGTTGAGATACTGGAAGGTGTCCAGAGAAGGGCAAGAAAGCTGGTGAGGGGCCTGGAGCACAGCCTGTGAGGAGAGGCTGAAGGAGCTGGGTTTGCTTAGGAGAAGAGGAGGCTCAGGGGAGACCTCATTGCTGTCTACAACTACCTGAAGGGAGGCTGTAGCCAGGTGGGATTGGTCTCTTCTGCCAGGCAACCAGCAACAGAAGAAGGGGACACAGTGTGAAGTTGTGGCAGGGAAGGTCTAGGCTGGATGTTAGGAGGAAGTTGTTGGCAGAGAGAGTGATTGGCATTGGAATGGGCTGCCCAGGGAGGTGGTGGAGTCACTGTCCCTGGAGGTGTTCAAGCAAAGACTGGATGAGGCACTTAGTGCCGTGGTCTGGTTGATTGTCTAGGGCTGGGTGCTAGGTCAGACTGGGTGATCTTGGAGGTCTCTTCAGACCTGATTGATTCTATGATAGATGTCTTCTGGACTTAGGATTACTGCAGATATATATCTTTTTAAATATGACCTCTTCTTTCAATGTTGTATGAACGGATTAGCTTTATTATCGACCCCACCTGCAGTACTGCATCCAGTGCTGAAGCCCCTCAAAAAGAGGGATATGGATGTGCTGGAAGGTGTTCAGAAAAGGGCCTTGAGGATGATCAGAAGGCTGGAGCTGCTCTGCTGTGAGGAGAAGCTGCAGGAGTTGGGGCTGTTCAGTCCGGAGAGGAGAAGGCACAGAGGTTACTTTATTGTGGTCTTTGAGTATCTTAAGGCTGCCTACAAGAAAATTGGGGAGGGACTTCTTATGGTGTCAGGTGGTGATAGGACTGGGGGAATGGAACCAAGCTGAAAATGGGTAGATTCTGACTGGATGTTAGGAAGTTCTTTACTATGAGGGTGGTGAGACCCCGGAACAGGTTGCCCAGGGAGATGGTGGAAGCCCCAACTCTGGAGGTGTTTAAGGCCAGGCTGGATGAGGTTCTACACAGCCTGTTCTAGTGTGAGGTGTCCCTGCCCATGGCAGGGGGGTTGGAACTGGATGATCCTTGTAGTCCCCTCCAACCCTGGCTGATTCTATGATTCTGTGATTACTCCTGAACATCCAAAATTAAAGCAGGACAAACTTCTTCCTCAGGCTTCAGAGATCTTTTTTCTCAGATCTCAGCGATTACCACATGAGATCAAAGACCTACACAGCCACCAGCATCTTCTGTCCAGCAGCAGTCATAGAGGGCTAGGGAAAAAGGCCAAACCTAAGACAGAGCAAGCATCCAGCGATACTTTGCCAGCTTGCCCTGCAGGCTTCCTTCCAGCAGTCCATAGCTTAGCAATTTCTTCAGTGAAAGATGTCTCTGTGGTATATAACTGGTGGTGGAAGTTTTTTCCAAAGATTTGTGTCGTTGCTTTTTTTATCTCTATGGCCTTTGCCTTGTGACAGTGAATTTCAGAGTTTAACTGCTCTATCTCCTTTTGTTTCTTTGAAGGCACTGGCTCGTTCCTGTTGCTCTCATTCTTCTCTCTGTGATGAGAAACAGTGAACAATCCTTTGAAAAAATACTATTGTGGTGGTTGTTGTTACTATTGTGGTTGTTATAATAATAACTATCATGATAATATAATTATATAATAACAATATATAATATTTCTATATCTACGTATCTATATCTATATAAATCTTGATGCAGCCCTGAGGAAGAGGACCTGGGGGTCTGGGGTGATGAAAAGCTCAATGTGAGCCTGCAGTGTGAGTGCAGCCCAGACAGCAACCATGTGCTGGGCTGCAGCAAGAGCAGTGTGGGCAGCAGGGCAAGGGAGGGGATTCTGCCCCTTTGCTCTGCTCTCCTCAGACCCCACCTGGAGTCCTGTGTGCAGTTCTGGAGCCCCCAACACAAGAAGGACATGGAACTGCTGGAGCCAGTCCAGATGAGGGCCATCAAGATGCTCAGAGGGCTGCAGCAGCTCTGCTATGAAGACAGGCTGAGAGAGTTTGGGCTCTGCAGTCTGGAGAAGAGAAGGCTTTGAGGAGACCTTATAGTGGCCTTGAGTATCTGAAGGGGACCTAGAGGAAGGCTGGGGATGGATTATTGACAAGGTCTTGTAATGACAGGATGAGGAGTAATGGGTTTAAAGTGGCAGAAGGGAGATTCAAACTAGGTGTTAGGAAAGGGTTGTTTGCAGTGAGGGTGGTGAGACACTGGCACATTGCCCAGGGAGGTTGTGGCTGCTCCCTCCCTGGAGGTGTTCAAGGCCAGATTGGCTGAGGCCTTGAGTGACCTGTTGTAGCAGGAGGTGTCCCTACCTATGGCAGGGGATTGGAACTGGATGATCTTTGAGGTCCCTTCCAACCTAAACCATTCTATGATTTTGTGATATGATTATTACAGTTATTATTATTATTTACATTTATTTTTATTGTGGTGGTGATTGTTGTTGTTGTTAACCTGTACCATTTAATATTTGATGGCTGTATAGCACATTCCCCTTCAGTTGCCTTCTCTGCCAGTCAGGGAGTCTTATGGTGTTTAGTCCCAGCATAGCTACTACATTGTTGGTTATTTTTACCCAGGTTATTTGGTTATTTTGACTCCAGCTACTGCATGATCCTTACGAGTGGGTTTTGGATAGTAATATCTTGAACCAAGGATTGCACCACACTGCTGTGGTCTAAAAGAGTAGACACTTCTCCTTCTCATGAGTAGAAGCAATTATATATTCTTTGAAAAAACATGTACAGAAACATCTTAGAACTTGCTGTATATCTCATTGGCCTGAAGGAAGTGAATGCCTCCCATCATTATTGTGTTTCCTGCCCTTGGAGCTTGCCTTATCTGCTATAGGATGCTGCAGTCAGGGGATGTGCTGTGGGTCTGCTATAGGATGCTGCAGTCAGGGGATGTGCTGTGGGTCTGCTGTAGGATGCTGCAGTCAGGGGATGTGCTGTGGGTCTGCTGTAGGATGCTGCAGTCAGGGGATGTGCTGTGGGTCTGCTGTAGGATGCTGCAGTCTGGGGATGTGCTGTGGGTCTGCTATAGGATGCTGCAGTCAGGGGATGTGCTGTGGGTCTGCTATAGGATGCTGCAGTCCCACAGCATATTCTGGCAAGAACTTCCTTCTAACATCCAGCCTAGACCTCCCCCAGCACGACTTGAGACTGTGTCCCCTTCTTCTGTTGCTGGTTGCCTGGCAAAAGAAACCAACCCCACCTGGCTACAGCTTCCCTTCAGGTAGTTGTAGACAGGAATGAGGTGTACCGAGAGCCTCCTCTTCTGCAGGCTGCACACCCCCAGCTCCCTCAGCCTCTGTAATATTGTTAACTGCAGTGACATAACACTGAAAGCATAGTTTCATATGAAGAGGTCTTAGAGTGAGGGTTTACAGAGTAGTCTCTTCTAATCTACTCCTACAGAGGACTAGTAAAGAAAAAACAATTGCATAACCAACTCTTCCTGCAATCGATTTGCTAACTACTTAGTACACTTTAAGGACCTGGTTGCTTGCAATGTTTTATTCATGTTTTAATAGAGCTCTCTATTATTAAGTTCAAATATTTTTAATTAAGAAGGAAGTAGAGCCCTCTGGGTAATATGGTAAGCATTTAGATAGCTGCTAATTAAAGTTTGCCACACATATAACTACATTCAAATAATTCAGAAGAAATCATTTGGACCTAGAAGAATGCAGATGTCATTATATATGGGGGAAAAAAATCCTTTCAACAACAGGTTTTCTTAATCTGGCATAAGTTTTAAGCACTTAAGAAAAATACTTTATCACAAGGAGAGGATATGCAAGAAAAAAAACAATACAAGATAAGCTTTTAATTACAAAATGAAATACTATTTTTAAGCAAATTCACAAGTATTGCAGAATGGCTTCTTGCATCACAAAGTTTCTCCTGAATTACAAAGTGAACTTCATTCCAAATTCAATTTTCAAATTCTCTCTTTGAAAATTTGACTGAGGTAGTGTAAAATTTGTGAAGAAAGTGTTTTGTAGTAATCATCTGAAGCTACAGAATCAGTAGTCCAAACAGATTTTCCTTCCTTACAAGGAGTTTATTGTACACTATGCTTAACACATAAAACTGTCATGACATCTATTCTTCTTTCTAGAGTTCTCATTTCTGGAGTTGAGACCATTATAAGGAAAGAAATCTGAATGATAATATGAGAGAAGCTGGGGGACTGGGGGACTGAGGGAGCTGGGAATGGTTAGTTTGGAAAAGAAGAGGCTGAAGGGAGACCTCATGGCTGTCTACAGCTACCTGAAAGCATGTAGTGGAGAGGCTGCTGCTGGTCTCTTCTCACAGGTAAATAGTGACAGAAGAGGGAATGGCCTTAAGCTGTGACTGGGGAGGTTTAGACTGGATATTAGGAGACATTTCTTCCCAGCAAGAGTGGTCAGGCATTGGAATGAGCTGCCCAGGGAGGTGGTGGAGTCACCAACCCTGGATGTGTTTAAAAGTCATTTGGATGTAGTGCTTAGGAATATGGTTTAGGGTGCTACTTGTAGGGTAGGGATAAGGGTTGGAGTTGGTCTTTCCAACCTGAATGTTTCTGTGATTCTGTCTCTGAGAGTTTGCAGTGATTTTGTAAGAAGAATTTGAGATTTGTAGTAAGAAAAAAAAATGCTTCTAATAGGCTTTAGAATTGTTTTCTTCACAAGGATTTGCATGCTTCCCATGCCACTGTTTCCATCTGGGCACCCTTCACTCATACTTCTTGGTTTATACCATAGAGTCATAGAATCAACCAGGTTGGAAGAGACCTCCAAGATCATCCAGTCTGACCTAGCCCTGCCCAATCAACCAGACCGTGGCACTAAGTGCCTAAGTGTTTTCTTGAACTCCTCCAGCAATGGTGACTCCACCACCTCCCTGGGCAGCCCATTCCAATGCCAATCACTCTTTCTGTCAACAACTTCCTCCTAACATCCAGCCTAGACCTTCCCTGCCACAACTTCACACTGTGTCCCCTTCTTCTGTTGCTGGTTGCCTGGCAGAAGAGACCAATCCCACCTGGCTACAGCCTCCCTTCAGGTAGTTGTAGACAGCAATGAACTCTGCCCCGAGCCTCCTCTTCTCCTAAGCAAACCCAGCTCCTTCAGCTCCTCACAGGCTGTACTCCAGGCCCCTCACCAGCTTTCTTGCCCTTCTCTGGACACCTTCCAGTATCTCAACATCTCTCTTGAGATCCATGGAACAATAACATACTGTCTCATAAGGGATTTAGAGCATACACTTGCTTCTTAAGCTCCAGTTCCTGATTCAAAGCACAGTCCAAAGCACAAAATTGTAAGCTGAAAATGCAGGAATCAGCTATTAGAAAACATTAAAAAACATAATTAGCTTCAGCCACACTTGTTCCTCTTCTCCAGGCTGCACACCCCCAGCTCCCTCAGCCTCTCCTCATAGGGTTTGTGTTCCAGGCCTTTCACCAGCTTCCAAAATAAGTTTTACAATTTAGTGCTGACATGTGTAGCTTTTCAGAGAAATTTTATGCTGTGCTTGACAAATAACTAAATGTTAATTTGATGATGTTTATGACACTGTGCTAACTGTGTGATTTGGTTTATTTCAAGATTTGCATTTAATGCTTAAGTAGTTTTAGCTCCTGGATTTTTGAACTTCTGCTTTTATCTTCTGTTTTCAATTGCAGCGGAACAGCAAATTCACCAAACAGCCTGGATCCAGGTTCTGGTCCATAGCAGTGTTTGCATTTCTCTTCTTCCCTGATATTGTGTGTAAATATGCTTGATCTTTGTAGCTGAACAGAAATCTTAAGTAATTTTTTCCAGTAAATATTTTGTTTCTCTTTCAGTAGCCTAACTTCTGGAAGGTTCCCCAAGAGATTCACCAAGATATCTGTTTCATTCTTGTATTCTGTTCCGTGATCCTCTCTCTGTTGTGGACTTCTTATCTTGTAGGAGTATGACTGGAAAAAATACCAGTCAGATAGGCAGAGTTCAGCTGAACTACAGATGCTGGCTAGCATGAGGAGACAACAAAAGGAAGAATTACAAGAGACTGAGATCTCACACGGGCTGAGCGCTTCACAGACAGATAACTGCAACGTTAGCAATGACACAGCAACCTGGAACTCTTGTTTCTCACCAGTAAGTCTAAATCCACAGTATTTTCTCTGTGTAGAATCATAGAATTAGTCAGGATTGGAAGGAACCACAAGGATCATCTAGTTCCAACCCTCCTGCCATGGCCAGGGACACCCTACCTTGGATCAGGCTGGCCATGGCCTCAGCCAGCCTGGCCTTAAACACCTCCAGGGGTGGGGCCTCAACCACCTCCCTCCACAACCCATTCCAGCCTCTCACCACTCTCATGCTCAACAACTTCCTCCTCACCTCCACTCTGAATCTCCCCACCTCCAGCTTTGCTCCATTCCCCCTAGACCTGTCACTCCCTGAGAACCTGAAAAGTCCCTCCCCAGCTTTTTTGTAGGCCCCCTTCACATACTGGAAGGCCACAAGAAGGTCACCTGGGAGCCTCCTCTTCTCCAGACTGCACAGCCCCAACTCAGTCTGTCCTCATAGCAGAGCTGCTCCAACCCTCTGATCATCCCCATGGCCCTTCCCTCGGCACGCTCCAGCATCTCCACATCCTTCTTGTAATGGGGGCTCCAGAACTGGATGCAGAACCAGATGTAGCTTCTATCAGTTCTGAGACTCACCTGTCTTAAATATGAACATTCCTTTGAGTAGCTTTGAAATTCAAGATATCATTACTAAATGTTTCTTAGAACTTCCCAAGTAAATCAGGCAGGAAAAACTCATGGACTTCTAACAGGGGACAAAGAGCTGCTCCATTATATGAGTATATGCCTTCCAAGAATCCTGAATAATCTTGTAGGCTGTACAGCTTGTCACAATAGTGGCTGACAACCTGCAGGTGTGTGATATAGTACTTAAAAATAGTTCCAGAATGAATGAAACCAAACTATAGCAGTCAGCAACTGCATTACACAGTCAGTAATGGAAAATAATTGCTTCTTACAATGATAAAGTCTCGTTACTGAAAAGCTGTTTAAAGGCTTAAAGCAGGAGAACAGCAGCAAAAAGCTGCAGCAGTTCTGAGCACATTACTATGTGATCCTTCTCTATTTTTCACCTTGTATCATTATTTGTCCTGGTACAAAGCAGCTGCACTAGGTGACAGAGTACTGTTAAAAAGAGGCAAAGGAATATTTGTTATGGTCTACCAAACAGTACTGAAAACTGGAATCATGGAATGGCATTTCAGCAACTGTGTATAGGTACTTGCAGGGAGCTACTGTGAAACTAGATAATGCCATACTCCACTTACAGAATCATGGAATGGTTTAGGTTGGAAGGGACCTCAAAGATCATCTAGTTTCAACCCCTCACCATAGGCAGGGACACCTCCCACTGAAAAAAGCCTCATCCCTCCTAGCCTTGAACACCTCCAGGGAGGGAGCATCCTCATCCTCCCTGGGCAACCCATTCCAGTGTCTCACCATCCTGACTGTAAAAACCTTTTCCTAACATCTAGTTTGAATCTCCCCTCTTCCACTTTAAACCTATTACTCCTCATCCTGTCATTACAAGACCTTGTCAAGAGTCCCTCCCCAGCCTTCCTCTAGGGCCCCTTCAGATACTGGAAAGCCACTCTAAGGTCTCCTCGAAGCCTTCTCTTCTCCAGGCTGCAGAGCCCCAACTCTCTCAGCCTGTCCTCATAGCAGAGCTGCTGCAGCCCTCTGATCATCTTGGTGGCCCTCATCTGGACTGGCTCCAACAGTTCCATGTCCTTCTTGTGTTGGGGGCTCCAGAACTGCACACAGGACTCCAAGTGGGGTCTGAGGAGAGCAGAGCAAAGGGGCAGAATCCCCTCCCTTGCTCTGCTGCCCACACTGCTCTTGCTGCAGCCCAGCACATGGTTGCTGTCTGGGCTGCACTCACACTTCAGGCTCATGTTGAGCTTTTCATCACCCCAGACCCTCAGGTCCTTTTCCTCAGGGCTGCTTTCCAGTGTATCAGCAGCAGAGGTTTTATTATAGGTGAAACAATCATAAGTAGTTAGTGTGGTACACAGCACAAATCTTGGAGGCAGATCCAACCTTAGAAGAGTAAACACTGCTGTATTGCCTCAATATGAACTGTTACAGAGCAAATGCTCTACAATTTTAGGTGCAAATTACCTCCAGGGATCTCTGGGGCCCAAACAGAGGACTGCAGTAGCAGTCTTCCAAGGGGAATTATCAACACAGCATTGGAAGTTTGGGGCAGAATAGAATAGAATCAACCAAGTTGGAAGAGACCTCCAAGATCATCCAGTCCAACCTAGCACCCAGCCCTAGCCAGTCAACCAGACCATGGCACTAAGTGCCTCATCCTGTGTTTTCTTGAACACCTCCAGGCACGGTGACTCCACCACCTCACTGGGCAGCCCTTTCCAATGCCAATCACTCTCTCTGTGAAGAACTTCCTCCTTACATTCAGACTATACCTCCCCTGGCACAACTTGAGGCTGTGTCCCCTTGTTCTGTTGCTGGTTGTCTGGGAAATGAAGGTTTCAAGTGTGAAGACATGTTGGTAAGTGCAAATAAGAACTTGGTCTACAGAGTAATATGATGTGGGATATCAGAGAAACTTTAGTTGGTTTTCTGGGTGTTAGGAAGAAGTTCTTCTCAGTGATTAGCATTGGAATAGGCTGCCCAGGGAGGTGGTGGAGTCACCATCTCTGAAAGTGTTTAAAAAGAGACTGGATGTGGCACTTGGTGCCATGGTTTAGTTGATTATATATCATTGGGTAATAGGTTGGACTTGATGATTTCAAAGGTCTTTTCCAATCTGATTAATCCTGTGATTCTGTGGTTTTGACCACTTGAGATACATCAACATTACACATTTAGTTGATTACATCCTGTTTCCAATGCATCTTCTCAGTACTCACTAAATAGACTCAAGCTGCAAGGCTGGACAAATGGAACTCAATTAAATAAAGAGAATAGCAGTCTCATTAATTTTTGAATACTTTAATTATAAGGAAATTGATATGAATATTTAGACACATCAGTTTGGTTAATACAAATTACATGACTAAGCCAAAATGAACTGTTCAAGTAAAATGGACTGCTCCAGTATTCAGTGAAGCACAATGTGACTGCAAAGACAATTCTTTGATCTTTACTGCCTTGATCAGCTTCTGTAGCTTCAGACTAATAGAATCAGTCTAAGAAAGTGTTTAGCTATAATAGGCTAGTCATTGAAATTGTAATGTTAATATAGCTGTAGCTTTTCTTAACAGCCCTTGCACAAAAGGGACTCTGTACCAGCACTGTGTTGATTAGTCCACCATGTCTATTGATAAAGCAATATTGATATTGAATGACTTTAGAACTGGGCAACGAGCAAATAGCAAAAGCAGTTCAGCAGGGATCCACTTCAACAGGTCGATGTCTTTCTTGTTCAAAGGACTGGACACAGCACTAAGAGCTGGACACAGCACTCCAAGTAGGGTCTCACAAGAGAGGAGAGTAGTAGAAGAGTAGCTGATGTTTAGAAATAAAGATTGGCAGTGCTTCTTTAGGGCATGTTGAAGCATTTCTGAGCATGTCAGTGGCAGAGGCTCTCCCACACTGATCAAGCTTGCAGTTCTGTTTGGTGACTGAAAAGTGGAGGCTTGGAAAAGGAGGTTGTAGTGAGGCTGGAGCTGGTCTCTTCTCCTGAGTTACTAACGACAGAACAAGAGGAAATGGCCTCAAGTTGTGTCAGGGGAGGTTTAGGTTGGATGTTCAGAGGAGGTTCTTTCCTGAGCAGGTGTTCAGGCACTGGAACAGGCTGCCCAGGGAGGTGGTGGAGTTGCCATCCCTGGAGGTGTTTAAAAGGAGAGTGGATGTGGCACTTGAGGCTATGATCTAGTGATGAAGGATGCTGGGATGCAGGTTGGACTGGATGGTCCTGGAGGTCCTTTCCAGCCATAGTGTTTCATAGTGATTAGAATTATAGAATCATAAAATCAACCAGGTTGGAATGGAATAGAATAGAATAGGTTGGAAGAGACCTCCAAGATCATCCAGTCCAACCTAGCACCCAGCCCTATCCAGTCAACCAGACCATGGCTCTAAGTGCCTCATCCAGGCTTTTCTTGAACACCTCCAGGGACAGAGACTCCACCACCTCCCTGGGCAGCCCATTCCAATGCCAATCACTCTCTCTGCCAACAACTTCCTCCTAACATCCAGCCTAGACCTCCCCTGGCACAGCTTGAAACTGTGTCCTCTTGTTCTATTGCTGTTTGCCTGGGAGAAGAGAAGGTTAGATGTCCTGAGGGATTTGGTTTAGTAGAGGAGCTACTGATTGCTAGTCAGCTAATCAGCTAATGATTAGAGTCGAGGATCTTGAAGGTCTTTTCCAATCTAAGAAATTCTGTGATTCTGTGGTTCTGTGAAATACTCTTTGAAAAGGCAACTGACTGAAGTATTGCATGGAACACCTGCATTACTTCTGTTTTTAAGCTGTGACACCCCAATGGTCCCTGGGGAGCAGAGTCTGGTGCTAGGTGTGGCCCGGCATCACCCAGATCCTGGCCAGCAGATGAGCCCTCAGCAAGGTCTCTGCTTCTTTTCCTGAATCTCCAGCCCACGTTTTACTCTTCTTACTCGCTCCTGCTTCCCTCACCAGAAGATTTTCTTTCCACACTTCTCCTGTACTCAGCACTGGTCAGGCCACACCTTGAGTATTGTGTCCAGTTCTGGGCTCCTCAACTCAAGAGAGATGTTGAGGTGCTGGAACGTGTCCAGAGAAGGGCAACAAAGCTGGTAAGGGGCCTAGAACACAAACCCTATGAGGAGAGGCTGAAGGAGCTGGGGGTGTGCAGCCTGGAGAAGAGGAGGCTGAGGGCAGACCTCATTGCTGTCTACAACTACCTGAAGGGTGGTTGTAGCCAGGTGGGGTTGGTTTCTTCTCCCAGGCAACCAGCAACAGAGCAAGGGGACACAGCCTCAAGTTGTGCCGAGGGAAGTATAGGCTGGATGTTAGGAGGAAGTTCTTCACAGAGAGAGTGATTGGCATTGGAATGGGCTGCCCAGGGAGGTGGTGGAGTCACCATCCCTGGGGGTGTTCAGGAAGAGACTGGATGAGGCACTCAGTGCCATAGTTTAGTTGACTGGCTAGAGCTTGGTGCTAGGTTGGACTGGATGATCTTGGAGGTGTCTTCCAACCTGATTGATTCTATTCTATTCTATTCTAATCCTGTGTGTGAAAGCACCTGTTCTAGTGGGAGATGTCCCTGCCTATGTCAGGAAGTTGGAACTAGATGATCTTTGCAGTCCCTTCCAACCTAAACCATTCTATGAATCTATGAATTCCTTCCTTTGACCAGAATCACAAAATGTCAGGGGTTGGAAGGGACCTTGAAAGCTCATCCCTTCCAACCCCCTTGCAAAGCAGGATCACACAGGAGCCTATCCAGGTGGGTTTTGTGTATCTCCAGAGAGGAAGACTTCACAATCCCCCTGGGCAGCCTGTTCCAATGTTCTGTCACCCCTACAGGGAAAAAAATCATCCTCATATTTCCATGAAACTTCCTATGCCTCAGCTGGTGTGACCTGCTGGCCATGCTGCTTTTGACGCAGCCCAGGATATGGTTGGCCTTCTGGGATGCAAGCTCACATTGTAAGCTCATGTCCAGCTTTCATCCATCAGTATCCCCAGGTCCTTCTCCACAGGGGTACTCTCAATCCCCTCCTCCCACAGCCTGAGCAAAGTCACTGTTTCTTGAGCCTGTAGTTTTAGAGCTACTCTCAATCCCTCCCACAGCCTGAGCAAAGTCACCATTTCCTGAGCCTGTAGTTTTAGGGCTACTCTCAATCCCTTCCTCCCACAGCCTGAGCAAAGTCACCATTTCTTGAGCCTGTAGTTTTAGGGCTACTCTCAATCCCTTCCTCCCACAGCCTGAGCAAAGTCACTGTTTCTTGAGCCTGTAGTTTTAGGGCTACTCTTAATCCTTTCCACAGCCTGAGCAAAGTCACCATTTCCTGAGCCCGTAGTTTTAGGGCTACTCTCAATCCCTTCCTCCCACAGCCTGAGCAAAGTCACCATTTCCTGAGCCTGTAGTTTTAGGGCTACTCTCAATCCCTTCCTCCCACAGCCTGAGCAAAATCACACTTGAGCCTGTGTTTTATACCATAAGTGTTCCTTATACCTATATTCATTCCTCATATAGATTGTGTAAAAAAAACACCCTATAGAATAGAAGCAAATATTTTTTGCCACTGATTTTTAGTACCACCATCATCTGAGTTGAGGCAAGAGAATCTGCAAATGATCAGTCTGCCAAAGCAGATGTACAAACTGAATAAAAAAAGAAGTTTATCTCTGTCTGTAGCCATCTTCCAGCTGCACAGGAAAAGAATTTTAGCAGTACAGTATATGGGAGAGAACTAGAAATAATCCTCATATTGTAGTTTGAGAAATTAAGGACAGCTTGAAATTCTTGTCATGATTAAACTTTCATGCTTACATGTGTTTCCAGGTTGTATCTTACATCAGTAGTAGCTGTTGCTTCCTCTTATGTTCTTCAAATATAAGTAAAGAGTATTTTTATTCCTAATTTTTTGTTCATTTCATACAACATTTTTATTCCTGAGTGGAATCTATGGCAACAGCACCACCAGAAGGCAGCTTTTTGTGTATCTTTCATTTTGGTGTTTTGCAAGGCAGGGCAGGATATAATCGTGGTAGGTATCCTGTGCATAATCATAGGATCACAGGATGTTAGGGGTTGGAAGGTACCCAAAGAGATCATCGAGTCCAATCCCCCCTGCCAGAGCAGGACAATCCTATCTGACACAGAGCACAGAGGAACACATCCAGACAGGCCTTGAAAGTCTCCAGACAAGGAGATTCCACAACCTCCCTGGGGAGCCTGTTCCAGTGCCCTGGGACCCTTAAACTAAAGAAGTTCCCCCTTGTGTTGAGGCAGAACCTCTTTCACTGCAACTTACACCCATCGCTCCTTGTCGTATCCCAGGGAGCAGTGAGCAGAGCCTGTGCCCCACTCCTGGCAGCCCTCAGATACTTATAAACATTTATCAAATCCCCTCTAAGTCTTCTCTTCTCCAGACTAAACAGCCCCAGGTCCCTCAGCCTCTCCTCATAAGCCATGCCCTCCAGTTTCCTCATCATCCTCGTAGCCCTCTGCTGGACCCTTTCCAGCAGATCCCTGTCCCTCTTCAACTGGGGAGCCCAAAACTGAACACAATATTCAAGGTGAGGTCTCAGCAGGACAGAGTAGAGGAGGAGGAGAACCTCCCTTGATCTGCTGGACACACTCCTCCTAATACACCCCAGGATCCCATTGGGCTTGGCCACAAGGGCACATTGCTGTGCCATGGGTAACTTGTTAGCCATCAAAGTAGTGTTTTATATATAAAAGAGCTTTTTAAGGAGTTTATTTGTTTCATCACATGCCATTTGTGGTCTGAGTGCCAGATTCATTGAACATTCTTGATTCCGTGATTCTCATGTTGCTGTCTCTAATGAATCTAAGAAACCCTTCTGAATATAAAGGCATATAGGTCAATCCTATGGCTAAGATGCAGCTAGAACAGATGTCCTCTAAACAACTATAAAATAGATATATTAAAACTTTATTTTTATATCCTGTGATCATTTACCAAGAACTGAATATGTGCTGTCAGGAGAAATTGTTGTTAATGAATAGGGCAACGAAGCTGGTGAAAGGCCTGGAACACAAACCCTATGAGGAGAGGCTGAGGGAGCTGGGGGTGTGCAGCCTGGAGAAGAGGAGGCTCAGGGCAGACCTCATTGCTGTCTACAGCTACCTGAAGGGAGGTTGTAGTCAGAAGGGGTTGGTCTCTTCTCCCAGGCAACCAGCAACAGAACAAGGGGACACAGTCTCAAGTTGTGCTGGGGGAAGTATAGGCTGGAAGTTAGGAGGAAGTTGTTGGCAGAGAGAGTGATTGGCATTGGAATGGGCTGCCCAGGGAGGTGGTGGAGTCACCATCCCTGGGGGTGTTCAGGAAAACCCTGGATGAGGCACTCAGTGCCATGGTCTAGATGACTGGCTAGGGCTGGGTGCTAGGTTGGACTGGCTGATCTTGGAGGTCTTTTCCAACCTGGTTGATTCTGTGATTCTGTAAGTTGTTTAGCAACTGCTGTAAACTACAGCAGCCTAAAAGGAATAAAATGACTTTGAATATTATCCATGACATGACCCAGCATAGCTATCAGTTATAAACAGCAAAAAAAAAAAACCTTCTGTTTTAAAATGGGTCTTTTTTTTGCTCTTTGAAGAACTGTAAACCCTTGTAAAATGTGTGAGGCACATTTCCAAATCAATAACGTATATGTATGTAGAAATGAAGCATTATGAAAGACTTTGGCTGTATCTTATCTGAAGGTTTTCTTAAATCTTAAGGTCTAGGAAATTCCAGGTTAGTTTTGCAACAATATAGAATGAGAGAGTCATAGAATCAGTCAGGGTTGGAAGGCACCACAAGGATCAGCCAGTTCCAACACCCCTGCCGTGGCCACAGACACCCTACCCTAGATCAAGTTGGCCACAGCCTCATCCAGCCTGGCCTTAAACACCTCCAGGCGTGGGGCCTCAACCACCTCCCTCCGCAACACAGTCCAGGCTCTCACCACTTCCTCCTCACATCCAGTCTGAACCTACCCACCTTCAGCTTTGCTCCATTCCCCCTAGTCCTGGCACTACCTGAGAGCCTGAAAAGTCCCTCCTCAGCCTTTTTGGAGGCCCTCTTCAGATCCTGGAAGGCCACAAGAAGGTCACCTGGGAGCCTCCTCTTCTCCAGACTGAACAGCCCCAACTCTTTCAGTCTGTCCTCACAGCAGAGCTGCTGCAGCCCTCTGAGCATCCTCCTGGTCCTTCTCTGGACACACTCCAGCATCTCCACATCCCTCTTGTAATGGGGGCTCCAGATCTGGATGCAGTACTCCAGGTGGGGTCTCAGCAGAATGCAGTAGAGGGGGAGAATCAACCTCCCTCCACCTGCTGGCCACACTTCTCCTGATGCAGCCCAGGCTCTGGTTGGCTTTCTGGGCTGCAAGTGCACACTGCTGGCTCCTGTTGAGCTTCTGGTCCACCAGCATCCCCAAGTGCCTCTCCTCAGGACTGCTTTCTGGCCACTCACTGCCCAACCTGGATTGGTGCTTGGGATTGTGATTGTCCCTGGGATGAAAGACACAGTTCTATATATTGCAGAGTATAATGTGAAAGTTTTACTCACATATATCCACATTATTCAGGAAATCTGGGAAAGCTTGCACAATATTTCCACTCAAATGCCTTGCTTTATTCTAGAGATCCACTAAGGCCTTCCCACTCTGTCAGGGAATTGGCACATTCAACTTCTTGGGTAGCTGTTTCCACACTTAGAACACTACTTCAGATATAATACAAAACATTCTGGAGAAACATCATATGTAAGAGGGAAGCATCAGGAGATAGAAACGTTGGAGAGCCTGCAGGCTAGGAGCCAATGTCCTGCCATTTGGGCAGTGCTTGTCAGCAGGAATTCAGGAGTGGGAATTAAGGTTCATTAAACTTGAAAATTAAACTTGGTCCCTCAGTCAGATATGCAAAGCATAGGGAAGATTTTCCTAGGTTGTTCTTTGCTATATCCTAGAAGCTTGTAGTGGCAGAATGTTCCATTAGCAGACTCCAAATTATGCTCACCACTAAGATCTGTTTTTTCCAACAAGGACTACTCACAGAAAAGAGATTAACTCGTTCCCCAAGCATCTTCTGAGATATCAATTCAGTCACATAAGCCTTGATCTGCAGAATATTTGAAAGGGTACTTGCAGGTTCCTATCTAATTTATGGAAGGTCTTCTGGCCTCCTTTGTGATGCTTCAGAAAAAAAAGCTGCTGAAGACAAAAATGATCTGGCAGAACTGAAGTCTGACAGACAAGAGGAGTGATATTTAAACCCAGAATTATTCCAGCTGAGAGCTCGGTTTGACAATCCCTGGAGGGATCTGTTCACATCAAGTCAAATTGCAAAACTGAGGCAGACTCTCCTTTACTATGAAATAAGACTAAAAATTATTTAGACAGATATTCTGGTTCATAGACTGACTAATTCGCTTTCTGCCTCAGCCTCAGTCTTCCACTAGCCATCAGTTGGGAATTGCACTATTCACCACCAGGCAGTGACTCATATTTGGCAGTAATTAGGATGTCATTCATCCTGAACATATATTTTCCATCCTTTCTCACTTCCTGGAACCAGGAGAACCTACTCATTTTCATACTGGTTTCTATAAAAAAAGAGCAATTACTTTCTTTGTTTAGTATTCCTTTTTAGCATTCCATGTACTAAACTGTGCAAGTCTTCTTAATACATGCTTGTGTTTTCACTTCTTCTGCCTGCCCTGCTGGAAGGCAGCTCCGTGGAGAAAGACCTTGGAGTGCTTGTGGACAGCAAGTTCTGTATGGGCCAGCAATGTGCCCTGGTGGCCAAGAGAGCCAATGGCATCCTGGGGTGCATCAGGAAAAGTGTGGCCAGCAGAGCTAGGGAAGTTCTCCTCCTCTGCTCTAGCGACACCACACCTGGAATGCTGTGTCAAATTTTGGGCTCACCAGTTCAAGAGACACAGGGAACAGCTGGAAAGAATCCAGGACAGAGCCATGAGGATGACTGGGGAACATGAGCATCTCCCCTATGAAGAGAGACTGAGAAACCTGGGCCTGTTTAGCCTGAGAAGAGAAGACTGAGAGGAGATCTGAGCTCTGTGTGCAAATAGTTGAGGCTTGGGTGTCAAGTGGCTGAGGCCAATCTCTTATCAGTGGTCATCAGCAATAAGATATGGAGCAACAGCTACAAACTGGAACAGAGAAGATTCCACCTCAATATGAGGAGAAACTTCTTTACAGTGAGGGTGACAGAGCTGTGTCCAATTTTGGGCTCCCCAGTTCAAGAGATGCAGGGAACTGTATATGGTCCAGACCCGTCCCCCCGGGCAGTCTGTTGTCTGCCTGGGGCCGGGGTACAGGATAGCACAAGGAGGCTGCCCGAGATAGTTCATCCCTCTGAATGCTGCCTGTTGCTGGTTGTCCAGGCTGCAGTAATGAAATTGACAAAAAGGGTACCAGGGTACCCTTCTTCCCCTGCACTCAGCACTGGTCAGGCCATACCTTGAGTACTGTGTCCAGTTCTCAGCCTCTCCATTTAAGAAAGATGCTGAGGTGTTTGAGCATGTCCAGAGAAGGGCACCAAGGATGATGAGAGGCCTGGAGCACAGCCCTGTGAGGAGAGGCTGAGGGAGCTGGGGCTGTGCAGCCTGGGGAAGAGGAAGCTCAGGGCAGACCTCATTGCTCTCTACAACTACCTGAAAGGACCTTGTAGCCAGGCGGAGGTTGACCTCTTCTCCCAGGCCCTCAGGGACAGAACAAGAGGACACAGCCTCAAGCTGCAGCAGGGCAAGTTTAGGCTGGACATTAGGAAGAAGTTCTTCATGGAAAAAGTGATTGGCATTGGAATGGGCTGCCCAGGGAGGTGGTGGAATCACTATCCCTAGAGGTGTTTAAAAGAAGCCTGGATGAGGCACTCAGTGCCATGGTTTAGTTAATTAGAAGGGTTAGGTGATAGGTTGGCCTCGATGATCCTAGAGGTCTTTTCCAACCTGGTTAATTCTGTGATTCTGTGAAATATCTGAGGGGTGGGTGTCAAGTGGCTGGGGCCAAGCTCTTTTCAGTGGTCAGCAGCAGTAAGACAAGGAGCAACAGCTACAAACTGGAACGTAGAAGGTTTCACCTCAACATCAGGAGAAACTTCTTTACAGTGAGGGTGACAGAGCCCTGGAACAGGCTGCCCAGAGAGATTGTGGAGTCTCCTTCTTTGGAGACTTTCCAAACCCACCTGGATGTGTTCCTGTGCAATCTCCCTTTGGAGATCCTGCCTTGTCAGGGAGATTGGAGTCTATGATCTCTGGGGGTCCCTTCAACCTCTAAAGTTCTGTGATTTCCACACAGAGAAAATCCCCTGCTAAGTTGTACTTTTGCAGGGTTAGGCTGTAAATACTCGTTTTAAATGTCACAGGTAAGAAAGCAAAAAAGAATGTAAGATTCTAATAGCAGAAGCTGCAAGTGTGCAGATCTCTTACATAGTTCTAAACATTCTGGAAGAATATGTGCAAAAAATATTTTCTCACTATTATTTTTTGTTTTCCATAGTGTGGCAGTCAGGAGCATCAATACCAGGAAGAAAGGAGCCAACTTTCTCTTTCCAGCCCACGGTAAGATTCCATTAATAGCCCAGGCACTAAGGATTCAGTTAGAGTCTTCTGAATATTAAATGTGACATTCTTTGATTTAATCTTAAATCTCTTTTTCAGTTGCAACCTTCTCTCAGAGGGCTTGGCTGTTGCTCATTTTAGTCAATGCCTGCAATGTGTCTGCGTTGTCCTGGAACGCAGAACTGAATTCTGCATGGTTTGGATGTACCATTGTGTATTTGGAAGCATAGAATCAGTCAGGGTTGGAAGGGACCACAAGGATCATCTAGTTCCAAATCCTCTTGCCATGGGCTGGGACACCCTACACTAGATCAGGCTGCCCACAGCCTCATCCAGCCTGGCCTTAAACACCTCCAAGGACAGGGCCTCAACCACCTCCCTGGGCAACCCAGTCCAGGCTCTCACCACTCTCATGCTCAACAACTTCCTCCTCACCTCCACTCTGAATCTCCCCACCTCCAGCTTTGCTCCATCCCCCCCAGTCCTGTCACTCCCTGATAGCCTAAAAAGTCCTTCCCCAGCTTTTTTGGAGGCTCCCTTTAGATACTGAAAGGCCACAAGAAAGTCACCTCAGAGCCTTCTACTCTTCAGACTGAACACCTGCAACTCTTTCAGTCTGTCCTCACAGCAGAGATGCTGCAGCCCTCTGAGCATCCTCATGGCCCTTCTCTGGACATGCTCCAGCACCTTATAGTAATGGGGGCTCGAGAACTGGACACAGTACTCCAGGTGGGGTCTCAGCAGAGCAGAGTAGAGGGGGAGAATTTAAAGTAACTGACATAAACCTTGCTCCTACGTCTGCTTTGATGGATGATTCAGCAGTTCTCCCTCATCCAACACACAGACACTCTCACCTGTTTTTTTCTCCTTCTCTCCCTCTCTGCTTTGAAGGCTTAGAATTAGAATTCTGTACAGGACTGTAGGTGCCAGGGAATCTATTTGTTACAAAACATTTTAATGTTTCTTATTTAGACAGATTTTTTCCAATAGCTAGCCCAGTCAGGAGCGGGTGTTACAGCACTGCAGTAGTTCAAAGGGGTCCTGCCTCCACTATATTTTGACTGTCAGGTTTTTAGCTTGATCTGTTTTGTATGGAATCAGCAACAAAATCCCTGTGACTTTAATATAAGGTGAGATGAAGACAAAGGGAGAGGCTAGGGAGAAATAATCAAACTGAGGCAATCAAAATTGTTTCAGAGCTGCCTTGCAACTGTGAAAGCCTGCCATCACTGTCAATTTTTTAACAGCCTGAACAAGACATGTACTTATTTTAAACAGCAGTCTTGTTTCACTTTCACTTGGTGTCAGGAATGTGGGACTTTGCCTGTCCAGATTTTACGTGGATGATGTATGTGTGTTGAGAGGGATCAGAGCATTTCAGATAGTTCTTTATCATAGAATCATAGAATGGTTTAGGTTGGAAGGGACCTCAAAGGTCATTCTGTTTCAGCACCCTGCCATAGGCAGGGACACCTCTCACTAGAACAGGTCACTCAAGGCCTCATCCAACCTGGCCTTGAACACCTCCAGGGAGGGAGCATCCACAACCTCCCTGGGCAACCTGTGCCAGTGTCTCACCATCCTCACTGCAAAGAACCCTTTTCTAACATCTAGTTTGAATCTCCCCTCTGCCACTTTAAACCCATTCCTCCTTGTCCTGACATTACCAGACCTTGTCAATAGTCCCTCCCCAGCCTTCCTGTAGGCTCCCTTCAGATACTGGAAGGCCACTATAAGGTCTCCTGGAAGCCTTCTCTTCTCCAGGCTGCAGAGCCCCAACTCTCTCAGCCTGTCCTCATAGCAGAGCTGCTGCAGCCCTCTGAGCATCTTCGTGGCTCTCCTCTGGACTGGCTCCAGCAGTTCCATGTCCTTCTTGTGCTGGGGGATCCAGAACTGCACACAGTACTCCAGGTGGGGTCTGAGGAGAGCAGAGCCAAGGGGGAGAATCCCCTCCCTTGCCCTGCTGCCCACACTGCTCTTGCTGCAGCCCAGCACAGGGTTGCTGTCTGGGCTGCATGTGCACACTGCAGGCTCATGTTGAGCTTTTCATCACCCCAGACCCTCATGTCCTTTTCCTCAGGGCTGCTCTCAGCCATTCCCCACCCAGCCTGGAGTTGTGCTTAGGATGGCACCGACCCAAGCAGCTCTTGCTGTAGCCCAGGACACAGCTGGCTGTGCTGCATGTGCACACTTTTTGTTCTTTGATCGAGTCCGAAATGTTTTATGTTAGCACGCTGCTGGTGCAGGTTGCTATGCATTTCTCCTGACAGAGGTGTTTTCAGTGCCTTGTCTGACTCACCATCCACCACATTTTTATGGATTTAAAATTTTCCTGTTAGGTTCTATGCAGTGAGCAGTGTGAAACTTGCTGTGCAAGTTCACTCAGCCCCATCAGTTAGCGCAACATGTAGCTGTGTGTTTCCTAGTACACACAATACTGGATTTGAAGTATAATCCTGGGGTCCTGATCCCTTTCATGTGTAATTAAAGTGCTTCTGTTGGTCTAGAAAACCTCTCTGCCTTTGGTGCTACTTATCAAAGGAACTATCTATTGCTAGGAATTTTTACTGTGGATGAAGTAGATGGAGACATTTGGCTGTAGTCCACAGAGTTAAGATATCAGGTACCATGTGAGTGACACTTGAGATTCTTCATTCCAGACTTCACTTCATAATTCCAGTGGCATTGGATTTGCCTGTATTTTAGTGCAAGCTACATTCTTTCTTTCCTTTTCACCCATACCTTGGTCAAGTCATCTTTTATTAAGTTGGTTTTATGCAGTTTGGTTCTTGGTACGTTTTCTATACTGACAGACAAAACAAACACCATTGTCTGTAAAAATAAAGAGGTTCATCATAGCAAGATTTGTGATCAACAATGAAAATTTGTATTTCCATAGAATTAAATTAGTATCAACTGTAAATTGTAAATTGAACCAATCTTGTTCAACATCTTTGTGGGCACCATGGACAGTGGCACTGAGTGCACCCTCAGCAAGTTTGCTGACGACACCAAGCTGTGTGGTGCAGCAGACAGGCTGGAGGGCAGGGATCCATCCAGGGGGACCTGGACAGGCTGGAGAGGTGGGCACAAGCCAACCTCATGAGGTTCACCAAGACCACGTGGAAAGTCCTGCATCTGGGTCCAGGCAATCCCAAGCACAAATCCCAGGCTGGGCAGTGAGTGGCTGGAGAGCAGCCCTGAGGAGAGGGACTTGGGGGTGCTGGTAGACGAGAAGCTCAACAGGAGCCAGCAGTGTGCACTTGCAGCTCAGAAAGCCAACCAGAGAAGCCTGGGCTGCCTCAGGAGAAGTGTGGCCAGCAGGTGGAGGGAGGTTGATTCTCTCCCTCTACTCTGCTCTGCTGAGACCCCACCTGGAGTACTGTGTCCAGTTCTCGAGCCCCCATTACTATAAGGATGTGGAGGTGCTGAAGCATGTCCAGAGAAGGGCCATGAGGATGCTCAGAGGGCTGTAGCAGCTCTGCTGTGAGGACAGACTGAAAGAGTTGGGGCTGTTCAGTCTGGAGAATAGAAGGCTCTGAGGTGACTTTCTTGTGGCCTTCCAGTATCTGAGGGAGGCCTACAAAAAAGCTGGGGAGGAACTTTTTAGGCTGTCAGGAAGTGCCAGGACTAGGGGGGATGGAGCAAAGCTGGAGGTGGGTACATTCATACTGGAGGTGAGGAGGAAGTTGTTCATCATTAGAGTGGTGAGAGCCTGGAATGGGTTGCCCAGGGAGATGGTTGAGGCCCTGTCTTTGGTGGTGCTTAAGACCAGGCTGGATGAGGCTGTGGTCAGACTGGTCTAGGGTAGGGTGTCTGTGGCCATGGCAGGGGGATTGGAACTAGATGATCCTTGTGGTCCCTTCCAACCCTGACTGATTCTATGACTCTGTGCCTTGTTTTTTATGCTATTTAAATCCAGTACACAGTAGGCTTAAAACTTTTCTAGAAATCGTTTTTGAGAAATACATGCAAAAGTCTTTGTAAAATACCTGACTTGCAAGTGCCTCATAAATTCAGTAGCCCTTCTGAACTGCCAGTAAAGCATTATTGGGCTGTAAATACAGAAGATGACAAAATTATGAGGTCAGTTTGCATCATGCCATAGAAGAGTGGAGCTGATGTGACTTGAATACCATTATTCACGTCATTATCTTTCATTTGTGGTAGAAGACACTGTAATGTTTCTCACAGAGGGTGTGCACCTAAATGGGAGGGAGATAAAATTAATGGTAATTCTCTAACTTCATTCCTAAACTGGTTTTAAGGCAAATTTCAACAAGGAATGCATGAGCCTACTGTAGATGTGTAGGGAGACACAGGATAATTGACAAATTGGTGTGTTCTGTGTAGATGAGTGGATATAAATGTCATGGCAGCAACACAGCTGTGTGATGCACATAGTGAAGCAGCAAATAGTTTGTTATAAAGAGTGATAAAGAATTTGACAGGTCTCTAGTCACTTTAAAAAGAGTAGTAGTGATATTTTCTGGGAAATGAAAAGAGAGCAATGTGGAAGCTGTTGTCCAGTAAATGTTGCTTCTGTCCATAATAAGATAAAAGAACAGGCCAGGAAAGAAAGCACCTGTGAAGCTAATGGAAATGCAGTCAATAAAAACACCCAGCTAGCCTCATTTTCCATTGGTTCCACTGGGTAAAGGTCGTAAGTCTGCCAAGAATACTGCCACTGCAACACAAATCACCTCCACATCATGCTGCTTTGCAAGGCATGTAACCAGATAATGAAAGGAGACAGGCTGACTGCAGGGGCTACAGAGCCAGAGGAGCAAGGTGACGTGCAGTGTTTCAAGCCTTAGCTATGCACTTCCCATTGAATCACAGAATCATAGAATCAACCAGGTTGGAAGAGACCTCCAAGATCAGCCAGTCCAACCTAGCACCCAGCCCTAGACAGTCAATTAGACCATGGCACTAAGTGCCTCAGCCAGGCTTTGCTTCAACACCTCCAGGCACGGTGACTCCACCACCTCCCTGGGCAGCCCATTCCAATGCCAATCACTCTCTCTGCCAACAACTTCCTCCTAACATCCAGCCTAGACCTCCCCTGGCACAACTTGAGACTGTGTCCCCTTCTTCTGTTGCTGGTTGCCTGGGAGCAGAGACCGACCCTACCTGGCCCATTCAGCCTTATGTGCTGGAGTTCACCCCACCTTATGGATGATCACAAGCCAATGTTGTGGGGACAGGAGGGGAGTGTTAAGCCTGCTTCCTAATACTGAGAGACCACTTGTAGCTGATGATGGAGGTTGTCGGCCACAAAATTCCATCCAGAATCATAATAAGCAATGTGATTATATCAGGCTCCCATGTATCCTTTCCAGCATCTGACTCCTCTCCATCATCCTCTGAGCTGCATCCATAGAGATTATTATCTCCTTAGGTTTTTGCTTTGAAAAGGGAATGTTACAGTTGCTCTGATGCTGTGGGATTCAGCACCATCCTTGAGCCATTCCAGTAGCTAAGTTGTAAAATGAGCTAGATTTGTCTATCTACTCTGTGCATGCAAGTCAGTTGCATTTTCAGTGGGACTTTTGTGTGTGTGTGTGTGTGTCTAAATTACATTTTGCTTAAGGGTTTGTTGTGAATAAAACAGAAATATCTTGAAGCTAAGAAGCATATCAGGTCCCTAAGCTTTAAGGAAAACCCAGTGGTGTTATGATGTATATATTGAAATGGCTGAGTGGGAATTAGATGCAATCATGGCCAGAATTTTGTCTAGATTAATGTTTTATCTATACAAAGTGTCATCACTGTACCATAACTGGCTGGTAAAGGTCCATGGTCTTTGACAAATGATTAATAGTCACTGACCTCTCTTCACATGAGCTTGCTATGGGCTGACCAAAGCGAGCTGTCTTGTCAATATAACCTGCATGTGTTACATTAGACTGACCAAGATGTCATTATTCATTTCTTAACAATCATAAAAACATCCCAAAACACTCCCAAACAAACAACAACAACAAACTACCACAAAAAAAAAAAGCTAGTAGCATTGACTGCTGTGTCCAGTTCTGGGCCTCTCAATTCAAGAGAGATGTTGAGGTACTGGAACGTGTCCAGAGAAGTGCAACAAAGCTGGTGAGGGGCCTGGAGCACAGCCCTGTGAGGAGAGGCTGAGGGAGCTGGGGGTGTGCAGCCTGCAGAAGAGGAGACTCAGGGCAGAGCTCATTGCTGTCTACAACTACTTGAAGGGAGGCTGTAGCCAGGTGGGGTTGGTCTCTTCTGCCAGGCAACCAGCAACAGAACAAGGGGACACAGTGTGAAGTTGTGCCAGGGGAGGTCTAGGCTGGATGTTAGGAGGAAGTTGTTGGCAGAGAGAGTGATTGGCATTGGAATGGGCTGCCCAGGGAGGTGGTGGAGCCACCATCCCTGGAGATGTTGAAGCAAAGCCTGGCTGAGGCACTTAGTGCCATGGTCTGGTTGACTGGCCAGGGCTGGGTGCTAGGTTGGACTGGATGAGCTTGGAGGTCTCTTCCAACCTGCTTGATTCTATGATTCTGTGATTTCCTTCTCCTTTTTGGTAAAGGCATCTCTCCAATTATGATGAATGTTACAGGTCTGAGATTTGTCATCACAAAATAGATGTTTTGTATTGCAAATTAATGACTGTTATGAATTATGACATTAATTTCTGTATCATTATTATTTTTCATTATTAATATTAGAAAATGGGATAATTCCCTGAGGTTGTTTGGATTTTCAGTCGACAGGAAGCAATTGCACAGAATTAAACCCATTTAGACAATCAGAACTTGGAAAATAGCAATGTGAAAAAATACTAACTATGCTTCTGGAGTCTTGGCATTCACTCCAGCAGATGTACTCACAACACTTTGGTCCCTGAATAAGTCTCCTGTATCAAAGATGCTTTCACAGGCTCACAGGACATTAAGGGTTGGAAGGGACACAAGGAGATCATCGAATCCACCCCCCCTGCCACAGCAGGACGATCCTATCTAACACAGATCACAGAGGAACACATCCAGACAGGCCTTGAAAGTCTCCAGAGAAGGAGACTCCACAACCTCTCTGGGGAGCCTGTTCCAGTGCTCTGTGACCCTTACAGTAAGTAAGTTCCCCCTTGTGTTGAGGCAGAACCTCTTTTGCTGCAACTTACAGCCATTGCTCCTTGTCCTATCCCAGGGAGCAGTGAGCAGAGCCTGTCCCCTGCTCCTGGCCAGCCCAAACTCCTGATGATGCCAGGGTGAAGTACAAATATATCCGGCAGAGGGGAGAGATGCTACTAAACCACTAGCGTGAGCTGCATACATGTGACTGCCTTTAACAAGCTGCAAACAAGGAGAGGCAGGAAGGCTCCATGCTGAATGCAGGAAGGCTAAATACAGAAAGGCATGATCCAGAAAGGCAGGGATTCTAAAGCATCCCCATTCATTTTGAAACTCCACCTGGCCAGTAGGCTCTAGCACCATTGTTCTGGCCAATGAATTCAAGGATTGATGCCTCCTTTAACCATGCAGGCACGGTGAGGGCAGCACAAGACACCTGACTTGTGGTGCTAAGCCCCCTAGCCCTCAAGGCTTTGCTCAACTGACTCACTCCCAGACCCCAGCACGACAGGAGGAGGAGAGCCAGGGTTAAACCTGCCCTACCAGGACGTGTTTCAATGATGTGGAGATCCTTGTGTTTGAGAAGGAGAATAACTGCAAACATTTCAGAAAAAGTTGTAGGAACACCTTAGGAAAAACACATCAAACTTTGTCCTGAAGTCCTGGATACCCCAAAATTCCTCTCCCTCTGTGGTTTGAGAGGCACAAAATACCTGCTTTCCCCCTCTGCCCTGCAGGCTTGAAGCAGGGGGAGCAAAGGGTCCATCTGGCAGGAGGTGTGCCCCATGCAGATGCCCACGCTGGAATCAGGCCGAGGATTGGCTGTGATCTTCACACCTAGGAAGTGGTAACTCAACTCTTTGTCTAGGAAAGGTATAAATATTGGGATATTTCCTGCCTTGGGGCTCTCACCTGACAGTTCTCCCCTGCCTGGATAGTTCCAACAGAGAGAGTCCTGCTCCCTACCATAAGCAGGCTTTTGTGCAAGCTTAATATGCTTAACAAGCCTCAGATGTCCTTTGAAAGAGAGCTGAGAAGCATCTGGACCGTCCTTTCTCTCAGACAGCCTTGCCCACCTGTGAGTAATCTTTCTGCTCAGCCTGGTTAATAGTGGGGAAAAGCTGTGTTATAACTTAACCTTTTCCATTTCCTGACTTCTAAACCAGCCACATTTATCTATAGTATCCTTGTAAGATCTTCTGAATCAAACTGAGTCTGCTAATTAAACTCAATTAATTTCTGTATATAGTATCTGGGGGGGGAGGTTTCAGGAAAAGAAAATAATTCTGTTTTTATATCTATTCCTAACTTGGCCACGTTAATTCCCTGCCTCCACAACAAACCTAGATCCTTAATGACTACTTTATCAAACAATGGGATTCTCGTAGATTTGTAATTAGAGGCTTGCAGAGGAGTTCAGATAATGAATCATGAAATGGATAAACATGCTCCTTTAACTAAATGCACACTTAGCTTGTTTTCAAACTGGATTATTGACAACATTCTGGTATATTAGTTAAGTTTAATGAAGGTTCTTTCTCTGTATAACTGACCATTCTGTTGTAAGTTATCTTTGTTGCCATAAATATTGCCATTGCCATTACCATGGCACCTGAAGTTTGCATATCGTATCAATTCCAGCATGAAAAACCAGATCCACTGCAAAGTCTCAACTATTAAAAGTATGTTCAGCTTTGAGACTACCATCCAAGTACTCTCATCTGTCCCAGATGAAAACTAAACCACCTGAAGGGAGGCTGTAGCCAGGTGGGGTTGGTCTCTTCTCCCAGGCAACAAGCAATAGAACAAGGGGACTCAGTCTCAAGTTGTGCCAGGGGAGGTCTAGGCTGGATATTAGGAGGAAGTTGTTGGCAGAGAGAGTGATTGGCATTGGAATGGGCTGCCCAGGGAGGTGGTGGAGTTGCTGTCCCTGGAGGTGTTTAAGAAAAGCCTGGCTGAGGCACTTAGTGCCATGGTCTGGTTGACTGGATAGGGCTGGGTGCTAAGTTGGCCTGGATGGTCTTGGAGGTCTCTTCCAACCTGGCTGATTCTATGATAAACATTCCAATAGCTGATACATGCCCTTATACCTTTGAGCAATTCATCAAGATGAAACTCACCTCAGAATGGTGCAGTGGGATTGTAGCTGTAACATTTCTTTGCATTCACCAGAACTCCAGCACGCCTGCTGTGAAATTCTATCCCTGTACTCAGCACTGGTCAGGCCACATCTTGAGTGCTGTGTCCAGTTCTGGGTCCCTCCATTTAAGAAAGATGTTGAGATGCTTGAATGTGTCCAGAGAAGAGCACCAAGGCTGGTGAGGGGGCTGGAGCACAGCCCTGTAAGGAGAGGCTGAGGGATCTGGGGGTGTGCAGCCTGGAGAAGAAGAGGCTCAGGGGTGACATCATTGCTATCTACAAGTGCCTGAAGGGAGGCTGTAGCCAGGTGGAGTTGGTGTCTTCTCCCAAGCAACCAGGGACAGAACGAACAAGGGGACACAGTGTGAAGTTGTGCCGGGGGAGGTATAGGAAGTTGTTGGCAGAGAGAGTGATTGGCATTGGAATGGGCTGCCCAGGGAGGTGGTGGAGTCACCGTCCCTGGAGGTGTTTAAAAGGAGACTGGATGAGGCACTCAGTGCCATGGTTTAGTTAATTGGAAGGGTTAGGTGATAGATTGGCCTCAATGAGAGACATTTTCCAACCTGGTTAATTCTGTGCTTCTATCATTCTGTGAAATTTAGGCACAGAAAGCCTATCTCCCATATTTCCAAGCAGAGGCTTAAAGAGCAGAGTAACTGGAAGCACATTTAGAGACTGAGTACTGCAAAGGAGCATATTTTTGCTTCATTGTGAGATCAAGTCATCCGACTCCATTACATCTGCAAGACAGACAGTACTACATTATGAAGCATGACACAAAATTACACAACAGTTGTCAAAATAAGTGAACAAGAGCAATGTATCACAAAATGTACTTTAGCTTATCATTGTACTTGTTCAGTTACTTTACTCATCCACAAAATAGAGTAATTTGCAAGAGGTCTTCCAGTCGTTAATCTGAATTAGTGAAGTTCTGCTGCATTTGTCAGGCTATAATATGCATGAAAAAGAACATGACAAAAGAAGCAAATGGCATAGGAATCATCTCATTTGAAAGGTTACCATTTTTAATCATGATGGTAAAAGGCTTAGCTGCAGAAAGCTTGTTTAGAACCAAGTGGCTAATATGTAAAAGCTTGTTAAAATAAATTCTTAAATGCCTTTCCCTTTTGTGGGAATCTGAGAACAGGAGAATGTGACAGCACATGCTGAGAGTTTGGATATAAACCCTGGCAAATGCATTCCAACATACTCTTGCATCTATGCTAACATGAGATAGTTTCACCTTCTTTTTTTTTTTCCCTGAGTGAGTATTTTTAATCACAGAACTATTCATCACAGAATCAGCCAGGTTGGAAGAGACCTCCAAGCTCATCCAGTCCAACCTAGCACCCANGTTCCAGTATCTCAACATCTCTCTTGAATTGAGGAGCCCAGAACTGGACACAGCACTCAAGGTGTGGCCTGACCAGTGCTGAGTCCAGAGGCAGAATAACCTCCCTTGTCCTGCTGGCCACACTGTTCCTGATGCAGGCCAGGATGCCATTGGCTCTCCTGCCCACCTGGGCATGCTGCTGGCTCATCTTCAGCTACTATCTACCAGCACCCCCAGGTCTCTCCAGTATCTTAACATCTCTCTTGAATCGAGGAGCCCAGAATTGGACACAGGACTCAAGGTGTGACCTGACCAGTGCTGAGTACATAGGAAGAATAACTTCCCTCAAGGGGTGGAGGGGAAGAATAACCTCCCAACCTTTTGTTGTTTGTCCTTAGGGAGTATTTTTGTTGTTTCCCTGAGGGAGTATTTTGTTGTTTGTCCTTTTCTGAATGTTCCTGGGCCATTCAAGCAGAGTTCCTTGACCATGCTTCTATTTACAGGTAGGGAACAGACAGTAAAATATTTTGCATGCCTCTATGCTTTCTTAGTTTGAAAGGAAAAGATAGGTGTTAGCTTGTAACTCCAGTAGTCTTTGTTCACAGAATATTGGAATATGTCCTTCAGTAGTCAGCTGAACTTTTGCTGTGGACCTTTGCCAGTGTTTCTCCTGGGGCTCTCTAGTGTCTGTGAATGACAAGAAACCTCCATTCCAAGCCAGCTTCTAAGATCTGAGTCCAACTTCTGACAACTTTTAGAGCCTTAGGATTTTAGGGTAGTTGACAGAATAGGCAAGCTTCCAAATAGTTGTGTTGTTCCTGCTTCTGGAGAGGAAAAGCAGACTGCCACTAACCAGCCTCCCTTCTAGGGAAATACATGTTTATTCCTCCATCCTCCTCCTGAACTGGAAGCTTATTTAAATGCAGACAATTGAGGCTCCTTGATTTGTATTGCATATGCATACAACATTTTCCACAGAGCAAAACTGCCTGGGTTTCCAAGGGCACAAGTGCCCACCCTTCCCCTTAAGTTGGGTGACATTGTTGATCTGCAGGAGGGTAGGGAGGCTCTTCAGAGGGATTTCAATAGATTGGATCCATTGGCCAACGTCAATGACAGGAGCTTGAATAAGGCCAAATGCCAGGTCCTGCACTTGGGCCACAACAACCTCAAGCCATGCTACAGGCATGGAACAATGTGGCTGGAGAGCTGCCTGGCAGAAAGAGATCTGGGGTTTGTAATAGACAGGAGCTGAATGTGAGCCAGCAGTCTGCCCAGGCAGCCAAGAAGGCCAATGGCATCCTGGCTTGTATCAAAAATGCTGTGGCCAGCAGTAGCAGGGAGGTAATTGTCCTCTTGGACTCGGCTTTAGTGAGTATACCTTGAGTATTGTGCTCAGTTTTGGGCACCACAATAGAAGAGAGATGTGGAGGTGCTGGAAGGTGTCCAGAGAAGGGCGATGAAGCTGGTGAGGGGCCTGGAACACAAAGCCTATGAGGAGAGGCTGAGGGAGCTGGGGATGTGCAGCCTGCAGAAGAGGAGGCTCAGGGCAGAGCTCATTGCTGTCTACAACTACCTGAAGGCAGGCTGTAGCCAGGTGGAGTTGGTCTCTTCTCCCAGGCAAACAGCACCAGAACAAGGGGACACAGTCTCAAGTTGTGTCAGGGGAGGTCTAGGCTGGATGTTAGGAGGAAGTTGTTGGCAGAGAGAGTGATTGGCATTGGAATGGGCTGCCCAGGGAGGTGGTGGAGTCACCGTCTCTGGGGGTGTTCAAGCAAAGCCTGGCTGGGGCACTTAGTGCCATGGTCTGGTTGACTGGCTAGGGCTGGGTGCTAGGTTGGACTGGCTGATCTTGGAGGTCTCTTCCAACCTGGTGATTCTATGATTCAGATGATTGTGTATGTCTTTTTAATAACTTGCACAAATTTCTCCTGGGAACTTTGATAATGAAAGGAAAATGAGAGAGCATTAACAGGTCAAACTTCAGCCTAATGCCAGTCAGCATAGTTATGCTGATCACACTTGCAATAGCACCTTACAGTGTCTAAGTATCTTGTACAAGCAGCATTCCTCTGTTATTCTTGGCTATTACCTAAGCCACTGCATTTCAAGATTGAAGACTTTAAAGGCAGATTCAGGTCTTCCATTCACAATTGCACTTGCACTTTTTACAATCTCTTTTTTAGTTACTCATTTCAAAAATTGAATAATTTACCTTTTAGGGAGGTCTCTACCTCCATTAGAATCACAGAACTTTAGAAGTTGCAAGGGACCTCCAGAGATCATCAAGAAAAACCTCCTGCCAGGGCAGGATCCCCTAGGGTAGTTTGCACAGGAATGCATCCAGGCGGGTTTGGAAAGTCCCCAGAGAAGGAGACTCCACAACCTCTCTGGGCAGCCTGTTCCAGGGCTCTGTCACCCTCACTGTACAGGAGTTTCTCCTGATGTTCAGGTGAAACCTTCTATGTTCCAGTTTGTAGCTGTTGCTCCTTGTCTTATTGCTGCTGACCACTAAAAATAGATTGGTCCCAGCCACTTGACACCCATCCCTCAGGGGATCCCTCATAGAATCATAGAATCAACCAGGTTGGGAGAGACCTCCAAGATCATCCAGGCCAAACTAGCACCCAGCCCTAGACAATCAACTGGACCATGGCACTAAGTGCCTCATCCAGGCTTTGCTTCAACACCTCCAGGGATGGCCACTCCACCACCTCCCTGGGCAGCCCATTCCAATGCCAATCACTCTCTCTGCCAACAGCTTCCTCCTAACATCCAGCCTAGACCTCTCCCATCACAACTTGAGACTGTGTCCCCTTGTTCTGTTGCTGCTTGCCTGGAGAAGAGACCAACCGCACCTGGCTACAGCCTCCCTTCAGGTAGTTGTAGACAGCACTGAGGTCACCCCTTCTTCTCTAGGCTAAACAACCCCACCTCCCTCAACCTCTCCTCACAGAGCTTGTGTCAGATCTCCTCTCAGTCTTCTCCAGACTAAACAGCCCCAGAATTCTCAGCCTCTCTTCATAGGGAAGATGCTCAAGTCCCTCAGTCATTGCCATGGCTCTGCGCTGGACCCTTTCTGGCAGGTCCTTGTCTCTCCTGAACTGGGCAGCCCAAAAGAAGTACAGTATTTGGCAGGCTGGACTTGCTGAAGTGGTTTGGAGGCAGGAAAAAGGCATTCTGCAGATCTGCTTGTGCTTTTCTAACTGGTTAACACTAGCAGAAAAAGAAAGTTCCAGTAGGGCATACAGTAAATGAAGATATTATGTATTAGGATGGAATGAATCTGTCACTCTGATGGATTGTGAGGCCAAGAACATATTAACAGATTACTCATAGTCAGAATGCAGCTCACTGTGAAAAATTGGTAGGAAATGATAAGTGTTGGTTTGTGCTGATTTAATGATATTTTGGAACTACAATAACACTCCAGGAGAATAATGCAGTGCAGCTCATGGCTTGCATTTTTTAGAACCATCAATGTGTTCCCAGATTGCCCTGGAATACTTCTTAAAATAGAGTTTTCAATCCATGCAAAGTCATGTATATTTATGTCATTTTCCCAGGGCTTTATTAAAATCTGGTTTCCAAAATTCTTCATTTCTATGTAGCAGAAAACTCTGTATTCTTTTCAGAGAGTGTGTCTGCTTCTTCTTCTGTATATGCACTCAGTTTTCCATTTGAGAGGTACTGGTTTTCACCTGGAGCTGAGTAGCACTGCATAGTTATTGATGTATAAATTAGCATTGAATATTTCTTGGTTTATGGCACCATTGTGGAAACCCCTTAAGAGTGCTCAAAATCTGAAATTGTTTAAAGCATTTGAAATACAACAATAGACAACTTAAGACAGATATGACATCAAGGTAGGAGCAGGTGTGGATCTGTTGGAGGGTAGGACGGCCCTGCAGAAGGACCTTGCCAGGCTGGATGGGTGGGCAGAGGCCAGTGGGATGAGATTGAACAAGGCTAAGTGCAGGGTTCTACACTTTGGCCATAACGACCCCAAGCAGCACTACAGGCTGGGGACACAGTGGCTAAGAACAGCCAGGCAGAGAGGGACCTGGGGGACCTGGTAGATAGTAGCTGAAGATGGGGCAGCAGTGTGCCCAGGTGGGCAGGAGAGCCAATGGCATCCTGGCCTGGATCAGGAGCAGTGTGGCCAGCAGGACAAGCGAGGTTATTCTGCTCCTGTGCTCAGCACTGCTCAGGCCACACTTTGAGTACTGTGTCCAGTTCTGGGCTCCTCAATTCAAGAGAGATGTTGAGGTGCTGGAAGTTGTCCAGAGAAGGGCAATGAAGCTGGTGAGGGGCCTGGAGCACAGCCCTGTGAGGAGACGCTGAGGGAGCTGGGGGTGTGCAGCCTGGAGAGGACGAGGCTCAGGGCAGACCTTATTGCTGTCTACAACTATCCGAAGGGAGGTTATAGCCAGATGGGGTTGGTCTCTTCTGCTAGGCAACCAGCAAGGGAACAAGGGGACACAGTCTCAAGTTGTGCCAGGGGAGGTCTAGGGTGGATGTTAGGAGGAAGTTGTTGGCAGAGAGAGTGATTGGCATTGGAATGGGCTGCCCAGGGAGGTGGTGGAGTCGCTGAAGCAAAGCCTGGCTGAGGCACAAATGGAGAATGTATCACACAATCACAGAATTAACCAGGTTGGAAAAGACCTCTAGGATCATTGAGGCCAACCTATCACCTGACCCTTCTAATTAACAAAACCATGGCACTAAGTGTCTCATCCAGTCTCATTTTAAACAACTCCAGGGATGGTGATTCCACCACCTCCCCATGGAGGCAGCCCATTCCAATACCAGTCACTCTTTCTGTGAAGAACTTCTTCCTAACCTCCAGCCTGAACCTGCAGCTTGAGGCTGTGTCCTCTTGTCCCTCCCCTGAAGGGAGGCTGCGACCAGGTGGGGTTGGGCTCTGCTGCCGGGCACCCAGTGGCAGAACAGGGGGACATGGCCTCAAGCTGTGCCAGCATAGGTCTAGGCTGGATGTTGGGAGGAAGTTGTTGGCAGAGAGGGTGATTGGCATTGGAATGGGCTGCCCAGGCAGGCAGTGGAGTCACCATCTCTGGAGGTGTTTAAGAGGAGGCTGCTTGAGGCACTTAGTGCCGTGGGTTAGTTGATTGAAAGGGTTCAGTGCTAGGTTGGAGCTGATGATCTTGAAGGTCTTTTCCAACCTGCTTGTTCTGTGATTCTGTTCTGTGATTCTGTCCCTGGTTGCCTGGCAGAAGAGACCAACCTCACCTGGCTACAACAGGATCACAGGATGTTGTAGCCAGGTGAGGTTGGTCTCTTCTGCCAGGCTACAACAGGATCACAGGGTTGGAAGGGATCCAAGGAGACCATCGAGTCCAAGCCCTGATGACAACCTCACTTCAGGTAGTTGTAGAGAGCAATAAGGTCTCCCCTGAGTCTCCTCTTCTCCAGGTTGAACAACCCCTGCCATAACAGTGTGTATCACAGCATTCATTTAACTGTTACTCCTAAAACCTTTTGAAGCTTTGGAGCAAACAGAGTGTTTGACTGTATTCAGAGAACACAAATATGATGAGTAATGAGAGAGCTGAAAACAAAATATCTAGGCAAGATTATTGCTGTGTGGATTGGTTGCAGCAGTTCACACTGGCATTAGCTGAACAGCAGAAGAGAAGGATTCATTGTAAAGTTGCCCATAGATGTGTAAGTACTGTGATGGTGTAAAAAAAATATATACATTTAAGTATTTTTACTTGAAATTGAAATGATGGAAAATTCAGTATCTCTTGCTTAAAATCTGCTGTGCCACTTGCTGCATTTCTACACCAGCAGTTCTGTTTCCTGAGGCATAAAATTAGTTGCTTTCCATTTTTACTGTGAGCAGATAGGTAGTTGTCCCCTGATTCAACCCAGATTACCTGTACATGCCAACAGGAGCTGATGTGGAATCAGTAACAAGTCACAGGATCACAGCTCACAGGATGTTAGGGGTTGGAAGGGACACAAGGAGATCATCGAGTCCAACCCCCCTGCCAGAGCAGGACAATCCTATCTAACACAGATCACAGAGGAACACATCCAGACAGGCCTTGAAAGTCTCCAGAGAAGGAGACCCCACAGCCTCTCTGGGGAGCCTGTTCCAGTGCTCTGTGACCCTTACAGTAAAGAAGTTCCTCCTTGTGTTGAGGCGGAACCTCTTTTGCTGCAACTTACACCCATTGCTCCTTGTCCTACCCCAGGGAGCAGTGAGCAGAGCCTGTCCCCCCTCTCCTGGCAGCCCTCAGATACTTATAAACATTTATCAAATCTCCTCTCAGTCTTCTCTTCTCCAGACTAAACAGCCCCAGGTCCCTCAGCCTCTCCTCATAAGCCATGCCCTCCAGTTTCCTCATCATCCTCATAGCCCTCCACTGGACCCTCTCCAGCAGATCCCTGTCCCTCTTCACCTGGGGAGCCCAAAACTGAACACAGTATTCAAGGTGAGGTCTCAGCAGGGCAGAGTAGAGGGGGAGTACAACCTCCCTCCATCTGCTGGACACACTCCTCCTAATACACCCCAGGATCCCATTGGCCTTCTTGGCCACAAGGGCACATTGCTGTACCATGAAGAACTAACAAAACAAAACCAAACATAAAAGCAATTGGCAAATTTTAGCAATGTACCACGTGGCTGAGCCTTGCCAGATTTCTCTGTCAGAAGCAAATCTTGGGTGAGATCCATCAGGGTTTTTCAGCAAGTGAAAGTGCATTATCCATTTGTTTGGTGTTGTACAACTGAGTTGGGACAATCACAGTCTGGCAATGTAATGAAATCTGTCAAGCTTTGGAAAGTTCATCCCCTTTAGACAAAGCCATGGATGTTGAAGTTGCTAACCTGATAGCATTCTATGATGCCATAACTGAATGGGTAGATTCAGGGAGACCAGTGGCTGTAGTCTGCCTTAGCCTTAGCAAGGCCTTTGACACCATCTCCCATGATATTCTAGTGAGCAAACTCAGGAATTGTGGGATGGAAGAGCAGACAGTGAGGTGGGTTAGGAACTGGTTACAAGACAGAGTTCAGAGAGTGGTGATCAATGGTGCCAGGTCCAGTTGGAGAGCTGTAACCAGTGGAGTCCCCCAGGGATCAGTGCTGGGTCCAGTCCTGTTTAGTATCTTCATCAATGACATTGATGAGGGGATAGAGTCAGAGAGGTTGTGGGGGCTCCCTCTCTGGAGCCTGTCAAGGCCTGTCTGGTGTGTTCCTCTGTGATCTGTGCTAGACTGTGGTCCTGCTCTGGCAGGGGGGGGTTGCACTCGATGATCTCCTTGGGTCTCTTCCAACCCCTCTTATCCTGTGATCCTGTGAAGTTACCTCTATAATCCTGGGTAATTTCCCTGGCTTCTAGTACAAATTTGGATAAATAATGGTTTTGTGCCAGCTGTTGGACACACAACAGCCATGGTCAGGCATAAATTGAATCAACCAGAAACCAAGCTGAATTTGCCCTGTTGAGCTGCACTCTTCCCATCAGCATGGAGCAAACAAGGTCATTTAAAGACCTCCTTGTGTCAATCATTCCTCTTAACCTTGCAGTGAAATAAAGTTATCAAAGAGGATGGATCTGGATCTATCGAAATGAGGTTATTTACTGATGCCCCCCACATTCTGTGTTCCAGTGTTAACTCACAATTATTTAGTCTGGTTAATTCCAAACTGGGTGTCAAGTGGCTGGGGCCAAGCTCTTTTTGGTGGTCAGCAGCAGTAAGACAAGGAGCAACAGCTACAAACTGGAATGTAGAAGGTTTCACCTCAACATCAGGAGAAACTTCTTTACAGTGAGGGTGACAGAGCCCTGAACAGGCTGCCCAGAGAGGTTGTGGAGTCTCCTTCTCTGGAGACTTTCAAAACCTGCCTGGATGCATTCCTGGGTGAACAACCCTAGGGAATCCTGCCTAGGCAGGGGGGGTTGGACTCTATGATCTCTGGAGGTTCCTTCCAACCTCTAAGATTCTGTGATTATATGGAAACTTTAATGCATTACAACTCTTTACTGTTGAAGAGGAGAGATGGGAACTTAAGGCAACAGAAGGTATGCAGAATGTACATAGATTAAAGAATCACAGAATGTCAGGGGCTGGAAGTGACCCCAAAAGCTCATCCAGTCCAAACCCCCTGCCAGAGCAGGATCACCTACAGCAGATCACAGGAACACATCCAGGCAGGTCTTGAATATCTCCAGAGAGGGAGACTCCACAACTCCCCTGGGCAGCCTGTTCCAGTCTTCTATCACCCTCACAGGGAAAAAATTTCTCCTCATGTTTC
The DNA here is from genome assembly GCA_013400475.1 of Tricholaema leucomelas. NCBI lineage: Eukaryota > Metazoa > Chordata > Aves > Piciformes > Lybiidae > Tricholaema lacrymosa > Tricholaema leucomelas. The sequence continues at coordinate 58,208 of WAAF01003177.1, forward strand.
CATGGAAATTTCTGTGCTTCAACTTCCACCCATTACCCCTTGTCCTGTCATTGGGCATCACCCAGCAGAGCCTGGCTCAATTAGCTGAGAAGAATTGCAAGATCTGCTCACCTGCAGGAGGAATGAGATGCTTGAACGTGTCCAGAGAAGGGCAACGAGGCTGGGGAGAGGCCTCGAGCACAGCCCTACGAGGAGAGGCTGAGGGAGCTGGGATTGTTTAGCCTGGAGAAGAGGAGGCTCAGGGCAGACCTTATTGCTGTCTACAACTACCTGAGGGGTGGTTGTAGCCAGGAGGAGGTTGCTCTCTTCTCTCAGGCAGCCAGCACCAGAACAAGAGGACACAGCCTCAAGCTGTGCCAGGGGAAATTTAGACTTGAGGTGAGGAGAAAGTTCTTCACTGAGAGAGTCATTGGACACTGGAATGGGCTGCCCAGGGAGGTGGTGGAGTCGCCGTCCCTGGAGCTGTTCAAGGCAGGATTGGACGTGGCACTTGGTGCCATGGTCTAGCCTTGAGCTCTATGGTAACAGGTTGGACTTGATGATCTGTGAGGTCTCTTCCAACTTTGGTGATACTGTGAGACTGTGATACTGTGAATGCCTTCACTTTGTGACTTGGATGAGTCTTTCCAAGGCTGTCTCTGATCCATAGTATAATGAGTGGCTTTTTTCAGTGACAGAAGCTGCAATTGGGTTTGCAGTAAAAAGCAGGAACAGTAACAATAAAAACAACTGCTCTGTTTTCCTTTCTTTGAGCTGTAACAATCAAAGAGATGAAGTATCATAAAGTTGTGTATGTGAAATGAACATTGAACTTGGCATGAGTGTATGATAACATAAAAATCATTTTCAAGAAGCTATCACAGGGCAGTGTCCAGGATAGAGACATAAATTGCCTATTAAATTGAACAGGTGAAGAAGGTCCATGCTCTATGATAAAAACCCCATCAGAAGTTTTTTTCTTTATTGAAGCAAGACAGATATGTGACAGCTGTGATGAGTCCTCTGTATGGCCTTGCTAGTAGCTAAAGTCATGTTCTGCTCAATTGCAAATATTTATTAGTAACATAAAATCTGTTACGGCAATAGAAAATGTTACAAACAATTGTGTGTAATGTATTTAAGTAACAAAGCCTTTTACCAATATCAGCATTAACATCCTGGCTCAATCCAGTGTTAGCTTCTTAAAACCACTAGAGAACTCTTCCTATATTGTTCTTAGCCTTTGCTGAAAAAATAAATGATCATAGAATAGAACTGATCATAGAATCAATCAGGTTGGAAGAGACCTCCAAGATCATCCAGGCCAACCTAGCACCCAGCCCTGCCCCATCAACCAGACCATGGCACTGAGTGCCTCATGCAGTCTTATCTTGAACACCTTCAGGGACAGTGACTCCACCACCTCCCTGGGCAGCCCATTCCAGTGCCAATCACTCTCTCTGCCAACAACTTCCTCATAACATCCAGCCTAGACCTCCTCTGGCACAACTTGAGACTGTGTCCCCTTGTTCTCTTGCTGGTTGCCTGGCAGAAGAGACCAACCCCCACCTGGCTACAGCCTCCCTTCAGGTAGTTGTAGGCAGCAATGAGGTCTGCCCTGAGCCTCCTCTTCTGCAGGCTGCACACCCCCAGCTCCCTCAGCATCTCCTCACAGAGCTGTGCTCCAGGCCCCTCACCAGCTTCATTGCCCTTCTCTGGACACCTTCCAGTACCTCAACATCTCTCTCGAATTGAGGAGCCCAGAGCTGGACACAGCACTCAAGGTGTGGCCTGACCAGTGTTGAGTCCAGGGGCAAAATAACCTCCCTTTAAGTTAACTTAAACTGGAAAGACTAAACTATTTAGTGCAAATCAGCTGTCCCATGGTTTACCAGCACCAAGCTTGTATCACACTGTTAGTGACATTCATCTCATGTCAAAGCTCAGCTCTAACTCGTTGCCATCCAGACTGTAAAAGATACACTGCTTGCTGTGTCACCAGGTCACAGGAGACTCCAAGCACTGCCAAATCCATGGTAACCAAACACAGCTCTTGTGATTGTTGTTAAGCCTTTTTCCTTAGAGAGGGTAAGGGGGTTTAATCCAGCTGATCCCCGCTGTGTCTCATCAAACACAGGTTGTTCATCCCAGGTCTCTATTCCTCAGGCTCTCAGGAGTCACATAGGCTTTCAAAGGCTAACTGTGGATTATGGCTCACACTTCATGTACACCTTTTGCTGAGAGAGCAATACCAGCTGAAATCTGACTTAAGCCACAGATTTTAGTGTGGGCAGAACAGGTGAGGAGGGGAAAGAAGGAAGAAAGGTAGGAAGGAAGGAAGAAAGGTAGGAAGGAAGGAAGAAAGGAAGGAAGCCTTAACATTTAAGGATTGTATTACCTGTAAAGTTTATTTTTATGACAATCAGATCCAGCTTGTCTTATTTCATCACACTCAGCCTACAGATTCCTTTGAAGTTTTGTTTAACAGTCAGAAACAATTGGGACAAATAAGAACACAAACCTGCTTTTATGAATGATATTCTGGGTTGTATTTTTCAGGGGCTTGTTGAACACGTTCAGTGCCCCTATCATGTCTGGAAGCCAGCAACTGGAGGAGCACACTAAATCTTCAACAAGACAGAGTATTCCAGGTAGGAGTTTATGAAGACAATCAAAAGCACCTTGAGAGAAAGACATTTCAAAATGCTGTTTCTGTAATGCTGGTGCTGTCTTTTTGTTGTTTTCTATACTGCTGTATTTTCATTCCAAATTCTCTTACTTATTAGTCTCAGCTCAAGCTAGCAAAGTTTTCCATGCTGTATTATTTGCTCTGATAGAAGAATTAACTTAGGCAGTTACAGTTTCTGAAGGTTTTGGCTCTATGTGGTTAATGCATTAAAACTGTGTCTTATTTATTTAGAACAGAACAGAATAGAATAAAATAGAATAGAATAGAGTGGAGTGCAGTGGAATGGATTGCAATGGAATAGAATAGAATAGAATAGAATAGAATAGAATAGAATAGAATAGAATAGAATAGAATAGAATAGAATAGAATAGAATGGAGTGGAATGGAATGGAATAGAATGGAATGGAATAGAATAGGATAGAATAGAATAGAATAGAATAGAATTAGAATAGAATGGAGTGGAGTGGAGTGGAATGGAATGGAGTAGAATAGAATAGAGTAGAATAGAATGGAGTGGAGTGGAATGGAATAGAATGGAGTGGAATGGAAAGGAATAGAGTAGAATATAATAGACTGGAATGGGATAGAATGAAATAGAGTAGAATAGATTAGAATGGAGTGGAATGGAATAGAGTGGAGTGGAATGGAATAGAATGGAGTGGAACAGAACAGAATGGAGTAGAATATAATAGAATGGAATGGAATAGAATGGAATAAAGTAGAATAGATTAGAATGGAATAGAGTGGAATGGAACAGAATGGAGTGGAATGGAAAGGAATAGAGTAGAATATAATAGAATGGAATGGGATAGAATGGAATAGAGTAGAATAGATTGGAATGGAATGGAGTGGAATGGAATAGAATGGGGTGAAGTGGAATAGAATGGAGTGGAATGGAAAGGAATAGAGTAGATTATAATAGAATGGAATGGAATAGAATGGAATAGAGTAGAATAGATTAGAATGGAATGGAGTGGAATGGAAAGGAATAGAGTAGAATATAATAGAATGGAATGGAATAGAGTAGAATAGATTAGAATGGAATGGAGTGGAATGGAATGGAGTGGAGTAGAATAGAGTGGAGTGGAATGGAATAGAATGGAGTGGAATGGAATGGAGTGGAGCAGAATGGAATAGAATAGAAGCCTAACTTTACAAACAAGATACATCTAGAGGACTGATTTCTCTGCTTGCTCACATAGAAATACATACAGGGAATGGTGGCTACAAAGCTATAAATCCAGGGAGTCCTGAATGCAATACAATTCCAATTTGGTATGAATGCAAGGCATACAGGGAAAGAGGTATGCCCCTGATGAGTCTGAAGGGTTTCTATCCCTAAATCAAAGCAGGCAATATAATGAAAAGCCAGTTCCAAAGTAAAGAGGGAAGAAGATTTAAGCTTAGAGAAGAAAAGATAATCATTTGGAATAGAAGCATCAGCAAGGAAAAGCAAAATAGCAAAAGGGAGAATTTGGTGGAAATAACAACATGGTTTCAGGTGAAAATGAGAGGCTGTGTGAGGGAGTGAGGCGTGAATACCATTTGCTTGTGTACTACGATCTGGAGCGTAGAGAGATGCTCAGTTCTGCACTTGCTTTCTGCACAGCGTAATATTTCCCAAGGGCTATCCAAACAAAATATCTCAGTTAACCTCATTTAGCTTACAGGCCTGATGAAATACCCAGAGCAGGGAGGGCAACAATTTAGCTTCACCTTTTTACCTTTGCTTACAGTAAAAGAAGGTTGCTTTCTGATGCCATTTGTTAATGCTACCGAGGAAACAAAATGGAAATCTCATCTGAAATGATCAAGTGCACACTTCTTCAGTAGGCAGTTACTGCACCAACCTACTTTCTGGCCTCTAGATAATGTAACCTATATATTGTTGTGTGATTCTGGGCTGTAAATAGATTCTGGGTGATGTAAAACTGCTGCTGTTAGCATAAGAGGCCATTACTTACTATGAAGTCTTTGGGCATACAAAGCATTCAGTCTGTATTAACAGTCTGAGAACGAAATGAACATTTATGAGGAAATTCAAGACACAGATTGCTTTCAACTGGGAATTATTTCCTATCAAAGAGCTATAGATCTTAGCTTATATGAAAGACAGGTTTAGAAAAGGAGCTGCAAGATATAAAGCTTCTGTAATAAAAGTCTGTGTGGCTTCTTTAGTGTATTTTAAGCAAGGGATTCATTCTATTACCTGAAAACACTCTTGCATTTCACTTCACTTCAGACAACCTGGCCTGAAAGAGTTTGGTATTCTCATATTCCTCTCTGATACTGAAAGCTCTGAGGGCAGATGCCAGTGGGATGAGATTTAACAAGGCCAAGTGCAGGGTTCTACACTTTGGCCACAACCCCAAGCAGCACTGCAGGCTGGGGACAGAGTGGCTGAGAGCAGCCAGGCAGAGAGGGACCTGAGGGTACTGGTAGATAGTAGCTGAAGATTAGGCAGCAGTGTGCCCAGGTGGGCAGGAGAGCCAATGGCATCCTGGCCTGGATCAGGAGCAGTGTGGCCAGCAGGACAAGGGAGGTGATTCTGCCCCTGGACTCAGCACTGCTCAGGACACACCTTGAATACTGTGTCCAGTTCTGGACTCCTCAATTCAAGAGAGATGTTGAGGTACTGGAA